>OZ014532.1:28122607-28722607 GCA_963966105.1 Volucella zonaria | reverse complement strand
TTTTCTTCCACAATATCTGCAAAGTCTGTCCGTTATGACATAGTCTGGCCAATGGTCTCTGCCATCATATCTTGTATCATAATTTGGACGGATTTTCCTCTGATGGATGGTTTTCCATGTGTGGTAAGCAACGAAAGAGCTATATTTCGGCGGAAATTTAATAAACACGCGTTTCTTTTTTATATGGATGCATTTTACGCATAAGTAATCATGCATTTGAGACACTTACGTCCAACAAGTAGCAGAAAATTGGCCACAACCACTTTTTTTGTCTCATTCTTGAGCGATATGCAGCAACATTTTGATCCATTTGGTCTACACCTCCCATTCCGTCATTATAATTGCAAAATAAATCAGGCTTTATCACCGTAATTTTTCGTTTTTTCTCTCTTGACCACCTTACACATTTACTCTCTTTTATCGAGTCAAAATTTGTAGCCAAACACACTTTATTCCCATAATCGGTTCTATAATCATATGTCCCTCTTTCTAATTTTTGCATATCCGCCTGAGTTTTCTTGGGACATTTTAATATTCTTTGGTGCCGTATTGTTCCAGTAGCACAATATCTACGATCTGTGAGATGTTGAAATAAAGCAACAGAGGAAAATTAATTATCAAAAAATAATTTATATGCCCGATTACATGGAATCTCTGCTAGCTCAATTAGGTGTAAAACAGTGTCCCCTCCTTGCCTAAATATCTTTTCTCTGCCATTTTTTCCTGTATATATTTGAAATGAAATCAGGTAGCCACTGGTAGTGCCCAGTTCTTAAATCCAAAGCGAATAGGTTTTCCTCGAATATATTGCTTTGCAAAGTGTCGTCCGTAATAAGGAATCATAGATTCATCTATTGATAATTTTTCTTCCAGATCTCCATTTTCTTTAAAGTTTTTATGCAAATCTATTATTAAAGGTCGAACTTTATATAATCGGTCGTTTCTATCAATCTGATCATTATCATTCAAATGTAAGTTTCTTATTATAGATTTTTAGTGAAATAAGAAAAACGATCGTTCTTTTTTTATGAAATGTATTCTTGTTCACTAATATTTTAGTAAGTATAATATAAACAAATAAAAAAGGCGAATGTACGGAAGGTACATACGTATATATACATATATGTTACTCGATATATTTAGGTTTTTTTGGAATAAGTGTTGTGTGCTGCGTGCGATCGTGATGATGACCAGACAAAGACTGCCACGACGATAAACATGTGGACCTTAACTTGCCAATTCCGTTACCACGCTAACGGGGGCAAAGCAATCTGCAGAAGATGTTCATATTTTTATTTTTGAGTCAAACTTGTACGGTTAACGTGGCGTGATTGCTTGAATGATGTGGAAAAAATATGAATGCCGGTATTGCCGTCGTGAATGATTTTGCGTACTGCTACACTACTCCCCCTCTAGTCGGGAGGTCCTAGGGTTCGCAGCTTAACTACTCTGCCAGAGCGAGTCTTGCACGGCCTTGTCTCGAGATCTGTTTTCGCTAAACTGTGATGAACGTTATCTTTGAGCTGAAACTTCTTCAAAGACAACTGTCAGACAAAGCCGTTATCGGAGATGTTTTCCTGTCGAGATACAAAAAATTTTCCAGGTATTTTAAGCGTCTTACGGTACAGCATCTCGGCTGGTGTTGCGTTGAAATCTTCTTTACAGGCTACCCGAAGGCCAAGCAATATAAGTGGCAATTCTTCTGACCAGCTGGCTGGTATCTTCGTTTTAAACGCGGCTTTTAGGGAATGATCCACCGTTCTACCATCCCGTTTGCTTGGGGGTGGTAGGCAGTTGTTCGCAAGTGATGAACGCCCATCATTTTGTTAAGCTGTTGGAATAGATTGGAATCAAACTGTCGTCCTCTGTCTGAAGTGACACGTAATGGGACACCGAAACGTGATATCCAGCCGGCTATCTCCGCTCTGCGCGGCGATATCGCTAATGGGGATTACTTCTGGCCAATGAGTCGTCCTATCGACAATGGTAAGCAGGTAGGTAAAACCATTTGATGGCGGCAACGGCCCAACTAAATCGATATAGAGATGGTCAAAGCGCTCGGTTGGTTCGTTGTATGGTTGCAATGGTGTCCGGTTATGTCGCTGAATTTTTACCCTCTGACATGCGATGCATTGTTTGACGAATTGGCTGCAGTCTTTTCGTATGTTCGGCCACACAAATCGTTGTTGGATCAGCTTGGTAGTAGCTCGGATACCCAAGTGTGCCAAAATATGCATTTTCGCTAAAATGGAATGTCGAAAACTTTTAGTAACGAAAGGTCTTATGTACATACCTGATACGTCGCAGATTGGGTTGTTTGGTGATTCAGCGTTTTTTATGGCTTTTAAAACGGGTGAAGTCTTCTTTTTGATTTGCTTCCAACTTTTTTTTTTTTTTTTTTTATAATTTACGCGCGCCTAAGGGGTTATGAATACCCTTATACTATTGCTAGGGCGCGGGCGGAAAGATAAAAGGAGGAGAAAGGAAAGTTTTGTGATGTAGTGGTTTGAAACTCAGGTGTGTTTGGTTTCGATATTGACTCTCCAGGGGTGGGAGTCCGAATAGGACGGAGAGATTTTCTTCACTCGGAATGGTGAGGTTGTGAATTTTAACGGTTGTTTTTGTGTTTGAAAACCCTACAACAGCCAAATCTACATGTCAGTGTTATGCCTTCACACGCAGATTTTTCTGACTGAGTTCCAATTACACAAATGAAAACTTGTTGTGGCCAGGATTCGAACCTTGACCTTCCGAGTGAGAAGCGATAGCTAGTACCACTACACCACGGCCACGACTGAAGTCGATGTTGTTTTCGGCCGACACTGCCTCGATCCTAGACAGCATATCGGGGACGATGTTTTTCTTTCCGGCAACGTGGCGTATGTCGGTCGAAAACTGGCTGATAAAATCCAACTGACGGGACTGCCTGATGCCTTATCTGCTTTCTGCCGAAACGCAAATACCAATGGCTTGCGGTCGGTATATACCGCAAAATTTCTTCCTTCAAGTATCTGGCGAAAGTATCGTATAGCTTCGTAAGTGGCCAGCAATTCACGATCGTAAGTAGAATATTTTTTCTGCGAGGTGGAAAGCTTCTTCGAAAAGAAGGATAGAGGCCGAGTCTCTGCGTTTACCGTCTGTTGCGAAACGGCGCCGATGGTGAAATCCGATGCGTCCACGGCTATTGAAACCACAGCGGCTTCGGCATCCGTTGTCCAAGTAAGTCGACGATGGTCGTTCTATTGCCCTCAATTAAAACTTGCAAACGATTCTGAATGTCGATAGCATTCGGTATAAATCTTTTGTAGAAGTTAATCCTAGCCAGGAATCGTCGTAAGTCCTTGGCAATTATGGGTTGCTTGTACTCCAGTATGGCAAGGGTTTAATTCCTTTGGGGAGAACCAGGTGGCCGAAGAACTGTACTTCGGGTTTTTCAAACACGCACTTGGACAGATTGATTACCAGTCCGTTATCTTGAAGTCGTTTAATGATGATTTGCAGGTGACGTTCATGCTCGGCCAGTGTCTCGGAGGTGACTAGGATGTCGTCGATGTAGGCCATGGCAAAATCCAGACCCCGGAGTACCTTGTCGATCAGCCTATGGAAAGTCTGCTCTGCATTCCGAAGTCCGTCCGTCATGAACATGAACTCGTATAACCCGAATGGGGTTGCAATAGCTGTTTTTGAAATGTCACTTGGCTCCACTGGTACTTGGTGAAACGCTTTTTTTTAAGTCGATTGTGCTGAACACCCAGCCGGAGTGTGCAATGTGAGAAAAGTCTTGAATCTAAGGTACCGGGTACTTGTCCGGTACCGTCACTGCGTTCAGACGCCTGTAGTCGCCGCATGGCCGCCAAGTTGAGTCCTTTTTAGGCACCATATGTAGGGGTGAGACCCAGTTGCTTTTGGACGGATAACAAATACCGAGTGCCATGAGCTCCTGGAACTCTCTCTTTGCCGCTGCAAGTTTTTCGGGTGAAAGTCGTCGAGGCTTGGCAGTCACTGGTGGGCCGTTTTTAAGAATGCAATGCGTCACGTCTGTCTTAACCTGTTGGAGCTTCGCGGGCTGGTCATCAATAATGTCTTTGAATTCCCTTAAAATAGATGAGAAGTGGTTATTTTGATCTATGATTGTTACCTGTGGTACATCAGACGAGTGAATTTTACCGGTCCGGGATACTTCAGTAGACTTGTCGATGAGTTTTCGGCTACGCAGATCAACTAACAAGTTGTAAAAATTCAGAAAATCTGCGCCGACTATAGAAACCTGAACATCAGCAACGGTAAAATGCCATGGAAAATTTCGTCGAAGACCAAGCGATGGAATAAGTCGTTCCTGCCCATACGCGTTGATCTCGGATCCGTTGGCTGCGTATAGCTTGAGGCGATTTGATTTCATATTAAAGGAGCAGAACGAACGCTTTGTAGGTAGAATAAGAGAGACGTCTGCACCAGTGTCTATAAGGAAATAACGTCCAGTTGCTTCGTCAAAAATAAACAGGCGAGCATAAGAAGCGCCAAGCGCATTCGCCTTAGAGTGGGCTCGGCCTTTTAGTTTTCCGCCATGGTGAACTACATTTTGTTGCTTTTTCTCCAAACCTTGCATGGTACCAGCATTCCTCCTTCGAATTGGTCCGTCATTGTAAGCCATCTCTTCGTCGGGTTACTGACCTTGATGTTGAATGGTAGGGGAGGCCCCGGCTTTTTCTTTCTAACTGTTGGAAACGCCCACAGATATCATCCATTTGTGTAATCAGTTTGCCAAGCACAGAATTATTTGCTGGACGAGAGTTGTTGCTTGGTGATGAACACGTAGCTGACACAGAGACTAAATTTATCGTTTCAATTATACAGTCAGCCATTTTTGCAAGTTTGCCGAGTGATTCTTCACTCCAAGGGGAGAAAATTTGTTGGAGTGTCATTGGCAAACATCCCAGCCACAGCGTTGCGAGAAATTTGTCATCGACCGTCTCACCAGCGAGGTTTCGCATTTCTTCCAGCAATCGTGATAGCTTTTTATCGCCCAGTTATATCTGCGACAGCAACTTCTTGATTCTGCCCTGATCGCTCGGTGTGAAATCCTGAATTAGCTTGTGCTTAATCGCCACGTATTTCCTCGACGTTGGTGGGTTGTGCAAAAATGTCCTCACCTTCTCCGCTACTATTTGGTTTAGTATGGAAACCACAATATGGTACATAGATGTGTCCGAGGTAATCAGATTAACGCCGAATTGTGACTCCAAACCAAAGCTCAGGGTCAGATGAGAAAAAATCGTGAGTTCTAATACCCGATGCATGAAAAACATGTGCTTGATTGTTCGTTGACTGCGAAGGAGTACTATATACAGCTATTGACAACTAATTAGAAACGCTACGGTATTTCATATTCGCACTCCTCGTTTAATAACTGTTTTCAATGTAACAGTAAATTATTCTTTCTCATTTTCCTATTCTTTTTGTCATTGTTTCATGTAAGTTAATATAGAAATGATACAGTTTGAATTTTTCATTTGAAATTTGTACTCAGTTGCGTTAGTTCTTAACCAGGTGGAACAGCTAATTAGAAACGGTACCAATTTGAGTGAAAAATAGATATTTTTTTATAATTTCTCTGTTTTTTGCTGGTAAGTTTGGATTGTAAGGAATTTCAGCAGTTTTGAATTTTTTTTAAAATTAGTTAATCGAATTATGGGAAAAGCAAAAAGTTGTACTCCAGCCATGCGAAAGGCTATTGTAGAACTACAAGCAACAGGTCTTTCATATAAACAGATAGGAATGCAATTGGAGTGCTCTAAGAAGATGGTTTTTACTGCACTAGAGCATTTTCGCTAGTATCAGACCATTGAAAACATCCCACGCAAAAAACGGCCTCGGAAAACATCTCAACAAATGGACCGTAAGATTGTTCGACTGGCAAAAGCAGATCCGAGAAAAAGTGCTGCTGATATTATGCGCGAAGTTTGTGCTGGAACCACTGACGCAATATCCAAACGCACCATTGCACGTCGTTTAGTTGAAGCTGGGCTTCATGGACGGATTTCGCGCAAGAAGCCTTTGGTGACAAAAAAACAAAGAAAACGAAGGTCCAGATGGCGGAAAGTATGTACGGCGTCCAAAAAATGCTGCTATTGATCAGAAGTACGTTTCGCCAGTTGTCAAGCACGGCGGAGGATCCAAAATGTGTGGGGATGCTTTTCTTGGAGCGGTGTTGGGCCAATTCACTGAATTAACGGTATACTGAATAAGGAAAAGTATGTGGAAATTCTGCAAGATGTGATGCTACCATGGGCAGAAGAACATTTACCGATTGTTTGGAGGTTTCAGCAAGACAACGACACCAAATATACCGCGAAGCTCACCCAAAAATTCTTTGAAGACAATTCAATGACTGTTCTTGATTGGCCGTCTTGCAGTGCAGACTTGAATCCAAACAAGCATTTATGGGGCGATGTGAAAAAGGCCGTCAGTGTGCAAAATATTACCAACTTTGAAGGCCTCTTCGAAAAGGTAAAGGCAGAATGGGATTCTATTCCAGTCGAAAGATGCCAAAGCTTAATCAGGTCTATGCCTAGGCGATGTCATGCAATATTAAAGCAGAAAGGTTTTGCTACCAAATATTAATGGTAACACAGCTCAAAAATGATCTATACTTATATTTTATAAAATTTTTTTCATCGTTTCTAATTAGGTGTCTCAACTTGTTTCAGTGCTTTTTTAATAAATCACCTGTAACACGTAAAGGAAAATAAAAATCTGAAAATAAATCTTCTTTTTTTATACTATATAAATGCAATTTAATATATAAAATACAAATTAAATAATATATTTTAAAATATTTGAATAAAATCAAAAAATATATATATATTCACATAAGCGTTTCTAATTAGTTGTCATAGCTGTATGTACTCGCTTGTTGAGAACTACCATCCTCGTCACTACTTCGACTAAAACGTGAAATTATTTAATTCGGGATCACCAGTTTAGTGAAATAAGAAAAACGATCGTTCTTTTTTTATGAAATGTATTCTTGTTCACTAATATTTTAGTAAGTATAATATAAACAAATAAAAAAGGCGAATGTACGGAAGGTACATACGTATATATATGTATATGTTACTCGATATATTTAGGTTTTTTTTGGAATAAATGTTGTGTACGATCGCGATGATGACCAGACAAAGACTGCCACGACGATAAACATGTGGAACTTAACTTGCCAAATCCGTTACCACGCTAACGGGTGCAAAGCAATCTGCAGCAGATGTACATATTTTTATTTGTGAGTCAAACTTGTACGGTTAACGTAGCGTGATTGCTCGCATGACGTGTTAAAAATATGAATGCCGGTATTGCTGTCGTGAATGATTTTGCGTACTGCTACAGATTCAAAGCGGTTCAACCTTATACCATTTTGCAAAATTGCTTGACCAAAATAAGAGTTTATTTGGGTATTTAGCATATCCAGAGAGTAGGAGTGCTCCAACAATAACTTTCAATTCGTCCACATCCATATGCAAATTTATATATTTTTGGAGTGAATATAGATTTGTCTGCTCTGTAATACTTAACAAGTAACTCATTAGAAAAAAACAGTTGGAAAAATTCGAATAGTGTTTCGGCTTTCTTAGCTTCCTCAGATAAGGGTTTTTCATTGCAATCTATGGTAATATCAAAAATAGGCTGAACCGTATTCCATGTTGGCGCTTTCTCTTTAGCTAGTTTGAACTTTCTTTCTTAGAATACTTCGAGAGAGGCTCTTCGTCACTTGCATCGAAGTCGCAGTTTGTAATAGCACTATTGTACTCATCTTTAGAATTGCCACTACTGCCAAGAAACTTTTCAATATTGTGAATTACGTATTAGCAATTACTTCGCAGCATATTAGACCCTAAATGGTTCAAATCGCCTGCATCGTCAGAATTGCTGGCATCACTATCGTAATCTGTGTCTCTGCCATCTTCAGATGGCTCAACATATGTATGTACGAGGGTTGTCTGAAAAGTTTACAACCGAACAATGATGCAAGACATTTTTTCTCAAGTTTTTTTTTTATTTTTCTACTCGTACATAGTCTCCTTGTAATTCTACACACTTCTCCCAGCGATGCTCCCATCTCTCTAACCCGTCCAAATATTATTGTTCACTAAGGTGATTGCCTCCTCATTTGATGAAAATTTCTGTTCTCCGAGCGCAGTTTTTAGATGAGGGAACAAAAAGAAGTCGCTTGGAGCTAGATCTGAAGAATAAGGCGGATGGTCAAGCAGTTCAAACCGTAATTCATGGATTTTCACCATGGCCGCTGAGGTGTGAGACGGCGCGTTGTCTTAGTGAAACAGGATTTTCCTTTTCTGCAAATTCGGCCGTTTTTCCGCTATTTCTGCCTTCAGCTTGGCAAATAATGATGCGTAGAATGCTCCTTTTTGAAGACAATCGATCAAGATAACTCCTTTACTATCCCAAAAAACAGTAGCCATCACTTTCCCAGCCGAAAAACAGTTTTGGATTTTTATTGGAGCCGGCTCGCCCTTTGCAGTCCACTGTTTTGATTGAATTTTTATTTCGGGCGTATAATGGTGTATCTAAGTTTCATCTACAGTAATTATTCGGCGCCAAAACTCGGATTTATTGCGCCTAAACTGCGCCAACAGAGCGTTGGAAATGTTCATTCGAACACGTTTTTGGTCTAACGTAAGCAAACGCGGCACCCAACGCGCGGACAGCTTTCTCATGCCGAAATCTTGATTTAATATGTAACAAACACGTTCTTTGGACATTTTCATAACCTCTACTATCTCTCTCACTTTAATTCGGCGGTCATCTAACACCATAGCATTAAAATAGCAAATTATTGGCTAAATAAATATATCAAATCAAATCAAAAATCATTTGGTGAACTTTAGCAATGTATAGTCAGTGGTTGCAGGTTTTGGGCGTCCCGAACGTTCATCATCTCCCAAGCTCTTACGGCCACGTTTCAATTCAGCTGCCCAAAATTTCAATGTGGTAAATGATGGTGCAGAGTCCACCAGAATTTAATAACAGCTCTATACTCAATTTTTTCCATTTTCACAAAAAACACTCACATCGACTCACTGAAACGACTGTCAACTATTACTGAAACTTCGGTAAGTAACTGTCAAAAGATGCACAACTAGCATTCACTAGCTTTTATTGACGAGTGCTGCTATCGTTACGTTGCGGTCGGAAACTTTTCAGCCAACCCTCGTATATGTCGACAGGGTCAATAATGTCATCTTTTTCAATTTCTTCCATTACTTGGGCTAAAGACAATCTGAAAATAATTTTACAATTATACCTTCACATATTTATTTTAATTTTTTGTATGGACATTGCATATTATCCGATATATCGGATCGTAAATGTATGGCGCCATACTGTGAAATCTCTGCAATTTAAATAAGAATCGAATGCTCAAGCATACCAAGTAACATTGTAAAAATAATGATTTGAACAGAATTTCAAAAAATTATAAATGGTAACTGGAATAAGTGCAGCTTTACTTACCCACCACGCCTGTTATTAAAAAAAGATGGATCCATTATCACAGCAAATCAATATTTAATCACTAAAACCAATTACGTAAACCAAATCACTTGATGAACACAACTCTAATAATAACTTCAAACGTTTGACACATAATTTTCGAATTTAAATCGTTCGTTATGGTTAGCAAGCGTACTTTGGTGCAGATCCGATTAAACGGATTATATGCAGTAATGGAGTGCCTGAGCACGTGTTATGTTTACTCTGAAAATTAATTTTTCTTGTCTTTTATTATTTCTTTTAATTTGTTTATTTCATTTATTCATTTCTGTTATTAAATTACATTTTCATGATCAATGGTATTCTTAAAGTTCACTTCACATTTATACATTATATTTTCGTGATCAATGGTATTCTTAAAGTTCACTTCTTCACAAAGTCGATTTCGGATGCTTAAGTCACGTCCTTGATCAAGTGGGACTGCGTGATATATATCCTGTTAAACATTTTCTTCGACTTCGAAATGAAGATCATTATCATTGCATAAATTATGCAACACGACACAAGCTCTTATGAAATGGCAGAGCTTTTTTATTCCGCTCAGCTTACAATAATAAAGTTGTCGGAATCGTTGCTTGAGTATGCCAAACGAATGCTCAATAACAATTCTTCCAGAGCTAAGTTTCCGATTGAAGAACTTTTGCCTCGCCATTAAGTGACCGTTATCCCGAAATGGTGTTATTAAATATTGGCTGCAGCTATAGCGGAATCTCCCAATAAAAATCAGTTTCCACAAACATCGGCCAATTTAGGATATATATCCGAATTTTCAAATACCCTGTTGTCGTGAACGGATCCTGGATACCTAACGAAAATGTCTATTAGCTTTTTTTTTCATTGCAGATGGCTTGCAAGCATAGACTTGTAACGTTCTTTCTATCGATGTAGTCGTCTTTTCCAATCTTGGAAAATCCTTGTTTCGCCTATAACGCCTGGAAGATAAAAACAGACATTATGATCGTTTGATAAAATTGTATATAATAATTTAAGTACCTATAACACCATTCATTCCGGTTTGGTCCTCATGTATAAAACAGTTTCGGCGTTTTCTTTTTCGGTAGGCCAACGGATAGTAGAGTCACAAAGACCGCTGATAAAATAAATGGCTCTTTTTATCAAGGCAGAAACGGTTCCTAGAAAAAGGTTGAATCTATCGCCTCATGTCCGGCAAACCAAAGAAAGAGAGCTATGTGCATTTCTGCAAAAAAAGTTTTGCGAGCTTTCAATTTTGTATAGATATCACATGTTAACAGATTATCAACTAAGCGTTTGTATACTGCACGATTTACGCTGAAATGTTTAACCAAGTCCTTTTCTGTGTATGAAGGAACCACTTCTTTCAAAGAATTTTCCTAGGGTCTTTCCCAAGGGAAAAGGGGATCATTCCCATGACAACATCAGCATCACTAGAATCAGTGAATTCACTTGATAAACTGATGTCCCTTTGACTTTCTTCCAATTCGCTCAACAAAATGCTCTGAATTATTTTGTTTTCCATTTTAAACATTAACTTGAACTTCTTGAAATTCTTGAAAACACCACTTCGATAAATTAGAATTAACTTTTGACATATGAGCTGTGTCAAAATCAGCTGTACTGTACTTTTCTGTTCTCAATTGATTTGACGTTTCTCACAAATCTGTGCTGTTTTGTTCTAGTTTTTCCTTACTGAACAAAGTTCTTATAATATTTCAATTATTTTTGTTCATGATAAATGGTAGATTACAAATAAAATTATGATCGCGTCATCGCTGAATTAACACCAATCAACGATCCTCAGTACCGCGACATGACATAACATGAGAGTAAAAGGTAGGTAATATCTGGCATGACCTATGTTTTTTTTTGTGTCAGTCCAGTTGGGTGCGGGGACATGAACTACTCCAACCGGCGAATTTGTGTGGTCGTGGGCGCGCCCGAAAGACGTGCTCAGGCATTTTAAGTGTAGTAATGCCCTCTTGACAGTTAATTGTTTTTTTTTTTTTTTTTTTAAAAAAACTCATCTGCATCATAAATGAACTCATACTCGTATATGTATGTACTCGTAGATGCCAAATTCTACTAATATTTTTGGAGCCTTTGGCACTGCTCACAAATTCTCTGTAAAAAAAAATATTCATACTAAGCCTGTGCAACACACGGGGTTGGTTGGTCTGCATTGCTACTGCACCGCTTGTGGAGTTCGCTAAATTTGCGAACCTGGTGCTTTCGCATAGGAGTGATCCAATTTTTTTTTTTTTTTTTTTTTTTATAATTTACGCGCGCCAAAGGGGTTATGAATACCCTTACACTGTTGCCAGGGCGCGGGCGGAAAGGTAGAAGGAGGAGAAAGGAAAGTTTTGTGATGTAGTGGTTTGAAACTCAGGTGTGTTTGGTTTCGATATTGACTCTCCAGGGGTGGGAGTCCGAATAGGACGGAGAGATTTTCTTCACTCGGAATGGTGAGGTTGTGAATTTTAACGGTTGTTTTTGTGTTTGAAAATCCTACAACAGCCAAATCTACATGTCAGTGTTATGCCTTCACACGCAGATTTTTCTGACTGAGTTCCAATTACACAAATGAAAGCTTGTCGTGGCTAGGATTCGAACCTTGACCCTCCGGAGTGAGAAGCGATTGCTAGTACCACTACACCACGGCCACCCCTATTATAGCATTCTACGGGCCCTAAAGCGAGCAAATGTGGACAAAAAGTTCGTCCAATATATTAAATCAACCACAGACAACGCAGTGACCAACATCGAGTCCAGTACAGATTCGGTTCCGATCATCATAAGAAGAGGTGTGAAACAAGGAGATCCTCTCTCTCCCACCCTATTCAATCTCGTACTGGACGAATTACTCGTTAAATTGGACGACTTCGAGGGAATCGCCATCAACCCTCAGCAAAACCTCCGCTGCCTAGCATACGCCGACGACTTGCTACTATTCGCCAGCACCCGCGAAGACGCAGAACGAATGCTCGAAACCACCCTAAAATTCTTGGAATGCAAGGGTATGGGCATTAACGCCGAGAAAAGCCGTATGCTGCACCTTCGGACAGTGCCTAGCAAGAAAAAAGTGTACGCTGACACAGCGCCTGCCAGATGCGGAAATATCGTCATCAAAGCCGTAGATATCGGAGAAGAGCTTAGATACCTTGGAGGGAACTACACACCATACGGCGAAATTCCTTGTAGCACAGAAGAGCTATTTCTGCAATTACAAAGGATTGGGAAAGCGCCACTAAAACCGGCCCAAAAAATAGCCCTCCTAAAAGAGCACCTGCTACCCCGGTACATCACGCACTTCCAACGGCCCACGATTACCCGGAAGATACTAAAGGAATACAAGGATACAATTCGGCCTCTTTTTTGAACCTGAGCTGGGACATGAAAATATTACTGTTTAGACCGTATTTTCCCACGACCTTCGACATGGCAATATCAGCTGATTTGATCAGCCTGACGTTTCTATACTAACGGTTTCGTAATGCGAGTACTTGCACATATGCACATACTTCTGATAAGATCACGTTTTGTTACGCCATCTGTAATTTTTTCTTTATATTTTTGGTACATCATTTTTCGAACATTCCGACGCGTATGTTAAAGCTGGACGAATGGTTGTCGTCCCCTAATTCATCAAGGATAATTTGGGAAATAATTCTTTAAGAAAAAGCTTACTTTAGGGTACCCTGACTCATGTTCATGAAAATTGCTATGTTAATAATAAAGGTAGAAATAATGGTTTAAATAAAGTTGATTTTTTTGTTGAGTCTTCAGATATCCAATTTCTAAGACTGTTCCATTTTTCTCCAGTAAATGCGTAATAAGCATAACGTTTTACTATATTTTTTTTATGAACGTAACAATATCTAATAAAAAAATCATCAACAATTGGATATTGTCACATTATTTATTCTTAGTCTTTATATATATATCTTAAGGGGTTAGGCCACTCTAGGATTTTCAAAAAATCAATTTTTTTTATTGCTTTCAATTAGGGTTGCCAATTTTTTTTTGATCCTGTAAGGGGCAAATGGTCAATTTGGTTAAAAAAAAACGGGATTTAAAATGTTTTCCCGGTACAAATGAAAAACATAGATATACTTTAAGTTGTTAGTTTAATATTTATACAATATTTTAAAGAAGATCGTGTAAGTTTTAACATATCTTTGTTGATTTTAAATACATATTTATAAAATTCAATGCAATTATAGTCATAGTTCCAAATGGTCATTAATACACTCTTTATCAAAACCGGGGTACATTTGTTGCGCACATCAGTCCATTTCAATACCAAAAAAATCCTTTCTACAAAACACTTGGAACTAGGAATACTGAAGATAAACGATATATTTACAATAGAAAAATGTTAGGGATTTCATTCTTGGAAAACCCATCCATGATTTTCTTCCACTTCTCAATCGCACTCATACTTTTGTCATTAAAGCACGTTTCAATGTCTAGGCCTGTTTTAATCATTTGAAATTCTTCATATAATGAGTCGATATTACAATAAATTGATCGATACTTAACATTTCTGCAGCTTTTTGAAAATGTTCGAAATTTATTGACGATTTCAAATTTAAAAATAGCATCTTGGAAAGAATGTTGTTCTCTGAGAAATCGTATCGTGTTGTTAAATATTCTAAAAAATTCTTGTACAGTTTTTTTCGGTAGATTCTTTTGCATAAGTACTTAATCCGCGAGTTATTTGTTGTTTGACTTCCAAAAAAGTTTTCCTTCATTCTTTGCTCAATTTTATCGCGAATCCCGTGCATTTGTCATGCATCTCAACAACTTATAGAGAATCTGCTTCAATCTTTTTCATTGTTGATTCTATCGAAAATATTACATCATAACGGTACGCCAAATACGCCAAAGTTTTGCTCCCCTATTCTTCAGATGTAATAATATTTTCTAATAGATGAGGGCATTCGTTGCGGGATTCTAGAAAATGAGATTTTAAAGATGAGGATATTTTTATGACTTTTTCCATTGCAGGACCAAGAGATAAAAATCTTGTTGCAATATGTTTTACTATTTCTTCCCATTGCTTCTTATTTGCTTAAAATTGGAGTTGCAAGTTCGCTCTTCGTTTCGCAGATCTACTGAAGTGACTGGAAATTTTCAAAATCAAACTTTCAACCTCCACTTCCAAATTGTTAGTACTGTGTTTGGCAGCATTGTAGAGTATGTGGACGGGACAACAAGCCTTAATAATTTTATCATTTTCAGCTAACAAAAGTGTATAAATAGAATTGTTTCTTCCGAAGTTTACGTTAGTGATGTCAACAGAGAATGCCGAAACTTTTTTTTTTAAAAAAAGTCAATTTTTCTCCAAAGTGTCCGTTAATAACTTCGATACTCGATTAGCACATTCGTCATTCTGTTCTACAAATTGAAGTAGACGGTTTTCAATACCGGTATTGTAATCAAAAAATCGTATGAAAATGGGAAACATTTTTCTGTTATTTTTATTCCTCGCATCGGTTGCTATGGAAAAATATAGATTGTTTTCCTGAACGGTCATTAAAATATTTTTAACCGAGTCTTTGGCTAATATATCACATACTATAGCTTCCGCTTTTGTTCTTCCGCAGCTAAAACCTTGAGCGATTTTTGAATCTCTGCAGATATATGGTAATAACTTGTGTGAACAATCTAAGCTATTGTAACTAAGAGAATGCTTTACCGATGCGAGTTCCCCATCAGTAATCTTGTCTTCCGTCTCCGAGGTAGATGTCTCAGGTTTTTAAAAATATTTATGAAGGCTACTTAATGTCTATTGCTAGCAACAGTTACGTAAGATTTTGTGGATGCAGTTTGTTTTACATTAGTAATTCCACCATGAGCACAAGAGAAATCCTTATCACATAGACGACAGAACGCCTTGTATGAGTTCTCCTTTACTGGTCTTAACCAGGAATAATTATTTTTCCAGTTCGAACTATATTTTGTAAGTTTTTTAGCTTTTTTGGAAGGTATTCCACTACTACCTTTTTCAGGCGAATTATTTCTGTCACTATCACTCTGCAACTCGTTTTCTGAGGGTGAAAGCGAACGTGAGCTAAATGGGTGCGCATTTCATTCTCCTTTTGAGAAGAGAGAGCTGAAAACCAAAGCTAAAGGTAAAGGGTAAAATCCAATTAAAAAAAAAATGCTCGAGCTGTATCCGTCATTGCGGTGACGTCTGCCTACTTTGAAAAACGGATTCGAAGGACATGAATACAGACTCACTGCGTAGTGCGTGCAGAAAGCACATTCGCGGATACAAACGTCTGCAACGACTTGTTTGGCGTGTATAGGCGCTATAACGAAGCAATAAACAGAAAATGTAAACAAAAGAAAATGGGTGTTAAAATCATGAGATAAGTGAGTCAGTACGGTAATTACATATGCAAAACAAACAGAGACAAATATATTTTGTCATTGGTGTAGGTCGGGGGGTGCGAGCGGGTGGGTATCGTATCGACGACATTGTCTTATAGGTCGACTTGACATCGCGGTGCGTACTTGTGAATATCATTTTCCAAAAAAAAACCTAACACATGCTGAGGCATTATAAGTGTATTCCTACCCACTTGAGTGTTGAAATACGCGACGTCCCGGGAAGTCTGGCAACACTACTTCCAATGGTTGCTTAGGACCTCAAAAATGATATCACAAAAGATTATTGCCGGAAAATATCTCGAAGTGCTTGTTTTTCAAAGTATATAGAAGGCCGCCAGGTAGGCTTTCTACAACTTAAAACTCTCTCTCTCAAAACTGCATTTTTCAAGATTTTTCTGCGAATTTTGCAAGTTTAACTTTGGAAGTGCGCTATTTGTCCGAAATTCAATATACCAAAAAAATCCTACTCTTGTTATATACAGAATTCAAAATTTGCAGGAGCTGTCAGTACGGCCGTAGACCCTTCCAAAAAAGAGAATTCATCTGAGAAACGCTGCACAGCGTTATTATCCTATAAAAATTATGTTTTACAGTGATTCATATGTACAATAAACTTCTACCCTTGTAAACTCGATTTATTTTATATTTTTCCTGAAAAAAAAATCACAGAAAAGCCTATTTTTACGGCCTCTAAAGTGGCCTAGCCCCTTAAAGTGGTACTATATCCGCTTCGCATAATCAACATTTTTAGAACCTTAAAAATGTATAAGTGGTTTAAAGGAAAAATACACAAGGATAGGAATAGTGGCCAACTGTGTGCTATTCGATTTCGTTTGCAAATTATTCTAATTACGTGTTTTTGGGATGTGCAATACTTCAGACGCACTTACAGACGTATTTTCCTTGTTCTCCCTCTTCACCTGTTTAATTAATTTTCGTCAAATTGCATTTTCCGGTTCTTAAGCCCCAGTGCTCGAATTCATTAATTTTTTTTTGTCTGTTGGCAGATTTCAGTGCAAAGCACAAAATAATAATAAAAAAATGAAAGCAATGATTCGACCTAAACGAGTATGTAAATTAAAAAACTTTAAACTTAAAATTTAAAAAAAAAAATTATTTACTTCAAAATTCAAACCGGCAGCGATTCTGCCTATGAAAATACTAACATAAATTTGCTTAAAAACTACTATCTTAAATACTATTAATTTGCTGATACAGAGCTTCTTCTTCCCAGATGTTCTCACAGCTACAGGTATCTCAAGTTGCTGCATGCGGCTGCTTGATGTTCAGGTGTATCATGTTGCTGTATGGCAATGCTTGATGTACGTGATGGAATGTGGTCATCTCATGTGCTTGTGCCAAATCATTTAGTGATGATTGTGGGAAACAAGCTTGTGGCATAAAGTATTATGTTAACTTGTATACACTCACTGACCTACACATCTCATTTATCTACGCGACCGTGTGTTTAGTGCAACATCACCCATTTCAAATTTTAAACATGTCTTGTGTAATCGATGACAACAATGCTGGGTAGTTTGCAAAGGTATCTGTGGGAGCAACTTCTATGCGGTTTTTGTCGGGTTAAACAAAAGAAATACGGTGTTTATCAAAGAATTCCCCAATAACCTCCTTTTCTTTTATGATGAGTGCTAGAGTATCTCACTTTCGCTTGTGCTTTTGGCAATAAAATGCCTAAGCCACTCAAGTGACTCATACCAAGACGCACTTGCCAAAAGGTAGGTCCAACCTACTGATTCCCGCTAAGTTTATTCCGACTTGACAACAGAGAACATATCTATGTCTTCTCCTTCAATCGCTGCCACACGGAACCTTATTAATGACTGTAATTCAACTTGGACACCTTCCGAATGGCAACGTAGACTTGATAGGCTTGCTTCGAAGAATCAGTTGGTCACTACGCTTCTTATCAAAGGCGCCCCCCAAACGCTGATGTTGATTGGATTTCGAATTTCTTCGAAAGGAAATGTGGCATCAGCATTAGCCACTGCAATTTGTTTAAAACATCTCACAGAAGCAGGCGCAGCTTTAAGCTCAATCTTCCGGCCAAATACGAATGGTTATTCCATAATCCAGCCAGCAACAATTTCAATCTTGGAAAGATGCGGATAAGCAGAATAAAGTCAAGCAGTTCGTCTTACCTATACAAGCTAGTTAGCAAGTAAATCCAATTTGCCGACAACCACTTCTCTTCCCACAACAAATCCAGTTCCAATTGGAGCTTTAAAACTAAAATTTATCCTAATTTTAAGCCTCCCACCCATACTTCAACTCCCTCTATTCCACCCCAAACCAAGGCCCAACGTCAACGTGTTTCTTTCGACTTAACCCCTACAACTCAAACTCCCAGCATTCAATCCCTAACACACACGCCTTTCCCTAACAATTTCCTAAATTTCGATCTCAAAACCGGTCCACGCTCTGACTGAAACTAATCTAATTCCCGATATAAAGAATCAGTAATTATTCCCTCCTAGTTTCAACGTATTTTGAGACGACGATCTTATCCGTCCAAATGATGGTTTTCCTTCTCGAGGTGTCCTACTGGCCACCCACAATGACCTAAACTCTTCTCCAATCGCTGTTTCTACTTCCCTGCAGGTCCCTACCGGCGCAACCTATCGAATACTATCAACTCGCTATCGATGCAATTGATAAAATAATTAACTTATTTTTTTTTATCGCAAATCCTAACTCGAGTAAAGAATGCCTCTTCTTGGATGAGCTTACAGACTCTAACTTATGCCCAGTTAGTGGGGTCTCCAACTAACGGGTAGGCAATTAGACCTCATTTTCACCACTAACCCCATAAACTCGTCTGTCTCGCTCTGTCCCCTTTCACCCAGAACTTCTTCTTCCTCTTTTCCACCACTCTCCTATCTGGCCCACCCCATCTGCAGCTGCCTCTTGTTACGATTCTCATAAAGCGAATTTCCGCAAAATTAACGCATATCTTAGTAAGTGTTCTTTTGATTTCGCCAATATGTCCCTTAAAAGTGCTCCCTCTATTTCTACAGAGAATTACTCAATTCTATTTCTCTCTATGTCCACTTTTCACGCAATTCAACTCCTACTACGAGCCCCCCGTGATATGATCGTAAACTTTGCTCTTTACGTAATAAGAGAAACAAATTATGGACAGTTTTCCTTCGATCGAATTCTTTTGCTGATTCTTTTTTCTACCAATTCGTTAACTACAAAAAAAAAACCTGGTGATTTTCCTCCATCCCTCTCATACGAAAACATATCATACTATAGCCAACTTTTTTGCTACTTTTTTTAAGCAATATTTAACCGATAATTCCTTCGTACCGGATCCCTCTTATTTCAAATACCTACTTAACTTCTCCATTGGCCGCTCTATTTCTCAAAGTTTTGATCATACAGTAATAGAAAATAAATTACAACAACTTAAAGATGAATACTTACTTATCCGACCCAGATGGCCTTCCATCCATTTTTCTCCAAAAGTTATAGCTATTTCAAGGTGAATTTCCACAGATATGGAAGTCTTCCTTCATAACACCGATACACAAGAAGGGATTAAGTCACTAATTACGGCCCCATAGCTAAACTTTCACAACTCCTCGAAAGCATTTTGTACGAAGCCTTAAGCTTCCAGTGCAAATCACTTATTTCCCCTAATCAACACGGCACACTTCTGAAAGGTAGATCAACTACCGCTAACCTCGTCGAATTCGTGTCCTCTGTGTTAGAATGTGGTAAATAAGTTCACGTTATAACAACTGATTTCAGTAAGGCTTTTGACAAGATATCTAAAGCTAATCCTGTTCAAATTGTCCGTCCTGGGCTTTGAACCCATTTTACTAAAATGGATATCTTGTGACCTGGATAATCATTTTTATAGTGTTCGTTCGTATCGTTCCCTTTCTTAGCCACTTCAGGTGTTCCTCAAGGTAGTCACCTAGGCCCACTTCTCTTCATCCTAACCATTAGCGATCTTGAAAAGGTAATTCACCACTCGGCACTTTCTCTCTATGCTGACGATACCAAATTTTTTAAACCCATTTCCTCACAACACAACTCCAGCCTCCTTCTAATATGTAGATCTAAATAGTTTTTCCACCTGGTGCATCAAGAACTGCTTAGAACTCAATATCACCAAATTTCAATCGATTACCTTCTCACGTAAATGCAAAAAGTCTCCTCCACGAATTTACCTTCTCCACGGCCAAACTATATCCCTTGTTGAGTCGATCCGCGACCTTGGCATATTATGCTACATTCCGCTCGCATATTGATGAGATGATTACTAAAGCAAACTCATCACTTAGCTTCGTCGAAAGATGGTCTAACGAATTCTACACTATACATCACTATACATCACTTACGATCACTATACATCACTTACGTTCGCCTCCTTCTCGAGAACGCTAGCCAAGCGTGGTGTCCCTTTAAAAGAGTCCATGTATCCCGAATTGAGAAGATTCAGCGTCGTTTTCTTCGATTTGCTCTCCGAGGTCTGCCTTGGAACACTCCTCTTATCGAGACCGTCTCAAACTCATTTACCTGAATACCTTGAGGAACGAAGGGACGCAGAAGACATTCCTTTCATTCACCGACTCCTCTCAGGCTCCGTCGACTGCATGTCTCTCTACAACTTCATTTTCTTTTACACTAACCCTCGAAATCTACGTTGCCCCCGTCTCTTTTATCTACCATTCCAACGCACCACATATGGCTCTAACGAACTCCAAGCTTTTCGTTTTCGATTTTAATCGCAGTACTCCCTCAAATTCGATCTCCTTCACCGTAGCTTTAAGCCCTAGTATAATTCTGTAGCAGCATTTATACGTATGTATTTATTTATTTATATATACATATACTCGTATTACTCTCTTACCGCAAAATAAATTGGACGCGATTTAATTAAGCATACTACAAATTTCTCACAAGTGGGATGAGCTCGGACGCTTTTAATTTTTTTACGATTAGCAGTTATCCAAACAAAACAATTACGAGGGCGGGTCAATAATTCCGTGACTTTTTGAATTTCTGACCTCTTTACTGAAACAGCAACACTGCTCCTGTCAACAGGCATCTGTCAGTTGACTCCTGTCAAAATTTAAACTTGCTGCGTCAGTTAGTTTGTGTTTGACAGCTATTTTTATCAGACTACTCACTAATTTGAGGAGAAAATGGAAAAAAGTGAATTTCGTGTGCTTATTAAGCATTATTTCTTGCGAAAAAAAACCATTACCGAGACCAAGGCTAAGCTTGATAAATACTATGGGGACTCTGCACCATCGATTTCAATGGTAAAAAAGTGGTTTACTGAATTTCGTTGTGGCCGTACAAGCACTGAAGATGCCGAACGTCCTGGACGCCCAGTTGAGGTCTCTACACCCGAAACAATCGAAAAAATTCACGATATGGTGTTGGCCGACCGAAGATTGAAAGTGCGAGAGATTGTGGAAGCCGTAGGGATCTCGCATGGCTCAGTGGTTTCAATTTTGAATGATCACTTGGGCATGAGAAAGCTTTCCGCAAGATGGATGCCGCGTTTGCTCACAGTCGACCACAAACGCAATCGTGTAACATTGCGCAATATGGAGGAGTTTTTGCGCCGTTTTGTAACCGTGGACGAAACATGGATCCATCACAACAGACCAGAGAACAAACAACAGTCAAAACAGTGGGTTTCTAAGGGTGAATCGGCGCCAAAGAAGGCCAAGGTGGGTTTGTCAGCCAATAAAGTTATGGCGACTGTTTTTTGGGATGCACGCGGGATAATCCACATTGACTACCTTCAAAAGGGAAGAACAATTAATGGGGAATATTATGCCAACTTATTGGACCGATTCAATGACGATTTAAAAAAAAAACGACCTCATTTGGCCAAGAAAAAGTTCTTTTCCACCAAGACAATGCAAGGGTGCACACATGTGCAGTTGCCATGGCAAAAATCCATGAATTGGGCTATGAATTGCTCCCTCATCCACCCTATTCTCCAGATTTGGCTCCGAGCGACTACTTCTTGTTCCCAAACCTGAAGAAATGGCTTGGTGGAAAAAGATTTGACTCCAATGATGAAGTCATCTCGTCATTTTGAGGACCTCGACAAATCATTTTTTTTGGAAGGGATAAAAAAATTGGAGAAGCGTTGGACAAAGTGTATAGAGCTCAACTGAGACTACGTTGAAAAATAAAATTATTTTTTTATCAAAAAATCTGTTTTAATCCAAAAGTCACGGACTTATTGACCCGCTCTCGTATAAACGATAAATAATTGTGTGAAAAAAGTAGAAAGTGAAACGGAAGAATACGAAAACGAGTGATAATTGAAAAATAAAAAATTCAAGTTAGAAAAGAATAGTACTCGTAAGTCGAAAAGAAAGAAAAATGGTGTAAACTTGAAACAGAAAAAGAAAAGAAAAAGAGTGCGAAAAGAAAGAAAAAGAGTGTAAACTTAAGACAAAAAAAAACAAAAAAAACGATCGCCGAAAGTGTCAAGAAAAATTTTTATTTAAAATGAATCAGTCGATTGATGGTAACGATTATACCGTTCACCAGCTTCGTAGGTGCCTACGACAGTTAGGGCTGTTAACGGCCGGCATAAAGGCAACACTTGTCGCGCGCATAAACGAAGTGCCAACCGCCCGCATCAACGAATTGCCGGCCTTAGAGCACGAAGATTTGGGAAGTGAAGACGAAGATGAGGAGTATGAAGAAGCCGCCGCAGCACAAAACGATGTGGTAAAAAAAAACTAGCAAAGAAGTTGCCCCCGACAAAGAGGTCAACGATAACGATAACGATAACGAAATCAGGCCACCAATGCAGGTAACAAAAAGAGCAGTTTGACTGAAGAGATGTTAGCGGCAACAGAACGCGATTATTACAAGAGAGAGGCTGAACTATTATGACGGGAAAGAGATCTCATTTCTAGAGAAAAGGAGTTTCTTAAAACACTCGCACAAGCAAGTGCACAGAGAGAGATACAAGTGCAGAAGGCAAGCGGGTTCGTCAGTGTTGAAGGCCAAAGCCCGTTAACTCTTTACAAAGACTTGCTGCCAGAATACGATGGTGGAATTAACTTGGATGTGTGGGTGGCGTAGTTTCAAACCGTTAAAGCATTGTACTCGTTCAACGAGAATATGTTTCGTGCTTTAATGGTGTGCAAGCTGAAGGGAAGAACTCTGAGTTGGTTACATTCAAAGCCAAATTTTCTAACAGAAAGTGTTGCCGATTTAACAACAGAATTAAAAGAGCTTTTCGGTAGTAAGGAAAATAAGCTAGCCATGCGTCATAAATTTGAAATTTAATGATAAAATAATTTTATCCAACTCCGTACAAGTCGATGAAGATGAGCTAGTAGAATACCTGGTAGAAGGGATTACGTATGAGAAGCTGACGTTGCAGGCTCACATACAATGCTTTACAACAAAAGCACAGCTGCTGCAGACATTCTCAAAGGTGAAGCAGAGACAAGTTAAGCGGCCAACAAATTATTTACAGCCAAGGACTACGACGACGACCACGACGGTGCGATGCTACAATTGTAACTCCGTTGGACACATAGCCGCCGAATGCAAGAAACCAAAAAGGGAGTACGGTGCTTGCAATGCGTGTGGGTCCATGCAACACCGTGCTGCAGCGTGTCCGGATAGAAGAAGACTGTACAGCTGATTCAAGAAGATGACGACCAGAATTATGTAAGATATTTAATATTTTATGTAAAGAGTGATGATAGCGTTAGTTTGTTTTTGTTTACTAGACTCTGAAAGCCCAATAAGTCTCGTCAAAAAATCGTGTCTCCCTAAAGAAGTTGATTTATTAATACCTTCTAATGTAAATTATTTTGGATTTAATAAAAGTAAAATACAAATATATGGAAAAGTTAACTGCTTGTCAATGGGCTATAAAGTAGTATTAGGGAGCGATTTTTTACACGCGAGTAAATTTAACTTGGTCTCGCACGTAGAAACCAAAGATTCAATTATTAGATAAATGCGAATTTTTGCAAAAAAGTGTCAAATATTTACAGCACACCATACCGGGAGATGGGATACGAGCTGATGAAAAAGGGCTCCAGGCCATACAGAATTTTCCAGTCCCAAAAAAATCACACGAGATCCAGAGTTTCTTAGGGTTATGCTCTTACTTTCGTAGATTTGTCAAAGATTTTTCGGAGGTTGCTAAGCCATTATATGATTTGACAAAAAAAAGCTAAGTTTCGATTCGGGGAGTCTGAGCTAAAATGTTTTGTAGTTCTTAAACACAAACTTATAGAGGCTCAGATATTGGCATTGTATGACCCAAACGATTATACGGAACTTCATTGTGATGCAAGTTGCATTGGGATTCGAGCAATCCTCATGCAAAAAAAATGTGATGGAAAAATACATGCAATATTTTACTACTCTAAAAGAACGACTGAGACTGAATCGAGATATCACAGTTTCGAACTAGAAACATGGCTAGCATGTTTTACAGCGTTTTCGGTTTTACCTTCAAGGTAAACATTTTAAAATGGTAACAGATTGCAACTCTTTAAGAATGACCCTTAGTAAAAAAAAATTGAATCCGAAGATATCAAGGTGGGCATTAGAGCTTCAGAATTATGATGATGTTTTAGGGCATCGTTCTGGCACAAGAATGCAACATGTAGACGCTTTGAGCCGGTCCCTCAATATCTTGGTTCTAGAAACAAATACGTTCGAGGAAAATTTAATCATATTGTATGCCAGGGTAAAGATAAAAGAATCCGTGAGATATCTGAAATGCTACAAAAGTCAGAGCATGCATTATATGAAATGCGTAATGGTATTTTGTATAGAAAAAAAGATAATGATTCAGTTGCGCTCTTTGTCCCCGAAGCCATGGAAAAACACGCTATGTTCAAATATCACGATGAAATTGGGCATATTGGTACAAATAAAATGATTGATTTGATCTCGAAGAGTTATTGGTTTCCGAAAATGAAAGAAAGAGTAGTGAAGCACATTGAAAATTGCTTAAATTGTTTAGTGTATTCCTCGAAACATGGCCGAGAGGAGGTATACCCAAGGGAAGCATACCTTTTGAATTCATCCACGTAGATCACTATGGACCAGTTGATAATTCAAGAATGTTGAAATACGTTCTTGTTGTATTAGATGCATGCACCAAATTCGTTAGGCTATACCCAACCAAAACTACGAACAGGAAGGAAGTTATTCGGGTGCTTACAGATTATTTGAGATCGTATATCCGACCGCGATGCATAGTGTGTGACAGGGGGAGTGCATTCACATCAAACGATTTCAACGAATTCCTACGTAAAAATAGTGTGCAGCACGTCAGTCGCTACTGGTTCCCCACAAGCGGTAAGGTAGAAAGAGTCAACAGGAGTATTGGGCCAATGTTAGCTAAGCTGGTCAAGCCAGAAGAAGGTGTTTTTTGCGATACCGTTTTAGACATAGTGGGACACACTCTGAACAACACGTTGCATAGAGCGATAAATGAACATCCAAGCATAATGCTCTTTGGTGTTAATCAAAAGGGAAAGGTAATAGATGCATTAAAAAAACTTTAGTCGAAGTTCAGGTATTGTAAAAAATCAACAAGATCACAGTTTCATACTTAAAGATGTAGAAAATTGTCAGCAATCTCGAATACTTTATCAGGGGATGTGGGCGGTAGGTAATATACGACCATGGTTTAAGGGACGTAAGATGCCAAATGATTCAAACGAACAGATAATGATAGACAATGATTGTTAAATACATATAATGTTGATAGAGATCTGGAGATCTCAAAGGTCAGGATGGCCGAGTTGTAGCAGCATTTATATGTATACGTATATATTTACTTATTTATATATATATTACTCTTTTACTTAGCGCATTTACTTATGTAAACATCACTCTCTTACTCTTTATGAAACATTGTGACCGAAACACATGATACATTGAATAAAGGGCAGTCTTGATCTGACCTCAAAATAAATTGGACACGATTTATTTAAGCTTACTAGAAAGTCCAAGATATTGCTAAACTTTAATTTTTATTAGTTTTTAAGCTTGTATTAAGCCAAATAAATGGGGTCGTTAGCCCCCACCAAAATTAAAATTATATGTACCCCCACAATTTGCAATACGGTACTGTAATTTAGACTGGACAAGGCTGTAATAAAATATTAATAAAATTTTTTGCGAACAGTGCTCCTTTTAGAGATACATTTTACGAGTAACAGATAGCGCGTATTTTTTAAGGTCTTCGAAATGTGCTTTCTTAGATACTTGTAACTCTCAACACTTTCAATTGTAAAACAATTTGGGCTACAAATTATATCCTTCCGATAGTTGACTTCACCACACTTATGAACAAATAACGATAACTTGGAACACGAACTAGAATGAAAGATGGCATCACAGTCAAGTGGAGTACCTTTTAGCACAGATAATAAATCTATACAGATGTCTCATTCATATAGGAAGTTGTGTCCTATGAAAATGAAATCAAGACAAAAAAATAGCTTTTTAAAAAGCTGCATGTTATCACAAAGAGCAGAAAGATCTTTTTATTTCTTTTCGCTCTTTGCTCTTGCCACTTGTCACCCACCCATGCAAAGTCGTTTACCTCATATGCAAAAACAATACGTAACGAAAGAAATAAATAAAAAAAAAACATTCGCCCATCTGTACTTGAATGGACTGCGATTTGCAAAGGCATCAAACGTTGACGTTGCCCAGTATAACCGGTTTGCTTGGGTTTATGTACGTGTGCTTGTTATTTTGTTTGTAACTTGTTATGCAATGTAAATTAAACGGGGGTAGGAATATAATTTTTAAGATCATGAAATCGACGGCCCGTGAAGGTGGAAGTGCTGAAGGGAGTGGGTATGACGTTGCACCACACTATAAAAGTGATTGGTATTTGAAGCACGAGGTATTAAGGGCTAATATATGTTATGGGGTTGAAGATATATAATATGTACATAAGCGCAATGAGCGATTTTCCCTATTTGGATTTGTGATGTACTAGTGATTACGTATGATTACACACTTGCACTGAGTAAGAACAAGACCGAATATTAGAGAGCATGATAAATTATCGGCAGTCTGGTTCGCACCATCTCTCTAATTCGCTTCTCAATTAAACAATAATTAAAATGTATAACAATACTAGATGTGAACTTGTTTTTTATTTTATGATACATTACAGGATTTTTGTCAAATTTTGTGCTCAGGACTAAAAAATTTGATAAATTTCCAAGCATTGAGCAAGATCGAACTTGTTTGGAAAATGTATATTTACGAGTAAATATTTTTGCTCCCTTTTCTTTCAAGTTATGTAAAATGGAGTTTTCAAAACTATACGCAAAATATTTGGACGGCCGAATATAGTATGGAGTGCGAACAAGTGGAATGGGATCTAAACCAACTTGGAGTGCAGCACTGCTGGAAACAGCTGGCGAAAGAGATTGAAAAACCATAGTATGAGAGCGTATCTATTTACCGGAATCGGGTGGAGGTTTGGAAAAATACTGAGGTTTTGTATTTTTGTGGACCGAAGAGGTTTTACACGTTCACACAGTACACTGAATAGAATCATATAGCCGACATTAGGCAAACAGACGGACGAGTTTGGCAGGGATGTCAAGACTAAACATCGCTCTATATAGCTCGTCTCTATAAATGCTGTCATAGGCAGCAATAAAATCGATAAGCAAGTGGTGTGTATCGATCTGGACTTCTTGGGTTTTCTCCAGGATCTGCCGGAGTGTGGAAATCTGATCGATTGTGGACTTTCCTGGCGTGAGACCGCACTGAGAGGGTCCAATCAGGTTGTTTACGACGGGTTCAATCAAATCAATCCCAGAAGAAACATGTTTTTATCAGTGGTTTTGTCAAATGAGTCCGGGCTTGGCCCCGTGCGACTTTTTTTATTGCCCAAACTCAAAACGTACCTTAAGAGTAAGGGTTTGGCACGGTAGAAAATTTTGGGACATACCACGTATATATTCTAATATATGTACATAGTATTATCTATATATATACCTGCATAATAATTGATCACTGCTCTTGGCCTACTTAAGTAAAGGCGGCTTAAGTACAAAATTTAAAAAACTAATTCTAAGAAATCACATGTTTTGACAAATTATAGTTAAAGCACCCTTACTTAAGTAGTTTCCAGGGGACACAAGCGAGGACGTGGCAGGACATCGACCTCCACCCTCCCAACCCTCCAATAATCGTTGTCAATTTATCATGTCGGCTTACTTACATTTTTAAGCGTTCATTACATTTTGCAATTTTTTTATTTTATTTCTGGGAATCGTGTTTTTATTTCTGTTCTTATCAAGGACCCATTTACAATTTTTCCAGAGCAATACAATTATTAGGAAATTTATTAAATTAATCTTGTGCTCGTAACATACACTAGAGGTATCAAACCATTTCGGAAAATTCATATTTGTTGCCTTTATACATTCTTTGATTATGTTTTCTCTTAAATTAGATGCAAGAGGCAGTTTTTCAAAGTATGCGGAGAATATTTGTGTATGAAGACGGCATACCTGAAAATATTTTTCGGACGACCACAAGAGAACTGTATTTTCTTTCGAATTCTCATATTCTTTTAATTTAATCAGTACTTCTGTGATTGAAATCGTGCTTGTCTTTTAACATTTCTCCCGCACAATTTTCACAGATCTTATTCATCTTTTTTATTGTTTTGAGATAGCAGTATCCTGCAAAATATCTAATAGCAAGATCGTTGACTTGCGGTACCTTAACTGATACTGCGTTTTCATCTAATGGGTTAATTATATTGTTAGTATTCATGTTATTTTCAAAACAGTTTTCATTCTGAAGAATATTCTCTTTAAGCACAGTTTGCTCCTCTGTATCATTCTGCAAAACGGCATTCCAATCTACCTGCAAGTATTCCGAATCGTCTTCCTCGCAATTGGAACATTTCGATTTAAATAGAAATTTAATCGATATAACTTTGGCTATCAATGAGCTAAATTCAGCAACACTGGGGTTACTTTTATTTATGTTCCGCGCTCTTATTTTCCCAAATAAGTTTTCTAATGGATCTTGATTAAATTTATTTACATAAATGTAATATAAATGATCATGATTCATGAATCCTGTTAGAGCCAAACCTTTGAAACAGAATGATCTATTTGTTGTGTTAATGGATTTAATATTTAATATATAATCCTTCATTTCTATTATAAAATGGATATTTTTATCGTTCCGTACAAGAGCTGGTTTTCCATTTAAAAGATCGAAAGGGCAATCTATTTTTTTAATAAATTCAGCTGTCGATTTTGCAAATTGGGCTATATGGCCTGGGAATTTGTTCAGTTTTATTAAAGCTTCAATTCCACAGAATACAGATCTGCTTAGAACCTGTGCAGCCAGCTTCACGTTCATCTTTTGAAATTCAGTAGGGTCAATATGTGCCGCTGTCAGCTTTGGCCATATTTTAGTAGTATTATTTTTTTCTGTATTATAAAGGTATTCAATTACCTTCCAACTAACAATTCCATCAAAAGTGGTCAAATTGTATTTTACTAAGTTGTTTCGAATACTTTTCAATAGATGCGGGATATCATGCATTCCATATATGGATTTGTTTTTGTAAATAAAGCTTGAGGTTTTTTCATTTATACATTCATTTTCGAAGCTCATCTTATCACAGGGTAAAAATGAATACACCAAAGAGGAGAAATGGATTTTGCAGTGCATCTTTTTCGTTCAGCTGCCGGATACAACTTTTTGCGGGATCAACTTGAGGTACACTAGCCGCATCCATCATCATTGCACATGTGGATTAAAATTAGAAGTCTGTCACCTGGCTTAAATAGAAATATTATGCAGGAAATTAAGGAAATAACCTCGAAATTACCACCAAAAGAAAAAGAAGTTGTGGTTATATTTGACGAGATGAGCCTTCAGCCGGATCTAACCTACAATAAATTTAAAGATGAAATTGAAGGTTTTGTTGATTACGGAAGAAATCAAAGGTATAATACATACGCTAAGTCTGCATGCGTCTTTAGGATTCGGAGCATATGTGGAAATTTTAAGCAAGTTTTGTATCACGTCGTTTGTCCGAGCAATATACCCACCAAAGAACTTGAAGTTGAGGTATATAACTGCCTTGATATATGCGCAGAGCTTAAATTAAATGTAAGAGCTCTTTGCTATGATCAACGACCCACTAATCGTAGTTTATATAGTAAGCTTAGTATAAATGAAAAAACCTTAAGCTTTTTTTACAAAAACAAATCCATATATGGAATGGATGATATCCCGCATCTTTTGAAAAGTATTCGAAACAACTTAATAAAATACAATTTGACCACCTTTGATGGAATTGTTAGTTGGAAGGTATTTGAATACTTTTATAATACAGAAAAAATAATACTACCGAAATATGCCCAAAACTGACAGCTGCACATATTGAGCCTACCGAATTTCAAAATATGAACGTGAAGCTGGCTGCACAGATTCTAAGCAGATCTGTATCCTGTGGAATTGAAGCTTCAATAAAACTGAACAAATTCCCAGGCCATATAGCCCAATTTGCGAAATCGACAGCTGAGTTTATTAAAAAAATAGATCGCCTCTTCCATCTTTTAAATGGAAAACTACCTCTTGTACGGTATGATAAAAATATCCATTTTCTAATAGAAATGAAGGATTATACAGGGTGTCCCAAAAATCAACGTCACACCAGAAACGGGTGATGGGTCAAGTGGTGTCGGTTATCACAAAATTATAAAAAAAAATCTAAGTCATATACTTTTAAAATTATTGGCACTCAAAAAAAATCGAGAAATCTGACACCCTGTGACGATCTTTCAAGTACTGTGACCGTTAAATAATCCCGATTCATAGTTAATTCTTTTTAATAAGTTAAAATGAGTACCAAGCGTGAGCGAGACAGACAGTGACGGCGTGATTGAGACGGATGAACACGCCATTTCGACTAGTTTGAGTGAAACAGATATAGATGCCACCCATACAATACTGCAGTACGTTACGCGAAAACTGTTTTGAAAATAACATGAATACTAATAATATATGTAATTAACCCATCAGATGAAAACGCAGTATCAGTTAAGGTACCGCAGTTCAACGACCTTGCCGTTAGATATTTAGCAGGATACTGCTATCTCAAAACAATAAAAAAGATGAATAAGATCTGTGAAAATTGTGCGGGAGAAATGTTAAAAGACAAACACGATTTCAGTATAATAGAAGTACTGATAAAATTAATAAAAGAATATGAGAATTCGAAAAAAAATACAGTTCTCTCGTGGCCGTCCGAAAAATATTTTCAGGTATGTCGTCTTCATATGGTATACGAATATTCTCCGCATACTTAGAAAAACTGCCTTTAGCATCTAATTTATGTAAGAGAAAACATAATCAAAGAAAGTATAAAGTGTTAACACGTTCTCTCTCGGGAATTTTACTAGCCGAGGAATTCCAATGTAGGATTCGAATGGCAGCATACAACGTGAGATGGGTGAGTTCATTAATTTCACCACAACTCGGGTGTGTTCACCAACGCTCACCACAACTCGTCCAACCTGACACATTGATAGACCTCGATCAATTCTTTCTTACAATATACATTTGAGTGTACAGTCGATATGCAATGTAAATTATGTACTACACAAGAATAAACATGTGTCTTATTTTTACGTTGCTATAAACTTAAGGCTAATTGCGCTAAAAGTGTTGCCTTCTGAAGGATTTTTTCATAAATCAACCCGGGCTTTCCATTTCTTGATGTTAACCATAGACTAACTATACCTAGATATCAAACTCTACTAATACTTTTGCAAACCCTTAACTTTTGCACAGCATCACCAACCCATTCTCTATTTCCATAACCTGTCAGAATGGCTAAATGACAACAAATTTCACGTAATGTTAACTAGGTATATATAATAAACGTAAAAATAAAAGGAAAAATATTTTACGCTGGTAAATATTTAATTTAACGTGGTGAAAAAGTGAAGATAATAGAATATATGAAAAAAACCTCTTTTTTTTGTGTTTCAAGTGCACAAAAGGGGATAGTTTCAGAATAAAATTAAAAAAGGACCTAAGAATAATATTTCTAACGTTCCATTTTAAGATATGAATGAATGGAAACTATTACAATTCTGAAATCAAGCTTAAGCTTGTATTGAAAGTCAATTGTATAAGCATTTTGCACGTTTAGGCACAAACTCTGTACTCTGGACATCAATGAAAAGGATTGTTAATTGATGGCACTTTTAAAATCAATTTCCTTGCTGTTCTTTTAGTTTGACATATGTTAAGTAAATAAACTAATTAAATAATACTGATAAATAGAATTAACATTTTTGATTTTTTTAGGAAAATATTTGTTTTTCTAATTTAATGTAAAGGTTTTCCAAAATATTTCGACAATGTTTTTTTTCGCACATTATAAATTACAAAAGCAGTTGTATTTTAGTTGTTCATTTGTTTAAAAAAATTCCCAGATTAGCCAACCTACAATGTGAAACTAAACTCTTGATATCCCAACTTAATTTGGTTTTGTCGAAGGGAATTATGTTTATAATTGTTTTCATCAGATCTGTTTATGTGCAAGTAATAAATGTTTGTTTGTACTTTCTTAAAGGCAAAACCAAAAATATTAATAAAAATGTTCCTCTGCATGTGAAATGAGCACAGCTAAAGTATTGATACCCTTAATGAAAAGTTCTAGTTTATACTTTAATTTTGCGAGAAAAAAGACTTAGCTACTACTTTCATAAGTATCCTTTAATGCTTTTAACATCTTTAAGGCGGTCTGGCACGGAATGTGTCAATTTTCCAGACATTCACATGTTAAATCTTATAAATCCGCTAAAAATAAGGCTTTTAACTGAGGCTTTAAATGATTCCAAAGATGTTCCCAAGAGAGCTGGTTAAGATCGGGGCGTTGTGGTGGTGTTACTAGCAAGTGAGGGATAAGCATTGTTTATACTTTAAAGTAAATTTTCCTGCTAAATATTTTAGTACACTTCTTTTGTCATGATCTCAACGACTAGGACTAAATTACCAATCCCCAAAAAGGACATTTGGCCCAATATCACACAACCACCACCTCCGTACTTTACTTTTTTCCTTGTGTTTTTGGACTCAAAGCTTCATTTGGTTCCCTTCATTATTCGAAGACCTATTCGATCCATAAATGTTAAATTTTGACTCTTCTGAAAAAATCCCAGAAGTCAAATCCTTTGTTTTTGTATTCATCTTGCTTTTCTTGTTTTTATTTGTTTCGCTGACGAAAAGTTTATACTCAGATCGTTGTGTCCGTACGTAATATGTACGCTGCTTTCGATAGGCCGCTGCTTTCTTTCACATTCACGACAATCCCGCCAAATTTTAGCATCACAACCTGATATTTGTGAAAGGTTGTATTTACATCGATTTTTTTCTTCTCGGAAATTTTTTGATGCAAAAACTGAGCAATGAATTTGAAAATGTTGCGTTAGTAATATATTAAATATAAGCTAAATTGTCCTGTCACACCCATATTTTTTCAAAAAATAATTGGTCAATCCTCCGTTGCATCAAATGGGCTTATAAAGCACTAATTTTGTTTATTGTTTTGTTCGTTGCTATTACCAATATTTTAAATTTTGCAAAAGGCATGTGTCATAATATTATAACGATTTAAATGTAATCTTTCCCTCAGCTACGACTCCATCGACGAACACAGCCCAAATCGTTAACGGAAAAGTGAGTGGACATGCTCCTTAAGAGCTGTCAAAAATATTCCGCGAGGATTCTTTCTTTTACGTGTCGTGCGTCGTCGGAGTCGTTCTGAGGTCAGGAATATTGCTAAAAAATAGTAAGTATGTAAAAATTAAAATGAATTATCCTTTTTAAACTAAATATTTATAGAGAATAAACTGATCATATACAAAAAGGCAGTTTTATTCACAAAAAGCAAGTACGCGCAAGTAACATATGCAATTCCGCAATTCTCAGTCAACCCACCTAAACCAGCAAGAATGGGGTCACACAATGCAAATCCCCCAATATCAGCAAATGACACTAAAACCAATACCGCAGTCTCAACAATTAACGGCTATAAAAACGATAAATCAATTATGGGCAAGCGACCAGTACTTCGTTTATAGCCATTGTTGATCGCAGCGACGCTGAAGACGGCGGGTCATCATAGGCTAAGTTAAATTAAGATTTTTCATAATAAACGAACGGTCCCCGTTGACCGATAGAAAATTTATAAATTGTTTTTTTTCTTTCGGGTCTCAACGCGATACATAACTGGCGCAGTCGGTAATCCTCTATTCGGTGAAAAAGAGGAAGATACGTGAAAGGTCAAGATCGCAACACAGTTCGTAAGACGGAACAACGAAGTGTATTGAAGTAAAATTTACCAATACACGAAGAAACGGGTTAAAGAACTTAAAAGTGAAATACAGTGATAGTTAGTGCGAAATGGAACAATGTCTAATTAAATAAATTAAATACACTAACAGAATTGTTGGTGAGACAAAACCAGCCACAGAGTTGGAGAGCCGCAGTAGAAGAAGAGATAAAATTCGTTCAACCGTTCAGTGGTGAATCGGGGACGTTACCCTCGTTTTTAGAAACAATTGATCAAACTTTATTAGAATTTGGTGAACAAGCCCCACAAGTGTTTCGGGTAATTTATAACGAAAAAATAATTGGTGCCGCGAAAAATTACTTATCAAGCGATGTTCCAGCAACGTGGGATAAGTGCAAGGAGAAGCTTAAACTGCACTACCGACCACGAAGGACCAGCTCAGTATCATAAAGGACATCAATAATATTAAGGTATTTACTATTAACCAATTATTAGATGTAGTCCAAAACATTGTTAATAATATTACTGAATGTGCTGCCTTTAGTGATCAGGGTCTAGAAATAGCTTCTTGTTTAAACAGTACACTTATTTTAAAAATCAAAGAAGTTACAGCCGGTGCATTAGCTGCCGAAATTTATAATAAATATTCTTTGCCGAGCATTAGGGCTACATTACACAAATACATAGGTCATGATAAATATAACCTTAATATAGAGAAGGGTTGTAAATCACACAACAACCAACACAAGACACCAAACTCTAAGAATCAAAAACCACAAACAAAAAGTGATAGCACGTTTAATGACAATAGGCCTCAGAGATCAGGACAATTTAGACAAAATGGAGGAGAGCAATCAAAGCCACCTCCCCATTCAAATCAAGTAAGAGTCCAAAATAATTATGGTTATAATAACAATAAGAACTCTGGACAACACAGATCAGGACAAAATAGGGAGAATCAAATGGAAATAGATACTCTTAGTACTAAAAAGGAAGTGAATCAGATAGAAAACGAGTTTTTTATCAACTAGCCTCGGATACAAAAAAAATTTTTATTGAAATAACATTAGAAAGCAATAATTTTGTAGCCTTAATTGGCACGGGTTCTACAATCAGCCTTCTAAATTCCAATAGAGTACCCAATGAGTTATACAAGAAGATAGCAGAACATCCCATAAAAATTAATACGGTTCAAGGTCTCGTAAAAGAGAAAACAGAACAAGTAAAATCCAAGTGTCACGAACAATTTAAAATGCCACATAATGCTAGAATGAGATGGACAAAAATACTCGTAGCATTGGACAAACCATACGATTTTTTAATCGGAATGGATTGGATATCGCAACACGTTAAAATAATAGATTTGCAAAGCCAAGAAATCTTATTGATGAATGATATCCGTCTTCCCTTCTTATCCAAATTACTCAACGAAGTAAATACGTTAGAAGCATGTGAAGCTAGGTACATTCAGACAGATCATCTCAAAGATAAGGAAAAACAATCCATTGAAACACTTCTTAATAAATACAAAAAACTGATATTTCGCGAAGGAGACCAGTTGACAAACACGAATACAGTGGTTCATGAAATTAACACTACTACCGATGAACAAATCAATTCTAAACTTTACAGATATCCACCAAAACATGAAACGGAAGTTCGAAAACAAATAGATGAAATGGAAAAACAGGGTATTATTAGAAAAAGCAATAGTCGATACAGTTCACCAATTATAGTAATTCCGAAAAAAATTGATAATTCTGGAGAACAAAAGTACAGAATTGTTTTAGACTATAGAAAATTAAATCAGGTAACAGTAGATGATAAACACCCTCTTCCAAACAAAGAAAGTATTTTGGATAAATTACCTTAGATTTAGCTAAGGGATATCACCAAATTCTGGTAGCAGAAAGTGATATCCAAAACACTGCTTTTGTGACACCATCAGGCCTTTATGAATATGTCAGAATGCCATTCGGACTTAAGAATGCACCTGTCACGTTTCAAAGGATGATGAATAATATTTTGCGGGAGTATATAAACAAAATTTGTGTTGTATACCTTGATGATATTTTAATATTCTCTACAAGTCTTGAAGAACATCTAAAGTTTTTAGAGAAAATATTTAAAAAATTGCAAGAACACAATCTAAATATTCAGGCTGATAAATGTAGCTTCATGAAACAAAACACTGAATTCTTAGAACACATTTTAACTAAAGATGGGTTAAAACCAAATCCAAACAAAATCAGAGAAATCGAAAACTTGAAAATACCAAAAACTGAGAAACAACTTAAGGGATTCATAGGTATGACAGGATACTACCGCAAGTTTATAAAAGATTATTCGAAGGTAGCATACCCTATGATAAAATTCCTAAAGAAAGAGGAGAAAATAAATATAAATGACCCACAATATATATCGGCATTTGAAAATCTAAAAGCCTTAATTACGGCACATCCTATTTTAAAATTCCCTGAATATGATAAACCATTTGTCTTAACAACGGACGCCAGCAATCATGCTATTGGTGCCGTTCTATCACAAAATGGGCATCCAGTCTGCTTTGTTTCAAGAACTCTAAACGATCACGAAAAAAATTATAGAGTCACAGGTAAAGAATTTTTATCAATCGTTTACTCTGTTTAATATTTCCGTCCATATCTATATGGAAACACATTTAAAATAGTAACTGATCATGCACCTATTAAGTACTTACATAGCAAATACAAAGGTAAAAAAATTTCTCAGAGAAATCAGACATGGTTATTAAAACTACAAGAGTACAATTTTACTATAGAATATCTTAAAGGTAAGGACAATAAGGTTGCAGATTTTTTAAGCAGTTAGAAAATACACCCAAAATCAAGGAAAATAACGATACCGAATCAAACATGAAACTAACAGAAACCATGCACTCAGTTGAGGAACAACAACTAGATCATATAGGTATTAAAGAGGAAATCGTTAACAAGTACAAAACACAACTTATATTAACTTATAATGTTAAGAAAGAATTTGAAATTTTACATAATAGAAGGATAATATATCTGAACCCACTTGAAGAAGTAAGTAAAATCAAAGATGTTTTAATAAGATTCATAAAGAAAGGAATAATAGGAATATATTCAGAAGTTGAGGATCATCAATACAACATAGTCCAACAAGTTATTATACAGCTATTCTTACGAGATGCAAATGTCAAATTCATTAAGTGTTCACAGAGGACTGCTGAAATCCAAACCGAGGAGGAGGTACATAAACAAATTTCCATCTATCACACAAAGGAATCAATGCACAGTGGCGTTAACGAGACGTATTACACACTTAAAGACAAAATCTATTTTCCTAAACTTCATGAACAAATTCAGTTACTAATTGGCAATTGTGAAAAATGTCAAGAAATAAAATACGATAGGAAGCCAATTAAACCAAAATTTCATATTACAGAAACTCCAACGCAGAAAAACCAAATTGTTCATCTAGATATATTTCACATTAAAAAGAAATCCTTTGTTACAATTATCAATAAACTTACTAAATTTGCTGTAGCTTATACAATTAATGACAGAAATTAGAGATGCAAAAAGGAAATTTTAATGGATCATTTTTCTAAATTTGGAAAACCCAAAAGGATTATTACAGACAACGAATTCAAATCAGAACAAATTATACAGTTTTTGAGAGAAAATAACGTAGAAGTCCATTAGACTAAACCAAATAGCCATACAGGGAATACAGACGTAGAAAGACTTCATTCTACTATGTTAGAAAAATTTACAGGAGTAGAAGACAAAGATCTTTCAGTAGAAATGAAAATACAATTAGTTTTAAATAACTACAATAATCGGTTTCATTCTACAATTAGGACAACACCTAGAAAAGCTAAGGACGAAATTAGTGAACAAAAGTTAAGTAATAGAGTTCAGGAAACAAAAATTAAAAAAATTAATAAACTTAATGAAAAACGAGAAAATTACACAGAACAAAGACAGGTAGGTCCGTTAAAAATTATAAACACGTTAGACATAAAGAAGAAACTAGATATAAGATCAAGAATTTAAACAATGTGCACTTAACAAATATTAAAAGAGCACATAAATTTACAGGTAATACTATTGATCATCTTATTTACAATACCAATGATACATTCAACACTTCAGATAACACCAATCAATGAGCAGTCAAGGTATTTGAAAATAAAAACAGAGACAGTTCAAATCACTAACCAAACTAATATTATTCTACACCTTATAAACCCAGAAGAAATATTACGAACAACAATTATTCTAAAAACTAACCTTCGGCATATACAAATTGAAAATAAAGACATAGTTTACAAAAGATTAGAAACTTTAATAGCTAAAATTAACTCAATAATGCCTAAGAAAGCAGAAAGAAAGAAAAGAGGTTTGTTGAATATAGTAGGAAATGCAGAAAAATGGCTTTTCGGAACTATGGACGATACAGACAGACAAATTATTTTCATCTTGGAAACATAGAAGAAAACACACACAACGCAATTTACACAATTAATAACCAAGTTAAAATTAATCAACATTTGAATGAAACCATACATTCCTTACAAACCGTTTTACGGAATGATAGACAAAGAATACTAGACACTTACAATAAAGTAGATAGCGTTATAAATAATATTTTAAAAGAACAGTTATTTTTAGATCAGATCACTAAAATAGGTTTTATTGAAAATAAAGTCAACCAAATTCAAGATAATATTGTATCAGCTAAACATAATATAGTTCATCCAAGTATTCTCACAGCACAAGAAATTAACGAATATAAAATCGATTTTTATAAACTCAAACTGTTAAAGGTAGGAGTTACCGAATACAGAAATAATTTTGTTGTTATAGCAATAAAAATTCCAAGAAATTATATATTAGTTGAAAAAATGTTAATAACTCCATTACCAAATAAAGAAAATTTTGAAATTGATAATAAAGAAGAATATATTGTAGAAATAGAAAATAAAACTTATAATTATCAACCCGATGTTACATTAAAAAACTTAAAATTAAGCAAACACTGTATTGTAACGAAAAATTGTAAACTTAGATATAATAACGAGACGCAAATTTATCGTATAGATGAAACTACCATTGTAATTAAAAATGCTAATCAAAACTTACTAAAGCAAAATTGTGACGAACGAAAAATTGTACTTAATAAAAACTATCTTTTCAATTTTTACAACTGTCGAATAACATTACTTAATGAATCATTCGAAAATAAACAAGAAACCTTCCAAGATAAATATTTTTATCCCGATAATAACATTAATATTAATTTTTCCAAAACTTTGACTTTTAACGATATTGTGTCTAGTAATTTCCAAAATATTAAAGAAATAAAATAATTAAGACTACACACAAATATATCTTATAGTTTAAGCTTAAGCATTATAATAATTTTGATCATTGTAACATTTATTTTTACTTATTATTGTACTAAATCATATAAAGTAAAAATATCGGAAAATAAAATTCAGGAGAATTTTCACGCAAACCGAGGAGGAGTAACATATTCAATTCCGCAATTCTCGGTCAATCCACCTAAACCAGCAAGAATGGGGTCACACAATGCAAATCCCCCAATATCAGCAAATGACACTAAAACCAATACCGCAGACTCAACAATTAACGGCTATAAAAACGATAAATCAATTATGGGCAAGCGACCAGTACTTCGTTTATAGCCATTGTTGATCGCAGCGACGCTGAAGACGGCGGGTCATCATAGGCTGAGTTAAATTAAGATTTTTCATAATAGACGAACGGTCCCCGTTGACCGATAGAAAATTTATAAATTGTTTTTTTTCTTTCGGGTCTCAACGCGATACATAACTCGCACGCACATCTTTATTCTTATTTTTTATGGATACACTGCCGCCGTATATATATATATTACATATCCATAAAAAGGTACTACTACGATCTGTGGAAAAATCGCCGCCATCCATACCGCAGTTGCATTCAGAAACACTCCTCCGTCATCCAAAAGCCAGTTGCACCAAAATTATCCAGTCATCCGCCGCCTATTACTTTTGCTTGTCGCAGCCAGTGACAAGAGCATAAGTAAACGTTTATTAGCCGCCTACTACTTTTCCCTGTCGCAGCCAGCGACAAGAACATAAGTAAACGTATATTAGCCGCCTACTACTTTTCCCTGTCGCAGCCAGTGACAAGGACATAAGTTCATACATATATAGTATATACGTATATCAGCCGCGTGTTACTTTTGCCTGTCGCAGCCAGTGACAACGACATAAGTACATATACGAATACATTAGCCGCCGCCATTTTACTCGTTGGCTACAGCCAGCAACAAACATTTTACATCTGCCGTCTACATACATGCTCTTTTGCAGCCAGCAACAAAGCACAAGGTACATATCTACGCATTATCGATAAAGAATAGAAATCTGCTTCCGCCTTTTCTAGCTATTGTTATGACTCAAAATAAAACGCGTCTGAATCACCACCAGTTCCTAACCTCGCACAAGAAGGTCTCCGAGTCCACATAGCTGCACACATGCAACGGAGATCAACCCGAAGCACTTCTGTGATTCCAGAAGTTTCTTCATCAAGTCTTGTGCTCAACAATATTGCTGAATATCCAGAAGAAGACTCAGTGGATACAGACGCCGACCAAACCCTCGCTGACAATCCTGAAAACGTAACCAACAACGACTCTACTACAACACCAACGATGGATGAGCTATTGAAACAAATTAATGAAATGCGTTTACGGTTGGAGGAAGTAACTGCCAGTGCTGAATCTGAAAGAGCCGAGCGTATCCGATTGCAAAACTTGCTTATCCACAGCAGAAAACTGCGACAGCCGCCTTATCAACTCCCATCGTTGGCACAAATTCAAAGTCAAATAGTAACATTCGTCTATAACGACACTTCCCGCCGATGTATCAGTTCCTCCCAAGCCAGCAGTCGGTACTCTCGCTACAAACAGCTCACAAGGGAATCCTAATTCATTGCCATCCCCAGTGTACCAGCCCACAAGCCAGTATCGCGTCTCACCAACAGCTATACCGGTTACTTACCCGGTACCAACATTCTTGCCACCTCTGATGTCCGCACAACCACCCACACAACAATTCGTATCACAGCCAACAGCAACACCACCTCTTCACCTACAAAGCCACTCAGTACAAAGTAACTTTAGTAATGGTCGAAAGTTGCAGCCCTTACCTGAATTTACAGGTCGCCCTGAAGAGTAGCCCATGTTCTCCATTGCATATCGAGAGTCGACGTCTATGTACAACTATACCAAAACTGAAAACCTTTTTCGCTTACAAAAGTGTATAATCGGCGAAGCTAGGGAAGTGGTGGAAGTGGAAGTCATTGCTCATCCATCCAGAAAACGTCGATAACGTCATGGCTGCCCTGGAGTTCCGATATGGACGCCCCGAGTGCTTGCTGAGAAGCCAATTAAGTAAGGTGAGAGAAATTGCCAACATACCGGAGCACACCTTTTGCCACAAGGGTAAACAACCTCTCAACATTCTTAGAGGCCTGCGGTTTGATCATCACCTCGCCAACCCGACGCTGATTGAAGAACTGATATGCAAATTACCTACGAGTAAACGACTGCAATGGGCCCAAAGAAGTATAAGCATTTTGCCGTACCCGACACTAAAACATTTTAGTGAATGGATAACCGAAGTAGCCAGGTTTATGTGTATGGTAACAACAAAATCCATTTTGCCGCCGGCCCACGAGCAGAAGACAAGAACAAGACATATTCTTCACGCAGCTCAAAGCCAGAACTCCATTGTTAACAGATGCCGGTACTGTGAAAGGAAATGACATCCAGTGACCGATTGCCTTGCTTACACCAAGCTAGACGTTCCAGCCAGGTGGGAATTTGTGAAAAGGAATAGGCTGTGTTTTTCCTGTTTGAAATTTGGTCATAGTCTTCAATCTTGCAGATCCCGAAAGGCCTGTGGAGTTAAAGGTTGCGAGAGGAAGCATAATGCATCTCTACATAAGGAACAAAAACCCGTTTTGTCGATATCAGTAACGGGTGACGAATTCATGGAAGGACGTGCGAACTCTCTATCCAACTGCAGTGGTAAATCCAACGACAAAATTCTCTTTCGAGTGGTATCAGTAAGACTCTATGGCAAGCACGTTGTCGTAAAGACGTTCGCACTTTTTGATGAGGGGTCATCCGTTACCATCATAAACGCTGAATTGGCACGAGAACTACACCTCAAAGGACATCAGAAAAATCTAAAACTTCAATGGTTCGACAGCGAAACAGTGACAGCGGAATCCTACATTGTAGACGTTGACGTAAGCGCCGATCGGGATGGAGCCAAGCGATACAACATGAGTGAAGTGCAAACAGTAAACGCGCTTCGCCTGCCTTCCCAAATAATCACTTCTGCCGAACTACAACGATACGACTTGGATATGATTTCATTTACAAGATACGAGAACGCCAAACCACGTATCCTGATTGGTTTAGATAACTGCAATCTAGGAATTCCGTTGCACACTATCAGGGTCACTGGAACAGGACCTGTCGTAGCCGAGACAAGACTTGGTTGGGCGGTGTACTGTAGAACTGTCACACAAGATGTCGTCGAATCAAAGAAGGGGGTGATTCTACACAGTAGTCAGTCGCCATTAGAAGAGGATATGTACCTGGACAGAGCCGTTGAGGAATACTTCAGCATAGAAAATTTCGGAGTAAAAACACCAACTATCCAGCTCGTCTCTGGTGCTGAACGCAGAGCGTTGCAGATATTGTCGTCAACAACAAGACAGGTCGATGGCCGATACCAGACAGGTTTGCTTTGGAAAAAGGACATTTTGGAAATTCCATACAGTTATAACATGGCTAAGCGAAGATTATGGAACCTGGAGAGCCGGTTAAGAAAATGTCCCAAATTAGCCGACACCTATAAGCAAATCATTCAGAGCTACCTGAAAAAAGGATACGCCAAGAAGTTGACGAGCGAGGAAGCAAGCAGAGAAACACCAAGGACCTGGTACCTCCCTCACTTTGCTGTGAGTAATCCAAACAAGCCAGACAAGGTAAGGTTGGTGTTCGATGCAGCCGCGAAGGTAGATGGCGTTGCCTTAAATTCCTTTTTGCTAAAGGAACCCGACAATAACAAACCGCTGGTACCATCTTGTTTAACTTCCGTCTGAGAGCCACAGCAGTGTCTGGTGATATAAAGGAGATGTTCCACCAAGTTCTTGTTCAAGAGGAAGATCAGCAGTCTTTCTTTGGAGGGAAGACGCATGTAGCCCGATCAACATATCTACGTCATGAAAGCAATGACTTTTGGCGCAAGTTGCTCACCATGCTCTGCAAGTTATGTGAAGAATATAAACGCCTCAAGGTTCATCGACGTTCAGCCAAGAGCAGTGAAAGCGATCATAGACCACCACTACGTGGATGATTACGTTGACAGCTTTAAAACCGCGACAGAAGCAATAGAAGTAACTAATGCCATAATTTCCATACATAAGAACGGTGGCTTTGAACTACCGGGAATCTCGAAGGAAGAAGAAAATCAACCGGAACAAACAGTTAATACGAACATCGAAGCAGCAACAGAGAAGATAGTAGGAATGTATTGGGATACAGCGAGAGATGTACTCACGTTTCGATGTAAATTCCCTCGTGTTAACCGAGACGTAATGGAAAACTGCAAATACCCTACAAAAAGAGCATTTTTAAGCATTGCTATGTCTATCTTCGACCCATTTGGCATGGTCACTTACTTTACAATATACATAAAGCTGCTGTTACAATTGGTGTGGGTGGGATGAACTAATTTCGCCGGATATTTTCGATCGCTGGAAGCTGTGGAAGGAGGAACTCCCAAAGTTAACTCAGTTTCAGCTGCCTAGATGCCATGACTCCGAGCTCGAGTCAGCGAATGTCATCGAATGTCATCGATCTTCATACTTTCGTCGATGCCAGTAAAGAGGCCTTCAGTGCGGTGTCATTCCTTCGCATCAAGCATGATGATGTGGTGCGAGTTTCGTTCGTCTGCGGTAAAACCAAATGCGCTCCAAAAAAGTTGATGTCAATGCCCCGCCTTGAACTCTGCTCAGCCATCTTGGGAATCAGGCTCAGTAACTCGGTTAGGGAGAGTCACGAACTGCCAATAAAGGATTGTGTATTTTGGACGGATTCAAAAAACGTCATTAGCTGGCTCAATTCAGAGCCCCGCCGCCATAAACCGTTTGTCGGCTTTCGAATAGCTGAAATACTCGACAGTTGTCAAGCTAACCAGTGGCGATGGGTTCCATCTAAGTTTAACCCAGCTGATGAGGCGACGACGGAACGATATTCTCCAAAGCTTGACCTCAATAGCAAATGGATTAGCGGACCAGAGTTTCCTCATTTGGCTGAAAGGGATTGGCCAGCGCAACCAGATGACGTCAGCAAGTAGGTGTGTCAAGAAGAAGTGCGTCCGAGATTCCTACTTCACACAAACACACAAACATAGATTTTCCAAACTCCTGAGAACCACAGCGTGGGTGCTTAGGTTTAGAGATGCTTGCCTCAGAAGACATATACAACGAGGTGAGGTTTCCGTTCAAGAGCTTGATGCCGCCGAACAACTGTTGCGTTGGCAGGCGCAAAAAGAGGAATTCGCGTCTGAAATATCCCAACCAAGTCAAGAAATTCCAATTGGGAAGGACAGCAGCATATTCAGGCTTACTCCGTATTTAGACAATGCCGGGCTCCTTAGAGTCTAGAGACGAATTGATGCCGCTACAACTTTACCCTACTCCGCCAGAAGACCCATCATCCTTCCAAGAGCACACCGCCTTACTAAGCTAATAGTCGACCAGTTCCATCATCGCTTATGCCACCAAAATGACGAAACTATAATTAACGAGATTCGACTACGTTTCTGCAGTCAAGAGAGCCAAAAGTGGTTGCCTATCTTGCCGACTTCGGGCCGCCCGGCCGTCGCCACCGTTGATTCCAATACGTATAAGGAGCGACAATGGCACAAATTTCCTTGGGGCCAAGAAGGAGCTGCTTAACGCCAACATTTTCGGTAGTGAAGCCATTAAAGCTGAGCTATCCTCAAAAGGCATTGAATGGTTGTTCAATTGCCCATCGAATCCACATGCAGGTGGTTGCTGGGAGAGGATGGTCCAATTGGTCAAAAGACTTCTCTCGCACACATTCCGCGAGTTAGCGCCGAAATTTGAAACTTTACAGAGCTCCCTAATAGAGGCCGAAAACATCATTAACAGTCGTCCGCTAACACACCTGCCAGTGTCAACTGATGCCGAGGAACCCCTGACGCCAAACCATTTTTTATTGGGCGTCCCAAATTCGACGCAAACCCCGGGCCCAATTGATCAACGAGCTATCTGCCTTCGAAAACAATGGCGAGTCAGTCAACAAATTAAGAATCGACTTTGGAAGAGATGGATTCGAGAATTTTTGCCAATTCTGACCAGGAGATGCAAGTGGTTCAAACGAGCTGAACCAATCAAAGTCTCCTTGTGCCTTGTATGTGACGCCGATGTGCCCAGAAGCCAGTGGCTACGTGGACGAATACGTAAGGTGTTCCCAGGTAAAGACGGACAAACACGAACAGTCGAGGTCAACACCAGCACAGGAGTTATACGCAGGCCAGCTGTCAAAGTGGCCGTGTTGGATATTGGTGAGGCTTCACAGTTACCAGCGCGCCTCACGGGGGGTGGGATGTCATATAATTATAACGATATAAATGTAATCTTGCCCTCAGCTAAGACTCCATCGACGAACACAGCCCAAATCGGAAACGGAAAAGTGAGTGAACATGCTCCTTAAGAGCTGTCAAAAATATTCCACGAGGATTCTTTCTTTTACGTGGTCGTGCGTCGTCGGAGTCGGGCTGAGGTCAGGAATATTGCTAAATAATAGTACGTATGTAAAAATTAAAATGAATTATCCTTTTTAAACTAAATATTTATAGAGAATAAACTGATCGTATACAAAAAGGCAGTTTTATTCACAAAAAGCAAGTACGCGCACGCACAACATGTGTAAAGTTATATTTTCACAAACTAAAACAGTCAAAATAATCCTTAATCCTTATCTACGAGTATTACTTCGTATGAAAAGTTCATACAATAGTTGAATTATAATACAATGTATTTTCCATCTAATCTAATTGTTGAGGACGTTCTGTCGCGCAGCGGTTGAGAACGCGAATTCAACTCGTTTGATGTGATGTAGGGAGAGTTTTATTTCTGGGAAATGTTACAATCAGATAATATAATTAATACATTTGCTATACTGAAATACTTACCGCAGTTTGTGTCTCTTTCCGCGTGTATTACGTGACGAACCTATTCCCCAAATGATTCCAGAGTGAGATGTCACTTTCAGTTTAAGAACAAAGGAATTTTTTGGCGGCAGAGAAATCGCGCGAAAGAGACACGAACTGCGGTTTGACAAGGACTGCAATAGTTTCTTTAGATTTGTTCGTTTTGACATTTTTTACGATATTTGTTGGCGACATCCCCGCCCCCGTGAATCGGTCCGATTCACCTCTACAACGTCCAGAACAGCCAACTTTGAGGCAGGACGACGAAGCACCCCTGTCGCGGTCCGTACATCTGCACGCCTGACTTCTCCATCGTTCCCGGCGTAGACGCGCAATACTCGTCCCCGGCACCACTGCTTTCTTGGAACACTAGAGTCGCAAACGAAGACCAAGTCCCCCTCCTTGAGTGGCGTTGTTCTCTTACACCATTTGGCGCGGCGCGTCAGAGTCGGTAGATATTCCGCTATCCAGCGTTTCCAGAAGCAATCTCTCAGTTGGCGGGCGATCCTCCACTGCTTTCGTAAACCGCATAACTTGTTCAAAGGCTCTCCGGAGACTGGGGTCTGGGCGGTGTTGGCGCTACCCAGCAAGAAATGGTTCGGCGTAAGTGGCTCCTCCTGGCCGGTGGTAACTGGCAGATGTGTCAGTGGGCGTGAATTTACGATGTTCTCGGCTTCAATCAGTAGACACTGGAGCGTATGTTCTCGGGGAGAGACCTCTTTTAACGTGTGGCCCAACACTCTCTTCACGCACCGCACCATTCGTTCCCACACGCCCCCTTCGGATGGATTGTTAGGGCAAGTGAACACCCATTCGACCCCTCTTGATGACATTTCGTTCTGAATACGTTCGCAATCAAAGACCTCTGAGAAGCGTTTCGCCTCTCGGCTGGCACCAACGAAGTTCTTCCCATTGTCGCTGCGTATTCGCACCGGTACCCCTCGACGGTTGATGAAGTTCCGTAGCACCACGATGCAAGCATCAGTCGACAGGTCGCTAGCGATTTCTAAATGTATTGCCCGCACGGCAAGGCATGTGAAGAGTGCAACCCAGCGCTTTTCTGTGCGACGTCCATTGGTAATGGTGAGCGGACCGAAGTAGTCCAGGCCGGTATAAGAGAAAGGCCTCACAAACGGGGTGACACGGTCCTCCGGCAGTTGTCCCATAATTGGCGCGACTGGTTTGACATGTTCCATCCGGCAGACGTAGCAGCTTGCGATTACTTGGCGTAGGAGTCGTCTCAAACGTGGGACCCAAAATTTGCGGCGTATTTCACAGACTGTGGCCTCCTGGTTTTGATGCTTCATTCGGCAGTGGTGGTGCATGACAACCAGTTTCGTGAGCGCATGGTTTGGTGGCAGGATGATTGGGCGTCTCGTATCGTACGACAGCCAGCTGGCGGCGTCAATGCGGCCATATACACGCAGGATTCCCTTGGCGTCCTTGTAGGGCATGAGCTTGTATAGGCTGCTCTCTTTGGTTAAGCTTCGACCACTTTCCAGCAAGGATAGTTCATAAGCGTAGCTTTCGCTTTGACCTCGGCGGCAGAGTAGAGATTCGGCAGCATCTAGCTCGGCAACGGTTAGACCTTTATCTTCTTGGGGGTGGATTATACGGCGACATCGATTTGCGAAGCGCAGGATCCATGCTGTTGTTCTTTTTAGTCTGGTGAGGGAGGAAAAGCGAGAGAAGTCCAGGAATTCGCTCCTTACGGCAAGCAAGGCAAACTTTGGAGGAAGTACTTCACTGTCTTCATGGGATTCACCTTCGTCAGAAACATTAGGCCACGTTCCTTCATCACGCCGTAGGAACGGTGGCCCTTGAAACCACCTTGATGACTTCCCGAAGTCGACATCATATTTCATACGGGTGGCCTCGTCAGCAACATTTTCTTCGGTTGGTATCCACCTCCAGTCTTGTGGCTTTGTGGCAGCCAAGATTTCGGCGATCCTGTGGGCGACGAAAGGCTTGTAACGACGATTTTTTGATTCGATCCACTTAATCACTGTTTTGGAGTCACTCCAGAGGATGCGGCGGTTGATCTTAAAGGGGTGTTCAGCAATGATAGTCTGCATGAGCCGCGTTCCGAGGACTGCTGCTTGGAGCTCGAGTCGTGGGATGGTCACTGGCTTCAGCGGCGAGCATTTCGTTTTGGCGCATACAAAGGCGGCCGCTAGACTCCCATTGGCACTGACGACTCTCCAGTACGCGACTGCGGCAAACACTTCCTAGCTTGCGTCGACGAACACGTGAAGTTGAACTTCCCTTGGCAAGGCGACAAGTGGGTAGTGGCGTGGGATTCTGATCTTGACCACTTCGTTGATCCTCTGATGCCACTTTCTCCATGCAATGTTGATTTTGTCGGGCAGCGGCTCGTCCCATCCTATGTCAAGCCTCCACACTTCACGCATAATCAGTTTTGCGCCAACCAAGAAGTGACATAGGAATCCCAGGGGGTCAAACACCGACATCACGACACTAAGGAGCTGTCTCTTACTGAGGCGTTTGGTTCCGGCGACAGTCTCTGGATCTAGTCGATTGAACTTCAGTATGTATTTAAAGTTGTCACTAGATGGTTCCCAATACATACCGAGTATCTTTTCAGTAGACAGGGTTTTCTCGGTTCCTTCGTTTACTCCCTCAGAACATGTGGACTTACCTGCCAACGCGCTGGTGACTCTTGGCGAGTTGGATGTGAAGCCTCGCATTTCGAATCCGGCTCCTTGGTGAATCTCACGTACTCGTTCAGCAACAGCAATCGCCTGCTCTTCGGACTCAAAACTGTCTACGAGGTCGTCGACGTAGTGATGTTGCGTGATGCACTCGACAGCTCGGGGATCCTGCTCCAGATATTCTAAGGCGTTCACCGTTTTCACGTACTCAGCAGCGCATGGTGAGCAAGCAGCTCCAAACGTCATCACCAGCATTTCGTATACATCTGGTGGTCGACGGCTATCCCCGGAGCGCCATAGAAATCGTTGTGCTGATCTATCCACTGGCCGTACCAAAACTTGGTGGAACATTTCGCGGATGTCCCCGCAGAGGGCTATCCGACCCACTCGGAAGTTGAACAGTACCGATGGCATGGATTGGTACTGCTGTGGCCCTTTAAGTAGATACGAGTTCAACGAAACACCCTTGAACTTGGCGGCCGCATCAAAAACTAGCCGCATCTTTCCCGGCTTGTTGGGATTCACAGAGGCGAAGTGTGGGAGATACCAGGTTCTAGGTCTGACCGCTCTGGCTTCTTCTGGCTGCAGCTTACGAGCGTAACCCTTGGCGACGTAACCTTTTATTATTTCCTCATAGGCGGCGGCGAATGTGCTGTCGCGTCTCATCTTCCTTTCCAATCCCAATAGTCTCTTCTCGGCTAAAGCATAGTTATCTGGCAGCTCTATGGTATCACTTTTCCAGAGAAGGCCGGTCTGGAATCTACCGCCAACTTTGATGGTCGATGACTGCAGTATGCCGCGGGCGCGAATATCCTCATCAGAATCGGGCATTGGCGATGGACGAACACCAAAACTCTCTATGTCGAAGTAGTCCGCAATCAGCTTATGTGTGTCGTCCTCGATCAAGAGGCACGCATCGTTGGGGTCAACCGTTGACTTGGTTCCTTTGGTCGGACCAAACACGACCCATCCCAGTTTGGTCTTAGCGGCATACGGGCCGCTTTCCTTAAGCTGCACCGTCTCACTCGGCAGACCCAGATGACAGTGGTCTAATCCGATCAGGACCTTCGGCTTCACACCAGAATAGGCTTTGATTGGCAAATACTTTAGATCGTTCCTGCTCCCAGCCAACTCACTCTCATTTAAAGTTTGTACCGGAAGCTTCAGGTTGGCCACAGCATGAACATTATTAAGCACATACCTCTTCTTTTCCGCTACGCCGCATATTTCCAACCTCACCATTGTCGTGTCTTCTTGAGCTCTCCTTCCTCCAAACCACTGGATATTTAGCTCACTTCGATGACCATTCAGTCCAAGCTCATCCGTCAAATCGCGATCCACCATGGTTACTGACGAGCCCTCATCGAAAAGAGCGTACACGTCTGCTCGTTTTCTTGGCCCAAACACTCTGACCGGCAGGATTCGGAACAGCAACTTTGAATTCCAGTTTGGCCTCGCTAGACAGCTCAAGACTGAGCCCTCGACGTCCCGTGGCGACATTAGTGGGCGATCGGAAGCGGTCCTTACCTCATGCAGCAGCTTGTGGTGACTTCTTCGGCAGCCTTCCACGTCACATAGTTTTCGGTGACGGCACATTCGGGTTGAGTGACCAGGCAGCAAACAAGTGAAGCATAACTTTAGGCGTTTTGCCTCAGCCCAGCGATCCTTCACACTGTCTTCTCCGAACCGTTTGCAATCCACAATTTTATGCCTGGCACGACATATTGGGCATCCTGATATGTTGTCCTCGGTTGCATGCAGTACCACCCGTCGTTGTTTCGGCTCTACCGTCGTGTTCTTTAACGTGCAGATTATGCTGGCCAGCTTATTCAACCAGTGACTAAAATCTATGATGGTAGGATACGGCTGTATCGGCGCTGCGAACGTGGCCCAGTCAATTCGTTTGCTCATAGGAAGTTTGTCTATGAGCTCGTCTAGCAGCGTAGGATTGGCGAGATGGTGTTGGCCGTTTACCGACTGTAGAAATATTGACAGATTATTTATCTTGGTGGAGAAGGGAATCAATTTCTCCATGGACGTTTCAGTGATCGTTGGGATTTCCTTCACGACTCGCAGTTGGCTTCGAATTAGCTGCTCTGGTCGACCAAATCGGGAACGTAACTGCTCTATGACAGCATTCACGTTGTTGGGATGTATGAGCAACGACTGGACTGTGTCTCGGGCTTCACCTTTCAGGCACTTCTGGAGACGTTGGCTGTTTTCCAGATTGGTGTAGCCATAGGCTGCTGTTGATTCGGCGTATGCTGTGGCGAACATGGGCCAATCCTCCGCACGACCACTGAACTCCGGCAGGTCCTGTATCTTACGTGGAGCGGCTTGTGACAATAAGCTGTTGGCGGATGGAAACTGCATCGTTGGCTGGGCGTGGCTGTAGACGACGTTCACGTTTGCGGCAGAGCGTTGGTCGACGAACGGCATTGATGTTAGCGGCATAGGTGCCAACGGCGATGGTGAAACTTGCGATGATAGTGGCGGTGTACACTCGTATCTTTCAGTTGGCGGCAATGCAACTGTCACGGACGATATTGGTGATAATGGCGTTGGTATTATCTTCGCTTGTGTGGCTTTTAATTGTTCCTCTAGAGCGATGATCCGTCTACGCATTTCTCGAAGCAGATTTTCTTGTGGTGCTGTGGCGGCGATACTGGCGTGAGCTGGAATTGTAGGCGCAGTTTCAGTGATATTAGTAATGGAGTCTTTGGGAGCGGCTGAAAGACATTCGGTTGTCGTGGTAAAACAGCTCACAGTTGGGACTTCCAGTGGAGAAGCGGCAGGGTTCTCCATGAGTTCTACGACGGTGGCAACAGCAGAACATTCCGCATCTCCAATGGCACTTGGCTCTGGGAAGCGCGGGCTTTTCCTTGTTGGCGTACGTTTCATCGCAGCTTCACAAATGGCGGCTATTCGCAGTGCATATATACCTTGGCAAACTGCGAAATAAAAGATGTTGAGGACGTTCTGTCGCGCAGCGGTTGAGAACGCGAATTCAACTCGTTTGATGTGATGTAGGGAGAGTTTTATTTCTGGGAAATGTTACAATCAGATAATATAATTAATACATTTGCTATACTGAAATACTTACCGCAGTTTGTGTCTCTTTCCGCGTGTATTACGTGACGAACCTATTCCCCAAATGATTCCAGAGTGAGATGTCACTTTCAGTTTAAGAACAAAGGAATTTTTTGGCGGCAGAGAAATCGCGCGAAAGAGACACGAACTGCGGTTTGACAAGGACTGCAATAGTTTCTTTAGATTTGTTCGTTTTGACATTTTTTACGATATTTGTTGGCGACACTAATAATCAAATTTATTCATGAATTCTAATTTACATTTTTTCGGAACATGTTTTCCTGATGAAAGCATACATGGTGAAGTGAATATCTTACCCACACCGTGGTGAAATTTAAAGATTATTAGATTAGATGGAAAATACATATATGTATTATACTCGTAATTCAATTATTGTATTAATTTTTCATACGAAGTAATAGATAAGGATTAATGATTATTTTGACTGTTTTAATTTGTGAAACTCTAACACAAGCTTTTGCAAAATTGAATTTAAAATATTTGTTATAGCAACAAACAAAATTAGTGCTTTATAAGCCCATTTGATACAACGGAGGATTGACCAATTATTTTTTGAAAAAATATGGGTGTGACAGGACAATTTAGCTTATATTTAATATATTACTAACGCAACATTTTCAAATTCATTGCTCAGTTTTTGCATCAAAACATTTCCGAGAAGAAAAAAAATCGATGCAAATACAACCTTTCACAAATATCAGGTTGTGATGCTAAAATTTGGCGGGATTGTCGTGAATGTGAAAGAAAGCAGCGGCCTATCGAAAGTAGCGTACCTAGTATGTAGATGGACACAACGAACTTAGTAGAAATCCTATACCGCTAGAAGTAAACTTTTCGTCAGCGAAACAAATAAAAACAAGAAAAGACTTTGCTGATGAATACAAAAACAAAGGATTTGACTTCTGGGATTTTTTCAGAAGAGTCAAAATTTAACATTTATGGATCGAATAGGTCTTCGAATAATGAAGGCAACCAAATGAAGCTTTGAGTCCAAAAACACAAGGAAAAAAGTAAAGCACGGAGATGGTGGCTGTGTGGTATGGGGCCAAATGTCCTTTTTTGGGATCGGTAATTTGATGATAGTCATTGAGATCATGACAAAAGAAGTATACTAAAACATTTAGCAGGAAAATTTACTTCAAAGTACATAAACAATGCTTATCCCTCACTTACTAGTAAAACCACCACAACGCCCCGATCTTAACCAGCGTGAAAGTTGACGAATTCCGTGCCAGACCGCCTTAAAGATGTTAAAAGTATTAAAGGATACTCAACAAAGTAGTAGCTAAGTCTTTTCTCTCGCAAAATTAAAGTATAAACTAAAACTTTTCATTAAGGGTATCAATACTTTAGCTGTGCTCATTTCACATGCAGAGGAACATTTTTATTTCTATATTTTTTTTTCTGAACGAAATATTAATATTTTTGTTTTTGCCTCTAAGAAAGTACAAACAAACATTTATTACTTGCACATAAACAGATCTGATGATAACAATTATAAACATAATTCCCTTCGACAAAACCAAATTAAGTTGGGATTATCAAGAGTTTAGTTTCACATTGTAGGTTGGCTAATCTGGGAATTTTTTTAAACAAATGAACAACTAAAATACCACTGCTTTTGTAATTTATAATGTGCGAAAAAAAACATTGTCGAAATATTTTGGAAAACCTTTACATTAAATTAGAAAAACAAATATTTTCCTAAAAAAATCAAAAATGTTAATTCTATTTATCAATATTATTTAATTAGTTTATTTACTTAACACATGTCAAACTAAAAGAACAGCAAGGAAATTGATTTTAAAAGTATCATTAACTAACAATCCTTTTCATTTATGTCCAGAGTACAGAGTTTGTACCTAAACATGCATAATGCTTGTACAATTGACTTTCAATACAAGCTTAAGCTTGATTTCAGAATTGTAATAGTTTCCATTCATTTATATCTTAAAATGAAACGTTCAAAATATGACTCTTAGGTCATTTTTTAATTTTATTCTGAAACTATCTCCTTTTGTGTACTTGAAACAAAAAAAGGAGGTTTTTTCATATATTCTATTATCTTCACGTTAAATTAAAAATTCACCAGCGTAAAATTTTTTGCCGTTTATTTTTGTTTCTATTATATGTACCTAGTGAACATTACGTGAAATTTGTTGTCATTTTAACTATTCTGACAAGTTATAGAGATGGAGAATGGGTTGGTGATTCACTTACAGTGTGTCTGTGCGAAAGTTAAGGGTTTGCAAAAGTATTAGTAGAGTTTGTACTAATATCTAGGCATAGTTAGTCTATGGTTCATAATTTCATTTTAATATACTCACAATGGAGAGATTTTGTTGCGACAATTCTTCGAATAAAATATCGGCAATAACAAGTCAAAATTTAGAGCAGAGCCAGTTATTGCAATATGGTACTTTTTTCGTAAATTAACGAAACTGCAGTTTTCTTGATACACATATGTATGTTTGCATTTTTCAGGTGAGCGTTTGCAATATGATCGAACATTTAAAGGGCCTCTATCGAAAAGGTCGTGCACAGACATGTTTTGTTTGTTTCTTTTCTTTGTTTTCTTGATAGCTTGGGCATACATTGGTAATTATGGTAAGGAATTTTATTTATTGTAATATGAAGACCAACTTTATCTGTAATTATTTATTTCAGCTGTACAAAACGGTGACTTGAACAAATTGTTTGTTCCTACTGATTCATTGAATAGAAGATGTGGTGTGGATGGGCAGGTAGTAGACAAAAAATTTTTATTTTTTTTTAACTTAGAAAAGTGTATTGATCCACTTGTGCCAATAACGGGTTGTCCAACGCCTCAAGTCTGTGTGGCTAGGTGTCCCACGCAGACATTTGTTTGGGATACAATGAAAAATTCGCTGTCATTACAAGAACTAAAAAATATGCTTATATGCCAGTCGGAGGATGATAAGAACAGAATCACTTCAATCACTGATGCAGAAATAGCCATGAACGAAAACAGATGTGCACGGTGGTACGTTCAAAGTAAGCCATGTAAGTGAAAATTGTCATTGTTATGTATATGGTTATATATATATTTTTCGAGTAGGTTCTTTGTCTTGTGTTTTTTATGTACATAATTTTCTTTTCTTCAAGGGACTATATATAAAAAAAAATTCATTGTGATTGCTATAATAAATTAAAATATATCTGTTTGCATTTGTGAGAATTTACAAAAAAAACTGCTCAAAACCAGCAAATAGTTATATTTTGTGTTTTCTTTTGGTTTCTCTCCGGAAGTAAGTCGCTTTGGGTCCCAACAAAACAAAAAACTTCTGATTTTGCAGTCAAAATTTTTACATGGGATGGTTAAATTTCAAGTTTTTAATTCGCAATGCCTCTGGCAAAAAATTGCATCCAATAAAATATTTATTTCTACTTTTATTTTTTATATAAGGTAGGGCAAAATGTCAAAATATGAATGGGCTGTCATTTTGTTAGAAATGAAAGAAATTGGGCTCTGTTTTCAAGACAATTTATTCGGAGGTGTAAAATTGATATTAAGAAAAAAAGTTAATGCACATTTGTACTCGTTTTATGACATTTTGAATTGTTACTCGCCAAACATCTAGCTCTAAATTGCTGATTTCTCCTTCAATGATTTCTTTCAAGACTTGGAAGGTTTGTGGTTTCCTGTAGTAAACGCAAGATTTAAAAATGCGCTAAAGGAAGAAGATCAGTTCAAATTGCCAAAACGGGCGATCACATGGCCTAGAAATTGGTGATTCAAAATCTCCATCGTTGCCCGAACTGTGTGACCGGTTGCTCCGTCCTGCCTGAACCAACAATGTTCGAGATCCAATTCAGCAACTTGCGGTTGTATATTTCTTTTTGCAAGGAATTGTGTGATGTAGTCTTATGCAGAACAGTTGAAACAAATTTAGTTCAAATGTTAATGTCCGTATGTCTTTTCCTTAAGAACATACAACTTAAGTAATAATGTTAAGCTATGAAACAGTAATGTAACAACATATCAGAAATATTTCATTTGCAAAAATAAAAAGAAAAACAACAAAAACAATTCAAGTACTCTAAAAAGTACGTAGATAAAAAAGTGTCCTAACGCTTATAATTGCCAAGCAGGAACCAAGAGAAACCTTGTGAACTAAACAGACTCTTCCTAAATTTTCTTAGAGTAGGGTAGTTCTATAAGCGAATTGCATGAAAATAAAACTGCTTCGATAGTCATCTAGCTCGTCGTGGAGAGAAACTTATTTTTTCATTTAGATGAAAACGCAAAATACGGCTTTTATGTACTGATATATGTATAATCATAATGCTTTAAAATAAAATCATGATGAGTGAAATTTTTAAAAGCGAAATATCGCTGTTCTTTTTAATTCAGCATTGCAATTCTTTTACGCAAAAGGCAACATTGAAATAATACGAGATTTAACTATCATTAATCTTGATTTAACAGGGGTATACCTCTGTACTGTATCATTTTCCTAAAATAGCAAAAACTTAAAACTCATCTTGGCGGTAGTCGAATTAAATCTCAAGATTTGTAAGCCAATAAACAATTTTCATGTATTCATTTTTGAGATGCATTTTAGAAAAGCCGCTCGGATCTACACCATTTTTAGATAATGAAATGTATTTTGATTTCTTTGGGTTCAAAAATTTAAGGGTTTAGGCCACACTAGGATTTTCAAAAAAGCGATTTTCTTTTTGTATTGCCATCGATAGTCCCTTAGGACCTCAAAAATTATATCCCAAATGATTATTGCCGGGAAATATCTCGCAGTACTTGTTTTTCAAAGTATAGTACAAGGCCGCAGGTACAATACAATAACTTAAAATTTTAAACGCGTTTATCTCAAAACTGCATTTTTCAAGTTGGCCGCAGCCATAACTTGAACAATTTTCAACCAATTCACTTCAAATTTTATCTAGATCTTTAAAAATATATTGTCTAAATAAGTACGTAGGATTTTTTTTTATGGCATAGTTCATTTGTTATTAACAATTTTCGGGCGATTTTTCTGTGAATTTTGCAAGTTTGACTTTGGAAGTGCGCCATTCGGCCAAAAAATTATATGTACAATACTCTTCTACTTTTGTAAACTCGATTTATTTTATATTTTTCCTAAAAAAAAAATCACAAAAAGCCTATTTTTACCGCCTCTAGAATGGGCTAACCCTTAAAGATATTTTCAGGATGATAATGGTTGTATACGAGTATGTCGTCTTCGACAAGTCCCAACAGAAGGCAATCTGAATAAAATCGGTATACATGAATAGACAATGCTTTCAGGAATGTAATTTAAATATATTGAAAATAAAAGGAAAACCAAAATAGATCCCTTGTGGGACACCCATAAATATACAACCACATAGAATAGAATATCGGATTCATTACTTTTTTTTTTTTATTTAGTATTTTTTTTAGCTGTTAATTTTACAAAGTTTAATAATAATTATAACAATTTTTGATTTGTGATTACGTATTAAAGGGAGCTACAAAAATTTATAAAATTATAATATAGTATAATAAATAATTAAGTTAAACAAAAAAGGATATAAATAACATAAATAATTTAGTAACATAAATTTAATTCTCACAATAAAATTTGACGTTTAAACCTGTTGAAATTATTTTCTGATTTTATTTCATTCGACAAAGTGTTGAAAAGTCGGTGTCCTTTGTAGAATAAAGTGTTTTGACCTGTATTTGTTCTTGGAAAAGGAAGGCGGAAGTCTTGATTATTTCTCAACGTAAATGGTCGAACATTTCCTATATAGTTTACTAAACGTGACAGATAATGAAGTGTTAGATTATTTTTTATTTTAAAGACGAACAGTAAAACATTCATTAAAATTCATTGTTTAACACTAAGCCACATCAACACGTTAAACATGAAACAGATAGGTGTATAAATATTGCACTTTAAAATTGTTCGCATTGCCTTATTCTGAAGGATAGCACAAAAATAGGATTGAGGAGCAGTATTCAAAATGTGGCTTTATTATTGAATTGAAAATGTTTATTGCACTTATTGTTGAAATATTTTTATTTGGTTTTTTTTAGATATTTTCTTCACAATATAATTTATGTGTTTTCCGAATTTTAATTTGTTGTTTATCACTATTCCCAAGTACTTAATTTCCGAAACGATTTCAAGGCTTTCGTTATCTATCCTAATGTTTATCGAACTATCAGTTATTACATCGTTGCTAACTAACTAACTAACATTTTTGTTTTAGAAACATTCAACTTAAGCTTATTTGCTTTGAGCCATACGTTAAGATTATCCAAATCCTGTTGCATTTTAAAATAGCTTCATCTAAATTATCACAACTTACATAAAATAGACCATCATCTGCAAACAAAGCGTATTCACTATTATTAACTACACTTCCGATGTCATTGATATAGATGTTAAAGAGAAATAACCATAGTGGAATCCTGCGGTACGCCAATACTGATTAGAATTTCTTCAGATAAGAATTTATTCACTTTAGTCCTTTGCGTTCTGCCTGATAGGTACGAAACCATCCAGGATAATGATTTTCCGCGTACTCCATACTTTTCTAGTTTTTTAAATACCAATTCTCTGTCCACCGTCTCGAATGCCCTTTTCAGATCACGAAAAACACAAACACAAATCAGACGACTGATTTTCAACTATCAGTTTGTGAAAGCCAAAAAATGATTCCAGTTGTAAGTGGACAACTTTTTCGAGTACCTTCTCCTAAAGAGGAAGGGTATTAACTGGTCTGAAATCCTCACATTTAATTGATTTCTTAACTTTTGGATCGGAGTGATTTGAGACACTTTCCAAGAGTTGGGAAAAACACCTTCTCGAAACGATTGGTTGATAATTTTACTCAACGGATGTGCTATGATATCAGCCATATCTTTAAAAATGAGAATGTTAAGGTAGTGGGGATCTCGTTTAAGTGCGTCAAATCTTCAATGGTACGAATTCACTTTCGCACTCGTGTAGTAGCAAGAGTACTTAAGGATCTTAATGTACATAAATCCGCTGGTCCAGATGGTATATCTCCCCTTCTTCTAAAGAGGTGTTCTTCCTCGCTGACAAAACCACTCCGTAAGCTTTTCAATCAATCCTACTCTTTAGGACTCTCCGAGCAGATGGAGAACAGCATTTGTCCAGCCCGTCCCTAAAAAAGGCGGATCTTCTTCCCTCTCCTCCTGCAGACCCATTGCACTTACGTCCCTTCTTTCCAAGGTCATGGAAACGCTGACAAACCGTCAGCTAATGAAACACGAAAACTTCTTAATGACCGGCAGTATGGTTTTCGTAGCAACAGGTGAACTGGTGATCTGATGGCATGTCTCACCGAAAAGTGGAACCAAAGTGTACATCAATCTGGCAAAAGCAAGATAGTTGCACTTGATGTTTCTAAGGGATTTGACAGAGTTTGGCATCAGGCTCTTTTATCGAAAAATGCGTGCTTTTGGGATCGACGATTCTCTTCTTCAATTGGTTAGAAATTACCTTTCGGAACGTTCAATTCAGGTTGTCTTGGATGGTTTCAAGTCTGATATTCACAAAATAAATGCTGGTGTGCCCCAGAGCTCCTTTCTGTCTCCGACACTCTTTTTAATTTTCATAAACGATCTCTTGTCTGTCGCTTCTAATCCAATATATTCCTTTGCTGACGACAGGGACTCACTTCCCTGCTCTTCGGTTGTACAACAGGAACGGCAGCGTTTGCTAAGCTCATTAATTCCGATGTTATGCTGTTGTAACCAATTGGGGAATTTTCAACAGAGTGGAATTTAATGCTTCCAAAAGACAATGCTGTCTGCTGTCGTTAAAGCGAAATTTAAATACCCAGCCATTATCCTTGAATGGCACTTACATCGTCGAAACCGAAAAACTCCATTCTAGGTATGTGTGTCAATGACAACTTACGTTGGAATGACCACATATTTGATGTCGCCAAAAATGCTTCGAAATGTCTAGGTTTCCTCAATCGATGTAAGAAAAACAATTCCCCTTCTTATCTGGCCTCAATACATAAGGCATTCATCCGCCCAAAATTAGAGTATAATCTTCACATCTGGTCAGGTGTGGGGTTGATCGTGGCTCAAGTGGTAGCGTATTGGCAGTCGTTCACAGACCTTGATAGAGGACAGACGTGTTTCGGCTTCGCTGTAAGTGAAAACACAAATAATAAAAGAACTATTAAAAACGTCTATGCTAAGTGCTTCGGTGGCTCAATAGTAGTGGTGTCGGCCGAGTAAACAAGGGGCGTAGGTTCGATCACGGAATAGGACGGACTTTTTTTTTTATTTTTAAAATTATTCAATTAATATTGTATTGGGTCTACAAGTAAGTTTCCAGCGTTTGTCAGAGATGGCGCCACCAGTGGATCCCGGGTATAAATGTCAGACCCCATGTGTTTTATTTGCAGGTTTTGTATCTGTCAACAACTTTGCAGCGTTATATTTGAGCAGTTCTATCGGTATCGTACATTTTATCGAGCAAAATCATGGCAAGTTTCCAGCCAAATAAACGTCATTTGCGGGAAGCGCTGCTTTTATTCTTTAATATGAAGAAACGTGCGGCTGAGGCCTATCGTTTGCTTTCGGAAACTTATGGAGCGAAATGTATTGGTGAATCGACGTGCCGCGAGTGGTTCAAACGGTTCAAAAGTGGTGATTTTGGAGTTGAAGACAAAGATCGCCCCGGAAAGCAGAAAAGTTTTGAAGACGAGGAATTGGACTCTTTACTGGATGAGGATCCGTGTCAGATTCAAGAAGAACTTGCTGCATCATTGGGCGACACGCAACAAGCCGTTTTCTGCGCCTAAAAGCACTGAGATTCATTCAAAAGGTTGGAAACTGGGTGCCATACGAATTGAAGCCAAGAGACGTCGAACGGCGATTTTGCATGTCCGAAATGTTACTGCAGCGGTATAAAAATAAATCATTTTTGCATCGTATTGTCACTGGTGATGAGAAATGGATTTATTATGATAATCCTAAACGCAGAAAATCGTATACAAAGCCCGGCGAGCCCGCCCAATCGACGCCGAAACGAATTATTCACGTGAATAAGGTCATGCTCTGCATATGGTGGGATCAAAAGGGTGTCGTATACTACGAACTGCTTCCGAGTGGTGAAACCATCAAAGGACCATTATATCGAACCCAACTAATTCGTTTGAAGCGGGCATTAAAAGAAAAACGGCCAGAATATGAGATCAGGCATGAGTCCGTCATTTTTCATCACGACAACGCTCGGCCACATGTTGCGGTTTCGGTGAAAAACTATTTGGGAAATAGTGTATGGGAAATTCTGCCTCACCCGCCTTACAGTCCAGACTTGGCACCATCTGACTACCACTTGTTTCATTCGATGCAGAACGCTCTTACGGGAATACGCTTCAGCTCAGTAGAGAAAATCAAAAATTGGCTCGATACGTTCTTGGGTTCGAAAGACGAGAAATTTTTTTGGTCCGGAATTCATAAATTGCCAGAAAGATGGGGGAAAGTTGTAGCTTCCGATGGACGATACTTTGAATAAAGCATTGTAACTATGTTTTCATAATAAAACTTCAAATTTTGGAAAAAAAACGCTGGAAACTTACTTGTAGACCCAATATAATTAACTTCTTATACAGTAACACATTGGCTGAAAAGTCGGTGCCGTTTTATAGTAAAACACAAATTTTTTGCAAAATTCAACTTTATTTATCAGTATAGTTGCATTCGAGGGCGATAAACGGATTGAAACGATTTTTCAATCTTTCGATACCAGTTCTGCAGTACGATTTCGGTTTGGCCTCAAAATAGGCTTCTGTTTCGGCGATTCTGTCTTAAATCTCGTTCCGGAGAGCATTCTTTTGAGGTCTGCGAACAGGAAATAGTCGCTGGGGGCCAAATCTGGAGAATACGGTGGGTGGGGAAGCAATTCGTAGCCGAATTCTTTCAATTTTGCCATCGTTTTCATCGACTTTTGTGACACGGTGCATTGTCTTGATGAAACAGCACTTTCTTTTTCTTCAAATGCGGCCGTTTTTCTGCGATTTCGTCCTTCAAACGCTCCAACAACGCAATGTAATAGTCGCTGTTTATAGTCTGCTCCTGTTGGAGATAGTCGATGAAAATTATTCCATGTGCATCCCAAAATACGGATGCCATAACCTTGCCAGCCGAGGACGACGTTCGTCGCCTGCTCGCCACTCAGCTGACTGCCGATTTGACTCTGGTGTAAAGTGATGGAGCCAAGTTTCATCCATTGTCACATACCGACGCAAAAATTCGGCTTTATTGCGGTTGAACAGCTTTAAACACTCCTCTGAATCATCAACACGTTGTTGTTTTTGGTCGACTGTGAGCAAACGCGGCAACCACTTTGAACACAGCTTTCGCATGTCCAAATATTCGTGTATGATATATCCAACACGCTCTTTTGATATCTTCAGAGCCTCAGCTATCTCGATCAACTTCACTTTACGGTCATTCGTAATCATTTTGTGGACTTTTTTGATGTTTTCATCTGAAACAGCCTCTTTTGGACGTCCATTGCGTGCATCATCTTCGGTGCTTGTATGACTACTTTTAAATTTTTCAATCCACTTGCGAATGGTTCGTTCGGCTTGTGCAGAGTTCGGGTAATACTTATCAAGCCATTTCTTGCATTTTTTCCCATCAAAAAGCAATGATAAATCAACACACGAAATTGCTTTGAATCCATTTTTTTCACAATAACAAAAGTTGCTTCACTCACAACGGTATATCTCGAGAACTAATCGTCCGACAGCTGTCAAATTTATACACGTATCTTTTGAAGGTTGGTACTAACTGAAAATGGTATGGATTTAATTCAAGTGGTGCCCTCTCTTAGAAATGGCACTGACTTTTCAGCCCATGTGTTAAGACCGGGTAATGAGTGGCGGTGAACGGTTCGCTATCCCAATAGCGAGACCAGCAGATGACATGATGTCATCTGACGACCAAGCCGTAATATCGGCCCACCTAATGGGAATCCAGAGGTCAGGACTAAGAAGATGAGGAAGTGGAAGCCAACTCCTAACCTTGTGAATCGCCCTTCCCTTTCTGCGTCTACTGAAAAGCTGCCTGGTAGAGTGAGGGAAGAGGCGCCCATAACATCGGCAAGGGCAACAGAAGAACAAAAAAATAGGCCAGAAGTAGTAAAAGATGATTTCCCATATGTTCCGATGGTGGAGAGGGACGCTATATGGGAGGTGATAATACTTTCGCATCGTTAGCGGTCTCGGAGTCACATGACGAAGAGGAAGAGATGCAACTAATAAGTAGCAGTATCAAAGAGCTGCAATTAAAGGTACTTGCTATTAAAGCCAAGCAAGTTGCAAGAAGACAGAAGGAGCAGCAACTCCAGGACTCTCATAAGCAGACAGAAACGAGCGAGTCTATACCGCAACAAAACACACGCAAAAGTTCGGTACAACAACAAAACACAGTAAAACCAACAATAGAGTTGAAAAAGAAACAAGCACAAAAAAGTTTATCACGACATAAGTAGCAACAACAAAAATCAGAACAACATAAGCAGCAACAACAACAGCAACAGCAAAGACAGCTGAAACAACAACAACAACAACAACAGCAGCAGCAACAACAACAACAGCAGCAGTAAAAAACAACCAAACTACGGGTACCACCAACCAACACATTGAAGATGGAGTTGAAAGACACGATAGAAGTTGAAAGACAACATAGAGTTGAAAAAGAAACAAGCACAAAGAAGTTTATCACAACATAAGTAGCAACAACAAAAATCAGAACAACATAAGCAGCAACAACAACAGCAACAGCAAAGACAGCTGAAACAACAACAACAACAACAACAGCAGCAGCAACAACAACAACAGCAGCAGTAAAAAACAACCAAACTACGGGTACCACCAACCAACACATTGAAGATGGAGTTGAAAGACAAGATAGAATTATGTAAGTCGGCTATAGGCCGAAGACTTAGTTTAGACAGGCACGCGATCCACTGCAATACAGTGGAGCGCTACCATAAAATTAAAAGTTTATTGAAGGATTCGACGACGGAGTTCTTCTCCTACACCCCAAAGGGGCAGAAGCTGCAAACAATGCTGCTGAGGGGGTTAGAACCGTCGACTGATCCGGAGGAGCTCCTTGCACTGCTGAAAGAGAAGGAGTGCGAAGGGCTCAAATTCGTGGGGGTCAAGCCATTGGTCACGGCTAGAGCCAAAAGGGAGAAGCGGAAACTACCGTTCTTCCTGGTTTAGCTAAGTCCCGACAGCAAACTGGATGGTCTAATGAGTCCTAGACTACCAGGTTGTACACTGGGAGAAATTAAAGAGGAGCGAAAACATATTACAATGTGTTCGCTGCCAAAGGTTCGGGCACGCCGCGTCGAACTGCGAAATGCAGCCTCAATGCGTGAAGTGCGGAATGAACCACAAATCCGAGGAATGCGCTCTAGGTAAGGACGGAGCGTCTGAAAAAAGCCAACTCTCTTGTGCTTTATGTAGGAACACGGGACACACCGCAAACTATCGGGTTTGTCCCAAATTCCAATACATAAAAAGAGTAAATCTGGCTCGGCAGCAGAAAGTGAAAGTTAAACGTCCACTCGTGCAGGCACAAACACCAGCCGTTACTCCCCACGTTACCTACGCCCAAATGGCGGCAGGTAGGGGAAATACGGTACAACAAGCAAAGGTAGCTTCTCAGGCCCCAGCGCCTAGAGCACCGGAACCTGTACCTGACATGCTGGCTATCTTGCTCTCTATTCAGGGGCAGATGACTCAGCTTCAGCGTCAAATACAGGAACAGGCTAAGCGGGTAGATCAAATATATGCGCTGCTGCCGGGCCTAACGCACCTCCAGTCGTAATGGGTACGTACATGGCGGAGCAAACCCTGACGGTCCTTGCAGTGAATGTTAATTCACTGACTAGGTTCGAACGCAGAGCCACACTGTTTAGATTGCTTAAAGACCAATCCCCTGATGTGCTTTTGGTTAGCGAAACTAAACTTACCGAAAGACACAAAATGAAGGACAGAAGATATAAAATATTACGAAAAAACCGATCCAACTCCGTTCAAGGAGGAGGTGTTGCGATCTTTGTTAGAAAAGACCTGCGTTTCAAAAGAATCAGTCGTCTAATACGTAGGTTCCAGGTGCTGGAAGCATGCGTCATGTACATCCCTCTCCGTAGTGGAAAGCGGTTATACATGGTGTCTGCTTATGCACCTAAAGCTACTCAATCCATCTTATTCACCTCAGAGCTCGGGACACTTTTTCGATTCCTAATACTGGAATTGCAGAAGAATTACTTTTTTATCGGCGGAGATTTCAACGCCAAACATAGAGATTGGGGAAATAATACACCAAATGCTAGAGGGAACACAGTATAATGTAAAGGCTCGGCCTTAAGGCGACGGATAGTCTGTCGTTTCCCAGACACAGGTCCTATTTGGATCTCTTGCTGTTCGACACACCAACACACCTGACGTGCACTAACCGACATACCATAAACTGTCTACGCACTTTTTGTATGAAAATGACCATTGCGGTCTCAGTACCGAAATAACCGTTCTGAACGAAATTGCGGAATTGGAAGAGTTTGTTCAAAGGCACTCCTACAACTATAGTAGGGTACGTTGGACACACTTCTCCAGAACACTGACGAGCCCACTCTCCTCTAATTCGCTCTACCCACCGTCTAATAGAAATCTATCAAACGGGGAGATTGACAGGTATATAAAACTAATGGACGAGACAATCAAACGAACAATGGACAAAGCTATACCTCGGTATCAACATACTGACAACGAAGACTTATTCCGTAACGCAACTATTGACGCACTGCACCTACACAAAAGTAGACTGCTGTCAAGACTAAAAACCTTGTACAGACAGTTTATTGACAGACATAACCCGGAGATCGTGACACTGAAGTCGTCGATCAAAAAACCTCCAAATATTAATAAAGGAAAATTACAGAAATTCTGTAAGTTTGTATTGGAACAATAAAATTCGGGCTGTAAACACCAGCAATTGCGGTCGTATATCCCATCCCCAAAAGGGATAAAGTCACATCCAATCCGGCGAATCTCCGGTCGATCAGTCTCCTTCCAAACATCAGTAAGGTTTTCGAGAAGGTGATCAATAGAGTCCTGACTAAGTGGGTTGAGGACAAACGTATAGTTCCGGCTAATCAATTCGGTTTCGAGGCGGGGCATGATATCATTCATGCTGCCTCTAAACTGGTTTCTGATATCCAATGGAACAAAGGCAAGAACCAGTGCACTGGTGCCTGCCTGATTGACTTGGAAAAAGCCTTCGATACCGTATGGTTAGAGGGACTCTTTTTCAAGCTGGACAGGTTTGGCATTAGTAAACCACTGCTGTATATTCTTTTTGATATGCTCTCCAGTAGACAGCTCATCGTGAAGAATGGCGATGTGACTTCTGCTGGAACATTTAACATTAAAAACGGTCTGCAACAGGGTGCGGTAAATTCGCCGATCGTATTCAACATTTACACAAGCGATCTGATAGGTTCACTTCACCATGCCACGCAAACGACTTAATCGCGTACAGGTCAGGTCCAAAAATCGAGGTTATCAATATACTTTTGCAACGTAACTTAGATAAAATTAAGCGATATTGCGATGACTGGAAGTTGAAAATCAACTTTCAGAAATCGGAAACCATTTTGTTTAGGACGCCTTTGTCTGGGGCCTCTAGGGATACTAGAAAGAATTGGCGGAAGTTTTCGATCGTGATACAGCACGGGCAGCCACTTACTTGTCGAAATGTAGTCAGATATCTTGGTATCTGGCTGGATCAATATCTGTATTTTAACAAACATATAGATGTTGCTCTAGCCAGAGCCAGAGGTGCTTTTGCCCTTACAAACAGACTGTTTTATAACAGCCAACTCGATGCGAGGGTGAAGGTAATCTGTTAAATGGCCCTTATCAGGCCCATGCTTGTATTTGGATGTCCCGTGTGGTTCAACGTGAGAGCAAGTTTATTGGAAAAGATTCGGGTGTTTGAGAGGGCGTCCTCCGGTTCGGAGACGGAGCGTCTCCGATTCAGTAGGGCGGTAGGGAGTCGGGACGTGAGGGATGTTGCTTGGCAGCACCAACAATTTTGGTGGCTAGTGGAAGAAGGGTAAGGTTCGTTGTCGAATTCCTCAAGTTATAAGTAGCTTCATGTGAAGCAAAGTCGGTCGTCTGTCTATTTTATTAGCCATGGCCGGCTTACATTGTTGTAGGTAGGATTAAGTTAGATTTAAGGAAAAAACTAAAAAAAAAAAATATAATTAAAAAAACTTAAAACAAAAAAAAATATATATATATTAGAACAGAGGTGGGCAACATTCTAAAATAAGGGAGATAGTTTAAGTAAGATTAAGTAGGTTAAGATTTATTTTTAGGTAGTTTATAGGTTTAGTTTTAAGTTTTATAACAAAAGTCCAGATACTAAGTTTTTCTACTTAAAATAAGTTTTCTTAGTTTTAGTGTTAATAAATGTAAAAAACAAAATAGACTGTAAGAAACGTCGAAAGGCATACATAGATTAAGTATTATGCTTAACCTAGAGTGCCCGCATGGGCCCAGTAAGTTATAATAAGTTTGTTTTTAAGTTATTTAAGCAAATTTTTAGGCGTTTTTTTGTATAGCTGTAAGAGTTAATTAATGAAGTCTAATAAAAATGCATTTAAACTGAAAAAAAAAAAAACTTTAGTGTATTGGCTTTCCAATCGGAGGGTTCGGTGTTCAATGCCAGTCGTGACCGAAAGCCTTTTTTTAGGCAACTAAATTCTCGTAAGATGAATTGTTGATTAAATACAACATCAAGTCAATTTACACTAATAATTTAGTCTCCCTATTAAATGTTGAATGCCACCCATGAAGCGAACTAGCCACTGGGCCCAAAAATCTTTCTTTCGCTTTCTGTCCCGTTTTCCGAAAAACTGGATTGTTAAGTTCGTTAAAAAAAAAAAGGTACGCCAAAAACATCCCTGCATCCGCTAGACCGGATTCAAAACCGTGCGATAAAACTCATAGCTGATACCAATATCACTCAGTCAGTGGGCACCCTCGAACACTGACGAAATGTCTCGTGTCTCAGTTTGTTTTATCGCTATTTCCACCACCAGTACTCCATAGAAATCGCCAGTAACATTCCGCCCCTTCAAATTTTTAACCGTAACACCCGTCTCGCTATGAATGCTCATCTGCCTTTTTTTTTGTGATATCCAGTCTGTGTTTTAATGTTTTTTGTACTGCACATCGCAAACATTTCACTTCTTTTGCTTTTTCCCTTTGATTCTTGCCAAGTTCATAGAAAACTTGAATCCACCAATCGTTTGCATACGGAAGCATTTGTACCGTCTCATATTCTATGAATGGTCTGTTCTAACTCCGGTATGGATTTGTACTTGTGGAGATGGATATTTTTCTTCAGATGAGCCCATTCATGCTCAATCGGGTTAAGGTTAGGGCTCTGAGCGGGCCATTTAAGACTAACACCATTTTTCTGGAACCAAGCATTGTTTTTGCTCGCTGTGCGACACGGAGCAGTGCCCTGTTGGAAAATGACTTGATTTTTTTCGCCTTCCAAATAATTTTGCAATGGAAGGTTTCAGAGTTTGCTCCAGTGTCTGAATATAGGTCTCATCTGTCCCCGACAAACAAACGGAGTTTCCGCCCTCAACACACTGCCCCCACTGTGTTTTACGGTAGGAACCAGATATTCGCGATTGTAGGGTTCTCAAACTTTGCGACTTACGTGCAGAGAAGCATTAATCATTCATCGGACCATAGAACCTTCTCCCCAGTCTGAAGCTAAAAAATCCCTTACCTTTTCGCCCATCAATAGTTCTTCTGGTTGTGGCTTGCACAGCACAATGCGAACACTTCACATGCTTTGCAATTTAGACTTGAAAATTTCCCATGGAGTGAGTGTTTTTGTACATTCGGCTTTACTTAATCCCCTCTTGTGTTTGTATTTGTATTGGCTTCGCGTCTACGCAAAAATGTTTTTTCTGGAAAAGAAATACAACGGATTATAAAAACATACCGTTATGACATTCTACAGTAACAACATTCTAGACTGACGACAGGAAACAAGTTAGGGGAGAATGTATTTGCAGTAGGGAAAATAGTAACAAAAAAAACAGGGTGCCTAATATGTAACTTTGTCTATGGCTGTGTCCATCCGATTTTTATAGCAAATCACAATGTTTTCTTGTTGACTTAATCTATTCTGCTGTTATAAAATTATATATCCTAATATTTGTACGAACTTAGTTTAGTTTAGCATGGCATACGGGTATATTTATTTATATACAAGCTCATGTAACTCCATAAAGCATAGCTGCATGTACTCTATATTTATAAACACATATATTTATTTTATTTTCATGTTCCTTTTCAATAAATATTTTCATAATACATCTCTAAAACACTAGTTCTAAATCGATGCTTATGGACTTTTTCCCCGGATCGATGTGAATATATTCCATCATTTCTGCGTTCATTAAAACTAAGAGAAATTTCAACTCATCTTCCTCAAACGCCGGCGACATATTCGAGTTTTGTTTTGTTTCCGTCGAATGAAAATGCAGAAATCGAAGTCATCACAAAAGATAAAACTGCTCAGACATACGCAAATTTGAAGGAAGCAAAGGAGCCCACCTTGCAATGCAGTACTCGTCAAAAACTTGGCGAATCAATTATAAAGGAAAAAATGATAAAGGCTAATTCTTTCTTGTCTAAGCTTGTCGGAAACTTTGCATCACATTTTTATAGTGGACTGGAAGCTCAACAGGTGATAATTTGTTATTTATAGGTGCATACAGTTGTAAGAATTCGTTTAAACGCGTTTAAATTTATGTTGAACCTTCCCAAATTACTTCACAAAAAACCTTCATTCTGCAAAGTCCGTTACAAAGTAAACAGGACTTTTTAAAAATAGGTATTTCTAGTGAGGGCATATATTGGCAATTACATGTGTCGAATTTCTGTCAAAATTTTATAACTTTTGGACTAATATAAGCATAGTTATTGCGTCTGAAGTGACAGTATGTTTGTGCTATGGGTACAAAAATGACTGACTACCAAAAATTGTTCAGAATTCAACATTCGGGAGGCCAAAAATAGCACTATTTTGACTGGTGATGAAACATGGTGTTTTCAACCCAGAAAAAAAGCGCCAAAGTACCGAGTGGAAGGCCCAAAGCCCAAAAAATCTCGTTTGGAGAAGTCAAAAGGGAAGACAATGTTGATTTGCTATTACGATTCCAAGGGCATTGTCCACAAAGAGTTCATTCCATCGGACTAAACAGTTAATGCACAATTCCTTGGTGTTTTGAAGCGTTGATTTGCTTTTACGATTCCAAGACCTTTGTCCACAAAGAGTTTGTTCCGTCGGGCCAAACAGTTAATGCATAATTCTATCCTGGTGTTTTGAAGCGTTTGGTGCATATCGCGCAGAAGGCGTCTGTTGTACGATAATACGCTATCTTATCGATCAACACTTATGACCGATTTTTTGGTTTAAAATCGCATTTTAACTGTCGACCTCTCGGGCGAATGCGTGATTTTTCGGAAAATTGCATTTGCCGGAAGGAAAGGATTTTATGGATGTAGAAGCCATCCAAAAGGCTTGTATCGACATCCTGAAAGACATCCCGGCCGACGATCTAAAACACTCATTCGAATGTGTAAATCGCTGTATTGAGTTGGAAGGGGGGACTATTTTAAGTAAAATAAATCGGTTTTACCAAAATAAACTTTTTGTTGTTCTTATTTTTAAAAAGTCTTGTTCACTTTGGAACGCACCTTGTATAGCCTATTTTACGCCTGTAAAATAAACTGTTAATTCAAGTGAAATTGTTACAGGTAAATAACATTTATTTTTAAAATAAATTAAATTTTATATAAAAAAAAATAAAAAAAAGGGAAGTATTATTCTGGAACATTTGTTTAAGCGCATTTAATATTTTACCTGATTTCCTTTGTTTTTAATAATTTCAGATTGGATTGTAATCAGGGCTGTAGGCCGGTCTAGTGCCCTGCTGCCCTAACTCTTTCGACGTATGAGTTGCAGCATTGTCTTGCTGAACAACTATTTTTTTTTCGTGCTGGTCATGCAAAAAAAGTTAGAACGTCATCTAACAATTCATTTTAGAATTCATTTTTGTCGAAATGTAATATAAGAAATCGGCAGCCGTAATTTATAAGCAAAAGCTCCCCGAACCATAAGGCTTCCGCCACCAAAATTACGTTTCGTCCTTGATATATTTTTTTCGACAGATCGTGGCAGTAGTGCCAATAGCAGACACTGTGCAATCAAGTCCACCTGAATTTAATTTTTTCCCATCAGAAAGAATTCCGTTTCCCCACTCAATTACTCAGTTATACAGTTTTTGGTAAACAATAGCTTTTGCTCTTTATGTGGAACGCGTAGGTTTGGTTACACCACTTCCGTTGATCGTAGGTGAAAAAGTTGCACATGTAAATCACAGAGAGATACGTTTTATAGTATCTAGGCTCGTCGAACCATTGTGTCATATAAGCTAATTTCTCGTACGCCGACCGAAAAGATTCCTAAAAGAACCGTATGGCAATTAGATACTACTTTTCGGAACATTCAATTCAAGCTGTCTTGGATGGTTTCAAGTCTGATATCCACAAATAAATGCTCGTGTGCCCCAGGGCTCCGCGCTGTCTCCCACACACTTGTTAATCTTCATTAATGATCTCTTGTCTGTTACTTCTAATCCAATATATTCCTTTGCTGTCGACAGTACTCTGCTTTATATATTCGTTCCCGAACCCACGTTTTTTTACGACAATCGTTTCTGCACCAAATTTGTGTGACAATTGTTTTTGTAGCAATTTTTTTTTGTCACACTTTAAAAACGAACATGATTTCAAATGCTGATTCCGGTATTGCCAGAAGATGGTTCTGGTATTGCCCGTAGGTGGCGTTATGTGCACCAACTTCTGATAGCTGATTCATTTCCACAGTCTTTCTATCGCATACTATTGTGCTGTGCAGACGTGTGTTGCGATTTATCAAATTTTTATCAGCTTTCGACAGTTATTGTAATTCAATTTGATTTAATACATTGTTTTGAAGCGATTTTTTGTAAAAATTGCCAATGAAAAGTGATTTCAAGTTCACTTTGATGAAGTGCACATTGTGAATGGTTATGTTCTATGTGATTGCGTGAGCATCAACAATCAATCAAAACGTTAGTTTCGGATTGTGCAATTAATTTTTAGGTGGATTACTTTGAAAATCGATACGAATTCGCTATTCATTTCATTCTGATTGATCATTTTGGTGTGGAATTCTATTTTCAAACGGTAAGTTGCCAACGAAGATGTTTATTTTGTGAGGTTATGACATTTGAGCACATGTTTGAATCGATGTTTATTTTGTGAGGTTACGATATTTGTGCACATGTATGTATCGATAATTCCTTAATTGCTTTTGTGACATTCATTTCTGAGTGTTATTCACAATGCCGTGAGCCAGAAGACCTAATCTTTCGCATCGAACCCGTAATGCAAGTAGTGTTCGGAATATCGCCAATCAATTGAATACGAATGAAGAAATCGCGTGAGAACAGCGCTGTATTAGTATGGCCCGACTTCGTGCATCACAAACGCAAGAAGAAAGACAGGCGGCAAGTGAAACGGCTTAGTTAATAATGCGAAGTCGTTGAGCAAAACAAACAACAACGTGAAAATCGAAATCAACGCGTAAGAAGAAGTGCTTCAAGTGTTGATTTAAATCGAGTAGCGTTTCATTACGATTGCACAATTGACAACAGCTCGCATCCTTCCGTTCAAATTGGCCCAATGGAGGTTGTGTACAACCATTGCGGTGCATTGAAGTTCGCTGGAGAAACGCCTGGATTGTGCTGTCTCAGTGGCAAGGTTAAATTACCACCATTGCCCTTGCCACTAGAGACATTGCATTCTTTGCTTCGTGGTGAAACACCAGAATCACGTCATTTTCTATCGAACACTCAGAAATATAACGGATGCTTTCAAATGACTTCATTTGGAGCAGATATTATTGATGAACGCAGATGCAATCTGACATTCAAGGTAATAAAGGAAATCATTAATTCTAATTTCGTCGTCGACTCTACAGATCCAAGGCCAAATTCACCACCGAATTGGAACATTGCTACCGCTTGAAGACGCACAACATAAATTTCTCCAAATCTACTTCATGGGCAATGTGGAAAGTCAACTTGATCAGCGCCAAACAATCAATACGGCAATGAGAAGAGGAATTCTTCGAGATCTGCAGCAGCTACTTCATGAACATCATGCATTGGTTCGGTTATTCAAAACTGCGTTGGATCGCATGCTAAGTGATGACTATCAAGTTGTGATCAGAGTGGATAAACGACCTGCTGGAACGCACGAACGCCAATTTAACGCTCCAACAATAGATGAGGTTGCAGTTGTGATTGTTGTGCTCACACGTCGTGACTCTGGGCAATTGCGACGAATATCCGAAACACATCGTTCATACGATGTATTGCAATACCCACTGATGTTTTGGCAAGGAGACGATGAATATTATATCAACATCAAGATGATAAATCCATTGACCGGTGAGCATCGATATCATAATAATTTTCATTTCAATATGAGACTAATGTCACAGATATCATTTTAGGTGAGGAAACCACCAAGAAGGTTAGTGCAATGAATTTTTACTCGTATCGTTTAATGATTCGCTAATGTCGATAACTATTTGCTTCGATTTCGCCGATTGTTTCAACAATTTTGCGTCGATATGTATGCCAAAATAGAAGCGACCTTTTTATCAGTTTAAATCAAATCAAACTACGTACGGAGGAGTAAATTCATTTACGCGATGCAATTTGCACCGAAGGAAATGCATGAATATGCGCAAGATGCAGTGACATACCAAAGTTCCAAAGACAAAGTTCCCGCACTACACCACCGTGTGGCGCTCCCATTGTTCCGATTTGGGTTCTGTTTTTTTTTTTGTTAAGTTGGTAAATCTGTTGTTGACATTCCCTCTAAATCTTAGCGTCATAGCTTGACATTTGCAAAAGTTACGTAACAAAGAGTACATCTATCTCTGTGTGTTGGCGATTTTTTACAATTTTAAAAATGGATTTAAATTTGCAACAACGAACTTGTATTAAAGTTTGCATAAAAAACGGATTTAATGGTGCGCGAACGTTGGAAAAGTGTTTCGGCAACGATTTTCTAAAGAAAACGGTAGTTTACCAGAGGCACGAGCGGTTCAAAAGTGGTCGTGAGTCAATCGAAGATGATGAACGCAGTGGGAGACCATCGACATGGAAAACCGACGAAAACATTGATGAAGTAAAAGAAATGTTGGTCAATAACAGCAAATTAGCCATCAGAGAGATAGCGGAGGATTTGAACATTGCCTATGGATCCGTCCAAGACATTTTGGTTAATGATTTGGGTTTCCGTCGTGTAGTGGCAAAGATGGTGCCAAAGGACCTCAATTTCATGCAAAAAAGAGACCGTGTTGACGTCGCAAAAGAGATGATTTGCGAGGCTGAATCCGATCCCACATCCGTCAAAAGGATCATTACTGGAGACGAGACGTGGGTTTATGAGTACGACACGCAATCCAGACATCAGGCAACTGAATGGCGTTCACCAAATGAGCCTAGACCAAAAAAAACACGTTGTTTTCAGTTAAAAAAGAAGGCTATGCTCACGGTTTTCATGGATTACAACGGTGTAGTGCATCATGAATTTTTGCCAGAAGGCCAGACAGTAAACAAAGAGTAATACTCTGGGCGTTATGAGGCGTTTGCGTGAAGCAATTCGCTGAAAGAGACCAGAATTGTGGGCAGAAAACTCGTAGATTTTGCACCATGATAACACACCGTTGCACAGTGCCATCATTATTCATAATTTTTTGACGAAAAATGCAACAAATACCATCCAACAGCCACCGAATTCACCTGATTTGGCTCCCTGTGACTTCTTTCTGTTCAATCGAGTTAAAAAATCACTACGGGGAACGCGTTTCAGCAGCCGAGAGGAAGTAATGGAAAAATCGCAGGAAGCACTGATGGACATACTGAAAACCGAATACAAAACATGTTTCGAGGATTGGATCAAGCGTTGGCATAAGTGTGTTGCAGTCGATGGGGATTACTTTGAAGGGGACAATATAGATTTAGATGAATAAACTTGTATTTTTAATTTTCTGATCAAGGTGGTGTGCACATCATTACGGCCGTTCAGACCGGTTCATCACCTTCACATGCAAAGTGGATAGAAATTGTTCAACTGCTGCTTCCTGGTCAAACATCAAGTGATCGGCACGATATCACCGCATGTGTATTCAGGCAAAAAATCCGGTCGCTGATGACTATATTGTTAAGCATCGACACCTGCATGATGTCGTAATTACAAACATGATTCATGGACCGTGTGGCGCCATTAACCGACAATCACCATGCATGGTCGACGGCAAGTGTTCCAAGCGTTATCCCCGAAATTTGACTGATGAGACTATCACTGGCAACGATGGTTATCCACTGTATCGGTAGAACGATCACAGTCAAAGTGAAAGGAAATGATTTCGTGGTCGACAACTCTTGGGTTGTTCCGTATTCGCCACTTTGCCACCATGTGTGTTTGTGGGAGTAAGTTATATAGTACAATTATGTGTGTATACTATCGGAATATATAGCACGTCGATAAATACTTGTACATGTTATTACTAAAACATTTTAACACTCCCCCTATCGACGTGATGTAATTATAAGAAATCTTAATAAATTATTAAAAAAAAAAAATTAATAAATAAAAGTATACGAAATTTCAAAGTATTTATAAGCACTTCATGTGGTAAAGATTTCAAGTATGCAACATATGCTAAACAAATTTAAAAATCATGATAATATTAGCAAACTCAATCAAATTGACTTCAACAACAAAACAAAAACAAAAATAATAGATTTCAAAATAATTCTAGAATACAATAAAATTAAAAGCTTTTAAGTTTCAACATTTGGATACAGTATTCATGTTTAATTTGCGGCAAACTTTTTGTTAGAATGTCGGCAGCCATTTCATGTGTGGATACATACCGAATTTCAATCATCCCTTCTTTTTGTATGTTCCAGGAGAAGTGATACCTAATATCCACATGTTTTGATCGCTCGTGGTGAACAGTGTTCTTCGACAGCCTAAAGGCACCGTGGTTGTCGCAATTTACAATTGTAGCACCGTTTAAAAGATGTCCAACTTGCAGCTCCTTTAGCATTAAACGTCGGTGAATTATTTCTTTACCCATTTCCGGAAGCGCCATATATTCCGCTTCCATTGTAGAAAGCGCCACCGATTTTTGCTTTCTGGATTTCCAGCTAATATGTCCCCCTCCCAAAATAGTCACATATCCCGAGCAAGATTTTCGGTCATCTGGATCACTTCCCCAATCAGAGTCGACGTATCCATAAAGCGGTAGTCCGGACTTTTCATAAACTACATATGTTGACATTAGAAATTTTCTTCAGATATCGCACAACTCTCTTTGCCGCAACCCAATGGTCTCGACCTGGGTTTGCGCAAAATTTGCTGAGGATGCTCGCGGCGAAAGCAATGTCCGGTCTTGTCGCATTTGCCAAGTATATGAGACTGCCAACTAATTCCCTATATGGGATTCGCCTCATTTCTTCTTCTTCTTTCCTTGATTTTGGGCACGATTCTTTCGATAGAAAGCCGCTTGACTCGATTGGCGTAAATGATGGTTTGGCCTCTTCCATACCGAACTTCTGTATAAGCTTCTGAATGTGATTATCCTGATGAATTCGTATGTTTCCTGTTGGTTCATTTCTAACTATTTGTATACCCAATATATTGTTGATTGCCCCTCCCTAGATCCTACATTTCAAATTTTTTCTTAAGCATGTCTTTAGTTGTCCGTGGTGAAACTAAGATGTCTGAAGCGACCAGAAGGTCATCAACATACGGGGGGAGTTCAACATATTCTCGATATCGGGGTGAAGCTGTGGTTGTATATATAAATTGACTTATTTATCAAGTAATACTATTATTTTAGTGCATTCATGTAAATGTGATTACTAATTCGCGTTTTATCTCTAGTTAAACAGAATCATAATGGCAACTGAGACGATGATGGTGAAAATTGAGCATCGCGCTGTAATTAAATTTCTCACTAAGCAAGGAAAAAGTCAAAAAACTATTCATGAAGAGATGGTGGCTGTTTACCAGGGTTCCGCACCTTCATTATCAACTGTGCAAAAGTGGTCAAGTGAGTTCAAGAGAGGCAGAGAGAGCATTGAAGACGACCCCCGCTCCGGCGCCCCGGCTACTGCTTGTACGGGAGAAAGCATCAAAGAAGTCGAAAAACTTGTTCTTGAGGATGCCCGAATAAAGGTGGAAATGATGGCAGAGATCACCAAGCTTTCAATTGGTACCATTCACACCATTCTTCATGACCATCTTAACCTTTCAAAGGTCAGTGCAAGGTGGGTGCCACGAATGCTCACAGCGCCTCAGAAAAAAGTGAGAATCGCATGCTGTAGAGAGCCTTTGGAGATTTGTAGTGAGAACGCGGACGGTGTTATGGATCGAATTGTTACTGAGGACGAAACATGGGTCCACCACTATGACCCTGAAAGCAAACAAGAGTCCATGCAGTGGCATAAAAAAGGAACAGACCCCCCGAAGAAGTTCAAAGTCACTCCGTCTGCCGGGAAGCTCATGGCCACAGTTTTTTGGGACTCAAAGGGAATCTTGCTCATTGAGTACAAAAAAAAAGGTGAAACCATCAACGCCACATCCTACGCTTCCACTTTGCATAATTTGCGGGAGGAAATTAAAAAGAAAAGACGGGGTAAACTCGCAGCGGGTGTGTTGCTTCTTCCTGACAACGCTCCTGTTCACACGGCGCGAGTTCCCAACGCTGCTGCGCGAGATTGTGGTTTCGAAGAAATCCAACACCCACCCTATAGTCCAGACCTTGCCCCTAGTGATTATTTCCTGTTTCCGGATTTGAAAAAAATGTCTTCGTGGAAAAAGATTTTCGGATGATGAAGAACTCAAGTCGGCAATAAATGGAGGAGGAGGAAATTTATTTTTTGAGGGTTTAAAAAAGCTTATCTCAAGATGTAACAAATGCATTGATGTTAGGGGAGATTATATTGAAAAATAAAAACAATTTAAATTGAATTCGCATTTTCCTTCATATCGATACCGAGAATATATTGAACGCCCCTTGTATGTAGTAAAGGCCAAATTATACAATCTTCATTTCAAAAATCTCAGAACATGGAAAGTGAAATATTAGGAACGGTACACTCTGACATTTGTGGACCATTTAGTATACAATCGTGTAGTGGATATAAATACTTTATTAGTTTTATCGATGACAAATCAAGATTTATAGAAATCAAAAAGTGAAGCTTTTGAAAAATTTAAGAAATTTAAAGCACGCGTAGAAAATGAAACCGGAAAACGAATAAAACGATTACGGACAGACAACGGAACGGAATATTTATCCAAAGAATTTTCTGATTTTTTAGAGGTAAACGGTATCAAAAGGCAACTAACTACAACGTACACATCGCAACAAAACGGTGTTGCCGAAAGGGGAAATCGAACGATACTCGAAATGGTGCGATGCATGTTGGTGGAGTCCAGTTTGCCGAAAAACTTGTGGGCAGAAGCATCAAACACAGCCGTCTTCATTAGAAACCGTTGTCCCACCAGCACGTTAAAGAATCAAACACCTTTCGAAGTTTGGAATGGGAGGAAACCTAATGTCAATTTCATGAGAGCATTCGGAAGCAGAGCTATCGCATTGGAGAAGGGACCCAGGAAGGTAAGGACTACATTCTTGTTGGATATTCCCAAGAATCGAAAGCATATCGACTTTGGGACGCTGACAAAAGGGAAATAGTGAAACGGCGAGATGTAACATTCTTTGAGAAAGCAGACAAAGAAAACTATATTAATAAAAGCATGCTGTATAACGTCGAAAAATCAAAGGAAAAATCCGGTACACATGATCTCATTGAAAACAAGCAAAGCAAAAACTGAAGAAGACGATACACGACGAAGGACAAAGATGAAGTATATGAACAAACTGATCCTGACAACAACGGTGAAAAGACGAGTCCAAAACTTATTCGACCAAAACTACAAAGAATTTGCAAAAAGGCACAATCTTATAAAGAGGTAAATTAATCAATTAATGATATATCTAACGAAGCCACCTCTTTCGAAGAAGCAGTCACAAACTCAAACAAAAACAAATGGGTTGAAGCAATGGGCATCGAACTTGCAGCACTAAAAAGGAACAAGATATGGGACATTGTGGAGCAACCGACTGGTAAAAAGGGCCTAACAAATAAATGGGTCTTCCGTATCAAAAAGGGAACATCAAAAAGCTTTAAGGCAAGGGTTGTGGCAAGGGGCTGCGAACAGACTGTTGGGGTCGATTACGGGGAAATAATTACGCCCGTCGCTCGGTACGAAACCATCAGAATTCTGTTAGCTATTTGCGTTGAAGAGAGCTTGTACTTACACCAAATGGACGTTGTAACTGCCTATGTGCAGGGCGAACTAGATGATGAAGTAAACATGGAGAAGCCAAGATATCCTCGATTAAAATAAGAAAATAACATGGTATGTAAACTAAATAAACCACTATATGGATTAAAGCAATCAGGCCGACAGTGGCATCTTAAATTGGATTCTTATTTGAAAGAAATCGGTATGAAGCAATCGACTACGGATCCTTGTCTTTATATAAATAACAATCAAAATAAAATAATTATTATTGTAGTATATGTTGATGACCTTCTGGTCGCTTCAGACAACTTAGTTTCACTACGAACAACTAAAGACATGCTTAAGAAAAAATTTGAAATGTAGGACCTAGGGAGGGGCAATCAACAATATATTGGGTATACAAATAGTTAGAAATGAACCAACAGGAAACATACGAATTCATCAGGATAATCACATTCAGAAGCTTATACAGAAGTTCGGTATGGAAGAGGCCAAACCATCATTTACGCCAATCGAGTCAAGCGGCTTTCTATCGAAAGAATCGTGCCCAAAATCAAGGAAAGAAGAAGAAGAAATGAGGCGAATCCCATATAGGGAATTAGTTGGCAGTCTCATATACTTGGCAAATGCGACAAGACCGGACATTGCTTTCGCCGCGAGCATCCTTAGCAAATTTTGCGCAAACCCAGGTCGAGACCATTGGGTTGCGGCAAAGAGAGTTGTGCGATATCTGAAGAAAATTTCTAATGTCAACATATGTAGTTTATGAAAAGTCCGGACTACCGCTTTATGGATACGTCGACTCTGATTGGGGAAGTGATCGAGATGACCGAAAATCTTGCTCGGGATATGTGACTATTTTGGGAGGGGGACATATTAGCTGGAAATCCAGAAAGCAAAAATCGGTGGCGCTTTCTACAATGGAAGCGGAATATATGGCGCTTCCGGAAATGGGTAAAGAAATAATTCACCGACGTTTAATGCTAAAGGAGCTGCAAGTTGGACATCTTTTAAACGGTGCTACAATTGTAAATTGCGACAACCACGGTGCCTTTAGGCTGTCGAAGAACACTGTTCACCACGAGCGCTCAAAACATGTGGATATTAGGTATCACTTCTCCTGGAACATACAAAAGGAAGGGATGATTGAAATTCGGTATGTATCCACACATGAAATGGCTGCCGACATTCTAACAAAAAGTTTGCCGCAAATTAAACATGAATACTGTATCCAAATGTTGAAACTTAAAAGCTTTTAATTTTATTGCATTCTAGAATTATTTTGAAATCTATTATTTTTGTTTTTGTTTTGTTGTTGAAGTCAATTTGATTGAGTTTGCTAATATTATCATGATTTTTAAATTTGTTTAGCATATGTTGCATACTTGAAATCTTTACCACATGAAGTGCTTATAAATACTTTGAAATTTCGTATACTTTTATTTATTAATTTTTTTTTTTTAATAATTTATTAAGATTTCTTATAACTACATCACGTCGATAGGGGGAGTGTTAAAATGTTTTAGTAATAACATGTACAAGTATTTATCGACGTGCTATATATTCCGATAGTATACACACATAATTGTACTATATAACTTATTCCCACAAACACACATGGTGGCAAAGTGGCGAATACGGAACAACCCAAGAGTTGTCGACCACGAAATCATTTCCTTTCACTTTGACTGTGATCGTTCTACCGATACAGTGGATAACCATCGTTGCCAGTGATAGTCTCATCAGTCAAATTTCGGGGATAACGCTTGGAACACTTGCCGTCGACCATGCATGGTGATTGTCGGTTAATGGCGCCACACGGTCCATGAATCATGTTTGTAATTACGACATCATGCAGGTGTCGATGCTTAACAATATAGTCATCAGCGACCGGATTTTTTGCCTGAATACACATGCGGTGATATCGTGCCGATCACTTGATGTTTGACCAGGAAGCAGCAGTTGAACAATTTCTATCCACTTTGCATGTGAAGGTGATGAACCGGTCTGAACGGCCGTAATGATGTGCACACCACCTTGATCAGAAAATTAAAAATACAAGTTTATTCATCTAAAGCTATATTGTCCCCTTCAAAGTAATCCCCATCGACTGCAACACACTTATGCCAACGCTTGATCCAATCCTCGAAATATGTTTTGTATTCGGTTTTCAGTATGTCCATCAGTGCTTCCTGCGATTTTTCCATTACTTCCTCTCGGCTGCTGAAACGCGTTCCCCGTAGTGGTTTTTTAACTCGATTGAACAGAAAGAAGTCACAGGGAGCTAAATCAGGTGAATTCGGTGGCTGTTGGATGGTATTTGTTGCATTTTTCGTCAAAAAATTATGAATAATGATGGCACTGTGCAACGGTGCGTTATCATGGTGCAAAATCCACGAGTTTCCTGCCCACAATTCTGGTCTCTTTCAGCGAATTGCTTCACGCAAACGCCTCATAACGCCCAGAGTATTACTCTTTGTTTACTGTCTGGCCTGTCATCCCAAAAATTCATGATGCACTACACCGTTGTAATCCATGAAAACCTTGAGCATAGCCTTTTTTGACTGAAAACGACGTGTTTTTTGGTCTCGGCTCATTTTGTGATGTCTGGATTGCGTGTCGTACTCATAAACCCACGTCTCGTCTCCAGTGGGATCGGATTCTGCTTCACAAATCATCTCTTTTGCGACGTCAACACGGTCTCTTTTTTACATGAAATTGAGGTCTTTTGGCATCAGCTTTGCTGCTACACGACGGAAACCCAAATTAACCAAAGTGTTCAAACCCTCCGCTATCTCTCTGATGGTTAATTTGCGGTTATTGACCAACATTTCTTTTACTTCATCAATGTTTTCGTCGGTTTTCGATGTCGATGGTCTGCCACTGCGTTCATCATCTTCGATTGACTCACGACCACTTTTGAACCGCTCCTGGTAAACGACCGTTTTCTTTAGAAAATCGTTGCCGAAACACTTTTCCAACATTTCCAACGTTCGCGTACCATTAAATCCGTTTTTTATGCAAAATTTAATACAAGTTCGTTGTTGCAAATTTAAATCCATTTTTAAATTGTAAAAAATCGCCAACACACACAGAGATAGATGTCCTCTTGGCTACGTAAATTTTGCAAATGTCAAGCTATGACGCTAAGATTTGGAGGGAATGCCAACAACAGATTTACCAACTTAACAAAAAAAAAAAAAACAGAACTCAAATCGGAACAATGGGAGCGCCACACGGTGGTGTAGTGCGGGAATTTTTTGATCAATGTGGTAACATATAAGGACTGAAACGAATAAAATCTGTAAATTTTAATACGGGCTATACTTCCAGTGCGTAAAAATTGCAATCCCATTTTGTACCCAAATTGGCCTGTATATTATTTAGTTTCAGTTTGTTATTGATTTTAGTTCGATAAGGTTTAAAATAGTTATAAAATATGAGTCAAGAGGAACGCCGTAAAAAAATCATCGACAAATGGCTCGAAAATACTTCGCGTCCAAACCATTTCATCGCCAAAAATTTGAACATAGCACGCAGTACAGTGGATTCTGTTATTAAACGATATTTGGAGACGTTGAAGTTAAGCGAAAACAGAAAAGTGGAGCCCATGACACAAATTTGGACAGGAAAATAGTGGGTACCATCGTAAAAAACCGGACTATGCCATCCAGAGATGTTATACCAATCAAACAATGGTACAAAGATCTAAAAAAACGTAACGGTCTAAAAACATGAAAAAAAAAACAAAAAATACGAAAAGTTACTGAAAAGCAAAAAAAGTCATAAAAACACGAGCCCGAAAGCTATACGAGTTGATCGGCAACAAGAAAGCGTGTTTGGTTTTGGATGACGAAACTTATGCCAAAGCCGACTTTACTACTGTTCCAGGTGCGCAGTTTTACAACTCGTTTGAAGCTGAGATTCTTCCGCAATCAACAACATCGATTGGGATGGAAAAATTCGGATCAAAATATCTCGTTTGGCAGGCCATTTGCCAATGTGGACATAGAAGCGCATCGTTTATTACAACGGGAACAATTAATGAGTGCCTGAAAAAACGGTTGATTCCTTTCTTAAACAAACACGAGGGTTCAACATTATTATGGCCAGATTTAGCTTCAGCTCACTATGCTCATACGACGGTGAGCTTTCTTGTTGCTAAAAATGTCGACTTTGTCCAAAAAGACATGAATCCACCCAATGCTCCACAGTGCTGTCCCATTGAAAGGTATTGGGCTTTGGTCAAAGCTAAATTGAGGAAAAGTGAGCAGTGTGCAAAGGACGTAAAAGATTTTAGTGCTAAATGGAAAAGAGCGTCCAAAAAGATCACGGATGTAACTGTCACCAACCTTATGAAGGACATTCGAAAGAAGTTGAGGAAAGAATGGAAACCCAAATAATTTTTTTTATTTTTTGTAATTGTGAATGAATTTAATAAAAACAGAGTTTTAAAGCAAATAAAAAAAAATTTACATGAATTATGAAAATATTTTTTTTTTACTTTGAAGTTTCCAAATTTTATTCGTTTCAGTCCTTATGTATCCAATGTGGGTTCTGTTTTTAGTAGATTAAAGTCTGATGATCATGCCATATGTTTGGGTGATTTTAACGTGTGAAATATTAAATGGAAGTTTGACTTAGATGATAAGCTTTTAGTTCCTTTTGATGTCAGTTCAGACATCGAAATTGCAGTCACAGATCTTTTTAATCAGTTTGATCTTATTCAAATCAATAGTTTTAGCAATAGTCTAAACCGCCAATTGAATTTGATATTTATAGACAGAGAATTAGATACATCTATTGCTACGATTGTGTTCCCAGTTATTGACAATACCATACATCACGTAAGTGTTTATCTAAAGTCCAAACTGTACGTTAAAAATTCAGATATCTCAATCTTTCAGATATACGATTTTAAATATTCTGATTTTTCTGTAATCAACAGGTTCTTTACTGCCATCCCTTGGGAGAATATGCTGTTAGGACACGAAGTCGGTCATGTTTATAAAACTTTTATTAACCATTTAAAACGTGGCTTAGAGCAATTTGTTCCAAAAAAAAACCATACGGATAAATTCAAATCCGTATAATAAAAGGTTATCAAACTTGAAAAATCGTAAAGTCAAAGCATATAAAGTTATAAACGCGACAAAAACAATCAGTTTTTTTTTTTATCACAAATACATGCAATGTCTTCAAGAGTTTGATCACCTTAACAAAAATCTGTATAATAGTTATATTCTGTCAGCTGAATAAAAAATCAAAGACGATAGCAAACATTTTTGGACCTTCATAAATGATAAGAGGAAATGTGCTGGTCTCCCTAAGTGTATGACTTAAATAGATAAAACGTCTAGTGATGTTAACATCATATGAAACTTTTTCGCAGATCACTTTAAATCCGTGTTCTTTCTTCCTCTCCGGCTAACCCTGTTAGCTCCTTTGTCCCAAATCGAGTCGATGTAGGCAACATGCAATTAAATCCTTCGGAAGTCTCTAAAGCATTACCCAACCTAGATGTAAATAAGGGTGTAGGTCCAGATGGGATCTCTCCCACGTTTTTAAAAGAATGCGCTTTGAAAAGTCTTGCTAAATGGCGTCAGCTCAATCAACTACACTTAAATGTACAAAGTGCCAAATTCTGACCTGCACTAAGACTATAGATTCGATATCTTTCGATTATAAAATTGGCAACACTTGTTTGGACAAGGTGAGTTCCAAAAGGATCTAGGTGTTGAATTGGACCCAAAACTTTCTTTTAAGCTGCATATAGACCATATAGTTAGCAACTCTTTCAGAAAGCTAGGGTTCATAAGGCGAAATACAAGGGATTTCACCGATTCCTACACATTAAAGGCTCTTTATTTTGCTCTAGTAGGATCCGTCTTAGACTATTGTAGTCCCATCTGGAATCCCTACTACGATATCCACTCTAAGAGGATAGAAAGGGTTCAAAAAAGTTTCTTTAGATTTATTTTCAAAAGGCTGAGGTGGAATGTTAATACACCACCATATCTGACCAGATGCATTCTCTTTAATCTATTGACCCTTGAAGACAGACGTGGGCATTTTTGTATAATGCTGATAAGGGATACAGTTAGTTATGATATTAAGTATCCCTATTTATTGTAATTGATCACACTGATATTTGTGATAACTCATCTAGGAGCTCTTTCAAAAGAAAGCTAATGTTAAATCTTTATTGCAATAATTAATTAAATTCTATTTTTTTAGTTTCTTATTTCTTCCTTACCTATATTTTTTAATCTTAAGTTGTCTAAATTGAGCTTGTAACTCTAAGTTGATGAAATAAATAGATAAAAAAAATGAGCTAAGAAAATTTCATAAAAATGATATACTTTATGCGAGAGTACTATAAAACCCGTTTTTGTGGCGAATAAGAAAATAACGGGTAGGGGTCTACTCGCGAATTTTTTTTGGCAATCTATCATTTTCCCATATTAATTTCGCAATTTGTTGTCTTGCATTTTAATTATTTCACATTTCATTTATTCACAACTTTTTTTTAGCAAATTCTTATTTGACTATGTTATCCTATCGCAAAAGTATTACAGTGATAGCATGAAGTGAGGTACTGCTTTTTTAATGTTCACATCTGTACATACATTTGTATGTTTATCCAAGATTGCAATATATTTTTCGAGGGTAGGGGTCTACTCGCGAATTTTATTTTTGGCGATTTATCATTTCGCAATTTGTTGTCCTGCATTTTAATTATTTCGTGTTCCATTTATTCGGATTTATTCGGATTTTTTGTTTAGCACGTTCTTATTTGATTATTTTATCGTATCGCATATATTCTCATTTGTCAATTCGCATTTTTGTCTTGTAAAATATGTAAATTTTCAAATGAATTCTTTTTTTTTTTTTTTTCAAAGTTCAAATTAAATTTATTAACAAAAGTCTACTAGCAGAAATAAACAATATATCAACGGTCAGGTAGGACGCCTATGTCTTACCAGGTACCTGCGAGGACCGCTTCGCGGGCAAAAGCGATTTCAGCTCACGCGAGTTCGTCGCTCTGCTAAGAGTATGCCAACAACTGTCAGACAGTAGCCTGACGAATACACACATGCATACATATGTATGTGTAATATTTGTTTTCAATACATGAAAAATGTCATGTATACAAAATTAAATGAAACGTTGAAATTAATATGAGACCCAAATTTTTTCTAAATAACAAATTCCATAGGCGAAATGGAAAAGCGGGGGAAAACAGCGCGAAATGATACCATTGTGATATGAATCAAAGACCGAGTGAAAATTTGCGAAACAACCATTGCGAGACAAACTAAATTTATTTCGATAAGTTCGGAGTAAGATTTGCGAAATGAATTTTGTCGAATTAGGCACGCACCCATTTTTCGATTATCAGTATGCCGCTAACAACTGGTATTAAGCCAATACTTGTCTAGTATAAAATTTAGCCAAATTTGAGTAAAAATATGGTATGCATTTGCACGATTATGTACATGGACGAGTACATACATATATGCATTTCAGGAAAATGAAGAACAAAAAATGCAAACTAACCGAAATAGACGCCAAGAACTTCCTGATAAAGAAAACTTATAGCACTCACCAATGGTTTTTGATATTTCATATTCTATTAGAATTTAGGACAAGTTAGTCCAAAAATGGTAAAAAAAACAGGTTAAGTTTGAAAGGTTTTGGTAAAGCTAAGAAAAAAAAGTATGGTAGGTGATCCCCTTTTCGCCGAGCAAGAAAGAACTCGTACTCGTATCGTTCTATTTAAAGAAAAAATAATTAAATCTTTTAAGAAAATAAGGTCAGGTCTGGAATACTTTGTATTAATGAAATTGTAGGTTGTACCGCATGCGCGGTTCTAAATTGTTACTATACTTTACATAACCCTGAGGATTCTGGATCGATTTTTTCCCAGATATTCGTGAAATATGTGTTATTGTTAAGTGACTTCAATTAGCCTGGCGAAATTTTCGAAATAGACCTTCTTTTTTGAACAAATATTGATTGTCTAAATTTGGGAAAAATGAGAAAAAGACATTGTTTTCTTTAAAAAAAACGACTAATTTATAGTGTGCTTCCATATGTTTTCACCAACTTTTTACTCAAAGGAGTGCGGATAAGCTTCCCCTATCTAGTAATGTCTTATTTTTGTTTCAGCAAAACCCAGCACCCATAAAAGTTTGACCGATCAGATGTGAGATTCCCTGTATTAACGAAATCGTAGTTAGTATTACATTGATGGTTCTAGAATGTTTACTATTTCTTGAGTAACTCAGATAATCCTGGCCCGATTTTCTTAAAATTTTCATTAAATATGCCATGTTAATACATTGTCAAACATTTCGAAGTTCTATTAATTAATTGTATAGGGTGTATTTTATATTATCTGACAAAAATTCAAATCGATAGCACTATTCGTTCGCGAGTTATAGTGAATGTGAATTACAATCACCTCCAGTTACTTTTTAATTTCCATCCAATGCTTGAAAACACATTTCGCCGTATTTGTGGTTTTTGGGTATGGTTAATTTTCGCTTAACGGTTGTGGCTACACATATGTTAATTTTATTGCGGAACCTCCGTCAATCACGTATTTAGGAAAGCGTTAGAAAAAACGTTATATTATATTACTAAAATTTAAATTAAATATACCTGAGAAATGGGTTGATTCTGAAGACCTTTCTAATAACATGTAGAATCCTTAAAATTTTTGTTATTAGAAGGTCATTTTTACCAACTTTGTCATCGGGAACTGTATTTGTGTAAGATATACTCGTATGTTTGTAAACAAATTATTATAAAATAAAATTTAAGATTAATCCGTACTAGCTCCATGCTGTGCACATTATACCTCTTTTCTCATCACCTTAATTTTTTTTTGTATTTATTTATTTCACTGAAAGCTTATACAAAGTAAGATACGAGGGCGGGTCAATAAGTCCGGGCGGTTGAATTTCTGACCTCTTTACTGAAACAGCAACACTGCTTATTGCTAAGCTAAATAATACCTTATTAGTTATTGCTAAGCTAAAAAAAACAGGAATCTAAAGACTAAATAATTTTTTTTATCTTTTTTGTATTTTATTTGTTTTTAGGTTGGAGAGCAAATAGTGGAAGATATTATCAACACATGGCTTACCATTATCTTAGCATTGGGTATTGTGATAGTAATATCACTTATTTTCATTTCACTAATGAGATGGATGGCAGCTCCAATAGTGTGGTTTTCTATTTTAGGAGTCTTATCTGGACTGTGTTTTGGTAAATATATAATATATGTATGTACATGCACCTTTATATAGTTAATACATTAATGTCTTTTAAAAACATGATCGACTCAAACAAAACATTATTCGACATGAGAATGCCGAAATTCTAAACATTTCCATTTTTAATAGGTGATTTTTCCGACATATCGGAGTTTTAAGTTTAGTTTTCGTGGAGTTGTTAAGTATAATCTCATGAGGTTATCGGGTCAGGTGTGGATTTTTCCCAGTTTAGCCGTCCGCAATTTATCGGTGGCTCAGAGAAACGAATCCCTCCAATCCATTCCCGTCTCAAGGGATTTCTTATTTAAAATTGAAATGTCCCAAGGTCTTACGAGAAGCTCTAGTGTAAGGATGTTCGTTAAGCACGATCTGAATCGTATAGGCAAGGCTAGTTCGGCCAGAAATGCGCCCTGTAACTGGACCTACTGAACCAACGAGGACCATCAGCCTTGGGGCCCGGTTGAAGCCTTAATCCTGCCCGCGAAATGAGAGCGGACAAAAGGGAAAAGCAGTAACCAGAGCTAAGAGACTGGTTTAACACCACGTCAAGATGAGCAACCGTCGCAAAAGATAATGGGTAATTAATATCACTAGGCTCGCCCATCGTTGAAATTCAACGATTATCCAATTTAGCAATTTAGAAATGGATTTTCGGTGGAAATAACCTTTCTTCTTCCCACTTCAATAAAAAGCGTTCCCTCTCCTTCGGACAATCGTCCTGCCCACGCCAATGTGAACAGGTACTAACAAATACACAACATGATTTATTCCCCTGCTATGTGAACGCTCTTTCTCCTTTACACAGCTCCTCTACTAATATATACATATGTATAATGTTGTTGAACCGAACGTGCATGCGCGTTGCAAATACACAACACAAAAGCAACAGTTTTCGTGTACATAACAAAAGTGTCGTCACTTGTCACTATTTTTCTCTTTTTTTCATTTTGTTTAGTCTCTATCCCACTTAGTTAAGAAACTCTTTTGCAATCCTGTAGTGACGTTCGCAGTCACAAACTTACATAAAAAACAAAACAATACATTTTATAAGTCAAAGCAGTCAAGCAAATTCCTTATGAACCACATGCACAGAAATGATTCGACTATACGCTTATCCCTAGCATCTTTCCTTTTCTTGACCGTTGACTTTCAAAGGCGAGTAGACTTGAAAATATATTTATTTTTTTCTGTCAAGTTGTAAAATAACCTAATTTTATAAATGTGTTTACCAAGGTTCTACTCAACCGTTTGGCAAAAAAAAAAATACATTCTGCACATCTACGCGAAATTACCTTTCCAATGGTGTAAGTATCATGCCATTCGGTTAAGTAGAACGGTGTATAAGCGTACGACAAAACTGAGCAGCACGTATTTATATATAGATTTGGATACATATTTGAGCGCCTTATTTGAAATCAATAGTATCCGCTTTGTATACTATGCTAAAATTAAATACCTAAATAATAATATGTTGCCACGCTCAGGTTTGCAAAAATAAAACTTATTGATTCTCAAGCTTACAAGAATTTAGCGGTGATTTATCATATCTCCACTAAATCAGTTCTACAATAGTTCAAACCGAGTATTCTGAGTTTATTTATTATCTAAAATTTGCCTCACACTTTTGCACGCTTTCAAATGCGAATTCAAAATGTTTGACCTCTTGACTTAAAAACTCATATTTAACACCGCCGTTGGCTGTCGAAATCTTTCTTGTTAAATCTAGGTGTTTCCAAAATTCATTAATATTCAAATTCCACAGTCTTATTAAATGTTATATTGCTTAGTGGCGCTTATATAGGGTGGTCCGGTTTGAAATACAGGTATTTTACGATCTGATTCATTAGTTCATGTTATGGAAAAATCTTATGGTACGGGGGGGGGGGGGTCTATCTTCAACACCCATTGAGTTACAGGGTGTTTAAAAAAGTTCTTTCAGAGAAGTAGATTTCAAAAATTATTTAGTTATAAATTTTAGCTAAGCAACCAAGCTGGGCTCGTTTGTTAGCCTCTTAATTAATGGTTAATTCATACACTATTACCATGCCATGTATTCATTTTCGAGATATTGGTCAAACACCACGTTTTTTAATTTATTTTAATAAATTTTTGGGAAAATCGCATTTATCTCGGAAAAGTATGCCCACATTTTTTTTTCTTTTCAATTATTTTGATGCGTCATAATATTACCTACAAATTCACCATACAAGATTTTTACTTGGGGCTTACAGTTTTCCAGGTATAAGGTTAAATAAATTAGCCTTGAATATGACTATAAGCTTGATCGCTTCCGAATAAATCCAAGTATTAAGATTTTTTCGCACTTCAAGAATATATAAAACAACAACGGTGTGAGATATAAAATTGATTCTAGCTTTATTTTGAAGCTACGTTCATGCAATTATGTGTGGAATAGTAAATGTAAATGACCGCTTAGGCTTCGCTGGCAGTGCTTAACGCGGTCGCTCCAATTTTTGAGGACTGTGTCCGATATGTGCGGCGTTATCCCGGCAATAGTGTGTCGAATGTTAGCCTCGAGCTCATCCAAAGTGGTTGGCTTGTTACCGCAGACTAAGGACTTGACGTAGCCGCAGAGAAAATAATCGAGTGGTGTCAAATGGCATGATCGCGGCGGCCAATTGATGAATGCTCGCCGTGAGATGACCCAGCCGCTAAATTTCTAGTTCACAACTTTGAGCGTTGCGTCGCTTGGATGGCATGTAGCGCCGTCTTGTTATCGGCGGATATATCGATATTGTAGAGCTCTGAAAAGAGAAGGTGGGTTAACATCGCTCTATACCTGAGACCATTGACTGCAACGATGCCTCCTTCCCATAAACCGCACCATGCTTGGCCGAACACTTGTGGATTGTGTTCGCTCCAATAACGGCAATTTTGCTTGTTGACACAGCCGCTGAGCCAAAAATGTGCCTCGTCCGAGATGATTTTTTTTGTCAAAGTCAGTATCTCCGGCCAATATTTCCAGCGCCCAATTAGCGAATTCACGGCGTTCTCTAAGGCAGGTTGACTTGACTCTCTGGCGATGCCTAATTCAGCTGATCGGCGCCGAATCGACATTTCTAGGTCTTCTTCGATACTGGCCCCTACAGGGGCTATGTTTTCTTCATTGCGCATCAATCTCTGTATTGGCTGGTGGGTTAAAATCCAAAATAGTGTACTCACGCTTACACTTTTCCACGGTGCTACGAATTACCTGCACACTGAAGCCATTACGACGACCGTCCTCACGACGAAAATCACGTTGCGTATTTACAATTGAACCGGAATTTCGATAATATGTTTTAATAATCTCCGTACGTTCGGCAAGTGTAAAACGATGCATGATGAAGTGGCAAACCTTACTGAATATTTTGACAGCTGAATGTCTTTGGTAATTTTGACAGCTGCTGAAACATTACAATTGGAAAAACTATCATTGCTATCTGGTCACCCTTTAAATCGATATTTGGAATTTGGTTATATCGAAAGAAAAAAATACACCGCCATGAGGTCTATATTGGTGAAAAAAATTAGAAAAGATGCCACTAAATAAAACGCGCTTTACTTCGTTATATTTCAAACTTTATTAAATGGAAGATTGGTTCGTTCGAACCAGTGTGAAAGTTGTTTTACTGTGTGTGAAATTAGGATTGGGATGCGTTTTATATGGGAGCAATAGCAGGTGTGGTGAATATAATTCCGGGGAAATTGGTACTGTTGAAGAAGTTGGTACTATTGGGGAAATTGGTACCGTTTTTAATGTGGTACAGTGAGTCAATTGTTATTTGGCGCGAAAATTCCGGCCGCCGTCAATCACCTTCTTCTAGTATTGGGGAGATCTTTGCTATAGGACGCCGATAGCTTCCGGAACTAGTCTTCAGTTCAACTACTCGTACCTTCCCGTCGCCTCCCTTGATGGCCTTAGTTACTCGAGCAAGTTCCTATTGTACGGGGTTAAGTTGTCTTCGTGGACCATCACCAGACTTCCTTCTTTGATGTTCGGCTGAGTTGTGACCCATTTGGAGCCAACCTGGATATTTTTGAAGTACTCACTTAACCATCTCTTCCAAAAGTGTTGCTTGATTGCAGATACACGTTGCCATCTGTTAAGATAGGAAAATTTATTATTAAGAAAATTTGAAAGTTTTGAGCGCAGATCCAATTAGAAAGAGCCCTGGAGTTAGGGCACTAATATCGTTGGGATCTGAAGACACTGCAGTGATTGGCCTCGAATTTAGGATGCCTTCGATTTCAAATAGTGCTGTCGTCAGCTCCTCGAATGTCAATAACGCGCTGCCCAAGGTCTTGTAGAGAAGTCCCTTTGCCGACTTCACAGCTGCTTCACAGAAATCCACCCCCAGACAGAGAATGGTCGGGTGGATGTTAACCTATCCTTGTGTAAATTTCCCATAATTTGCTGCAACAGTTTTGGCTTACACCTTCTGCAATGGACGCAGTTGCGCATAATCTGCCTAACTACTATTCTTCCATTCATGATCCAAAATCGATCCCTCACGAAGTTAAGCAACGCCTGCGGACCAGTGTGAAAGTTGCTACGGTGCACATACCTTACATAATTCTTGACGAAAGGATTGTCGCTTGGCCAAAGCAAATGAAACTTTTGGTCGAGCGCTATATTGGCATTGCTTATGCGACCACCTACCCTGGCTATACTCCTTTTTCCAGTTTCGTCCAAGACCAGGCACAACTTCGCAAGTTTTGGGTTTGACGTAGATCTTCCAGCCTTAATTTCTGCTATCTCCTTGGCGAAGTTTTTTTTGTTGGATATACCACACAATTGTAATCAATGCATTGTTGAGGTCTTCTCCCGACAGTTCTATTCCAGTGGATCTATTACCTCTAGCATCCGTGATGAATCTTAGCATATACGCTACGATCCGAAGCGTCTTAACGTAGGGACTGTGTCTGTAGAAGACTTCTGAGAAATCCTTTCCTACAACTTCGCATACGAAAATGCTTTTTCGTTTCTTTCGTTCTAATAACGGTTCACGTACGTCGACTTCAGCTAACTTCGCGTTGTTTGGCCATTCGCTGTATCCTCTTCTCAGGAAATCAGGCCCCGCAAACCAAGATGCGTGTTGTAAGTCCTTGACGTTGCATCCTCTTGAGATTAAATCCGCTGGATTATTCTCCGATCTTACATGTCTCCAGTAGACACCCGGACTTAACGATTGTATGTCGCTTACTTGATTTGTGACGAAAGTTTTCCAAGCACTTGGAGACGCATCCAGCCAGCACAACACAATCTTGGAATCTACCCAAAAATAAATGTGCTCAAAGTCAAACTCGAATGCTGCTTTGACCTTGCTCCAAAGTTTTGCAGCATTTGAGCTCCGCACAATTCTAGCCTAGGCAGTGACAGAGTTTTATCGGGCGCAACCTTGGATTTACCAGCAATTAAATTAACCGAGACGTTTCCGAATTCGTCCTCACACCTTGCATACAAACAGCATCCGTAGGCTTTTGTTGAGGCGTCCGAAAACCCATGAATCTGAACATTCCTAAAGTGTGGTTGAAAGATGAATCGGGGAATGCTGATAGCATTCAAGTTTCGCAAGTCTGCCGTGTATTCTTTCCAACAAGCGTCAAATGCCTCAGGCAGAGCATCGTCCCAGTCTAATTTTTAGATCCACAATGATTTTAAAAACATTTTTGCCTTCACTATTGGACAAATTAAGTCCAGAGGATCGAGCAACCTACTCGCAGACGATAAGATAGTGCGTTTAGTGAGCTTGCTTGGTGAAAAAGAATCTTTGTAGCAGTACTGAAACGTATCCTGTCGTGGATTCCAAGAAATCCCTAACGTCTTTGTTGTTTCCAGGTCGTCTACGTTCGTTGTTTCAGTCGATGTATCTAAAGACACGTTAGATTGCCACTTGTGAAGTCCAAAATGAGCCGATTTAAGTATAGTATTTACTATTAGAATTTGATGCAAATCGTCTACGGAATTAGCTCCTGGGAGAATATGATCAACATAAAAATTCCTCAAAACGACCTTTGCTCCTAATGGGAACTCCTCACTATACCTAACACCAAGCTCTTTCAGACTCCGAGTTGAGAGAAATGGGGCCGAAGAAGTTCCGTATGTGACGGTTGATATGTTATAGTATGTACATATGTAGGTGCTCCATTCGCTCTCTAGTATTTACTCTCTTAAGTACAACATTAAAGGTACAAAGATTTCGATCCCTGATTAAGTCAGTGAGGTTTGTACTAGGAAGCTGAGCACACTTAGTTTTAAGCAAACGCGTGTAATTTAATTAAACAAATTTTTAACAAAACATTCAACAAATATATATATCAACGGTATTAAGCTGGAACGTTTTTAGATTCTCCTTTGGATCATCTCTCCATAGAATCAGCTGACACTTCCTGTCCTCAGGATCGATTTCAACTTGGCGATACATCTTTTTGATGCCAGCTGTTAAGACATATGTATGACACCTGAATCGAACCACAATCACGGATATTTCTTCCTGAATCGTTGGTCCTACCATCAAAATGTTGTTGAGGCAAGACTACCCTAAGTTTTGTGGACAAACTGTCAGGCCGGAGAACGCACTGTTGTGGCATGTAATAATGTGGCTGTGTAAAGTCAATTTTACTAGTCATTGACATGTGGCCCAAATCCAAATACTCCTGAATGAATTTCGCATATTCAAATCTGGATTCCTATTCAACCTTCGTTCGAGCGACAGAAAACGCTTTTTGGCCATTTCGAAAGAATTGCCAAGTTGACGTGGATTATCCTTGAATGGAAGCTTGACCCTAAATCTATCATTTTCAAGGATTCTAATATTATCGACAAAATGCTGCTCGCAAATAATTTGTTCAGGAGTGCGAGTAATTTTATTGGAAATCTCTTCCGTTCTCCAAAACCTTTCCACCAGCTTCTCTAAATCACGACATGCCTTGCTCAACGACTTCTGCAAGTCGAGTCATTTTTCATTTTTGGAAGGTCAAAAAGCATCGAAATATACTCCAGAAATATCAGACAGGTATTATCATATCGCTCTTCAAGCCTTTTGAGTACCTTTGGATAATTTTCCTCAGTAATTTGGAAGGCCTTCACTGTTCCAAGTGCTTGCTCACTTAAACAATGCACTAAATGGTTGAATTTTTCAATTCCACTGAGAGAAGCATCACTATCCACCAATGTCTTAAAGGTGCTTATAAAATTCTTGTACTCAGAATATTTTCCTGAAAATTTTGGCAGACGAAGCTGTGGTACTCGAGAACTCGGCTGAGGAATAGCGAACGACATTTCTACTACACTGGGTCTTCTAGTTGGTCCCATCAAAGATAATATTCTCGCTTTGGTAAAACAATACAGCTCTTCTAACTCACCACGACAAGTGTCAGATGGACACAAGTCTTCTATTCTCGTTTGGTAGTTGAGAACTTGCTTAAAATAGGACTCTACAATACCTAAACAACATTATAACTCTACGTACTGGAACTTCCTATCTTTCGACTCTACTAGAGTTTTTATGCGAGAAATGCTTCCCTTTGTGGACGTCGTACTGGCTTCCAACGATTTTTAATTTTCAAGTTAAACAATAAAACGGTAAACGCTGATCGTTATTGTACTCAGCTTGATTTTTTGAACAAAGAAATTCAGTGCAAACGCTTATCTTTGGCCACCGGAAAGGGCGACGACAACGCACGACCCCAGTCACGATATACTCCTGATATATTCCTGATTTTTTTTTTTAAACTTAACACTCAAGTGGGTATGAAAAAAACAGATTTTAAAAATAATTATTTTACAAAGTTAAAAATAGAAAATATTAATGATAAGTAGGAATTTAAATTACAAACAGTATAAGTTGGAAAAAATTGTGAAGTTTTGTTAAACTGATTTTTTTTATTTGTACTCGAAGTCTATTCTTCGATCTTTTTTAAGGTATTCTGCAAGAACTCTTCATAAAAGTTAGGTCTACTTTTTACTTTTAAAAGGAGTCACTAAAAGTAAAAAAGATAAAAGTACTAAATAATCAGAAAGCCTGTTTTCTCCTTGAGAATTTCTTAAATATGTATATATTTTTTTCAGAGTGGAAAAAGATTTCTCAACGGAGGCAACAGTTATCGGTAGTGTTAAAAATAGTGCATTTAATTTTAAAATTTGGTGAAATGTTTCACGCAATATTTCACTTCGCAAATGTTTATACAGTTTTTTTTTTTTTTTTTTTTTTATAATTTACGCGCGCTTAAGGGGTTATGAATACCCTTATACTGTTGCCACGGCGCGGGCGGAAAGATAGAAGGAGGAGAAAGGAAAGTTTGTGATGTAGTGGTTTGAAACTCAGGTGTGTTTGGTTTCGATATTGACTCTCCAGGGGTGGGAGTCCGAATAGGACGGAGAGATTTTTTTCACTCGGAATTTTGAGGTTGTGAATTTTAACGGTTGTTTTTGTGCTTGAAAACTCTACAACAGCCAAATCTACATGTCAGTGTTATGCCTTCACACGCAGATTTTTCTGACTGAGATCCAATTACACAAGTGAAAGCTTGTCGTGGATGGGTTTCGAACCGTGACCCTCCGAGTGAGAAGCGATTGCTAGTACCACTACACCACGGCCACCCCACCACAGTGATAGGACGTCAAGTTATTGAAGTGAAGATGTAGTATAAAGAACTTTTAGTTCGTTTTTTAAAGCTGTAAAATCGAAAATTCCAGGAAAAAAATTAATCAAAGAAGACATTTAATCATCTGGGCTTGATAGCGCAAAATGACTGTATTTCGATTTATTGAGTAAATCCAAAATATTAAATCCGTGAAAGATTTATATCGCGTCTTAAGTTGGGAAATAATATTGTCCTTTATTTCCACAAAATATCGAGTAATCGGCGTTTTCGTGGAGGTTCAGCACAATCGTTTATGCTTTCAAAAATGGAATCAAATCTGTTTAGAAACTCAGTACAAATCTAAGCTTAGCAATTTCAATTTCCGTTTGTTTATTTTGTATTAAATTAAACAATACATTGGTTTCAGCAAAAATCTCAGAAACCGTATTCAGTAGAAAACAAAAATCATTCCCTTCTAATTTAAACAATAAACTTTCGGCCATTGAAAGTGCGTCATGATCCCATTCTTTTGGAATGTCTAATATTTTGTTAAAAGTTTCAATAATATCTAATCTACAGTTAAAAATAACGTTAATTATTCGTGAATGGTAATGCCAGCGAGTTTCTGATACTCCCGGCAGGCGTCGGTTTGCTATTTTTTTTTAAATATTTGAACGTTTAGGCTGATTTATTAAAAAGCGTGCTACAGTGTTTATATTGCCAAAAAAAAACTTTTAGCTCAGGTATATATTCTAGTGATTGGGATCACACCAAATATAGAACACGTGCGTATCAAGGAATAAAATTAGCCATTGGATATGCATCGAGGACTTTTTTTTTTAACACCACCCACTTCCCCGGACATAACTGCTGCACCATCGTAAGATTGCCCAATTAACTTTTCCTTGTAACCGTATACATCAAGTATATTAAAAATGTGTTTTGAGAGCTCATCTGCATTTCGACTCTCACTCACGTAAAAAAAAAACCAAGAAACATTTCCTCTATTCACGTCTGGCGTTTCATCGATCATAATGGACACAAAACGCGTTTCACTTATTTCTACTTTAATTTCATCTTTAATCACTGCAGCGATACTATGTAGCAAATCGTTTTGTATGTCATTTGAAAGACTCGAAAAAACTGGATTATGTGCATTTGAGCACTGTTCTAAATAGGAGTCTATTAATGTGTCATACTTAGATAAGTATAAAATTGTTTCAACATAATTGCCACGATTATTAGAATCTGGCTTTTCATTGTGACCTCGAAATGCTTGTTCCTGTTTGCCGAAAAAAACTACTGTATCTATAAAACGTTCCATTAATTTACGGTTTCTATCAACTTTTTTGTTGTGAGCTACAAAAGAATTACCTAAGGAGGTTTCAATGCGATTAGTGCTGAATTCGTGCAAAAATAAACAGCTACGAATATGTTTCTCCGTTTTGACATGTTTTTTGCCGAATTAACTAAATTGTTTATGTCAGCGTAGCCCGTACGGCTCCAAACACTAGGGGAGTTTGAAAAAATAAGAAAAGAAAACAAAACATTTTGTTAAGTTTACAACTACCAGTCAACCAAGTATATTTTTGGTATATTGATGCATTGAAATGTGAAACAAAACCAACCTTGCGCTTATAATCTATGTATTTTCATAGAAGGAGTAGAGCGTTATAGAGATAAACTTTTTTTTGAAAGAAAATTCAACTTACAAAAATGATTTTCTTCCTCCAAAAGCAAATCTACCAAACAACAATTTACAGTTAATAATGCCATTTTCTTCTAATAATTATTTGAAATATGCTGAATCTAACTGAAAATATCACAATTTAAATTTTTCACACTTTTCACTGTTTTTAATTTCTTTAATTTATTTTTTATTGCATAACAATAATTACACTCAAAATTACTTTAAGTTACGCATCGCAATCTGCTTCTTAACTGAATTTTTCGAACAGAAATAATCTAAGAGATACATACAAAATACACCAAATAAGTCGAAGAAAAGCGGGTTATTTTTTTGCATAAGAAAGCATGTATTAAACACAGTGAACGATAAAGGGAAACAAGGAAAGAAAACCAATTTGTTCTAACCAGCCAGATTTTTTATAACCCGACATTTTTCTAGTAACTATGCTTTGTTTTGCTATCGCTTTGCGGTTATCTTTCTTATGGGTTATGGAGTATGTGATGTTGGAGAATAGGCATGCATTGATGTGTGTATGTGTGTGCGTAGAGCAGTAGAACGATATGAAGCGGATGACTATCAGGTTGTGGGCTTGTGGGCTTGTGGGTTGGTAGAATGTGTCGCTTTCGTGTGCAGGTGTAGGAAACACAAATATTATGTTTGTATGCACATATTAAGATTCATGTTGCTTGTTATATTGATACATTGTTGAAAAGTAGAATTTTAAAAGGTAACTCGGTAGGAATTGAGTTATATGGACGCCTCGCCACTGTTAGGCAACCATTCATCTCACGAGTTTTTAGTTGCCTGAAAAAAAGTTTTTCGGCCACGGCTGGTGTTGAACCCCGAACCGTCCGGTTGGGAAGCCAACACATTCAGTTTTTTTTTTTTAGTTTATATGCAATTTTATTTATAGAATTCATTTACACTTATAAGCTAGACAAAAAAATGCTTAAAAATTAGCTTAAATAACTTACAAATAATCTTATTCTAACTTACTGGCCCCATGCGGGCACTCTAGGTTAAACCTAATACTTAATCTATGTCTTTCAACGTTTCTTACAGTCTGCATTTATCTTTGTTTTTGCATTTATTAAAACTAAAACCAAGAAAATATATTTTAAGTATTGTAGAAAAACTTAGTGTCTGGACTTTTATTATACAGTGCACGTCGCTTAATATAATCACGGTTAATGTTATCAACCGTTTAATGTTATCGCTTTCGTATAGTCCGCTCATATACGAGGGCGGGTCAATAATTCCGTGCATTTTTGAATTTCTGACCTCTTTACTGAAACAGCAACACTGCTCCTGTCAACAGGCATTTGTCAGTTGACTCCTGTCAAAATTTAAACTTGCTGCGTCAGTTAGTTTGTGTTTGACAGCTATTTTTATCAGACTACTCACTAATTTGAGGAGAAAATGGAAAAAAGTGAATTTCGTGTGCTTATTAAGCATTATTTCTTGCGAAAAAAAACCATTACCGAGACCAAGGCTAAGCTTGATAAATACTATGGGGACTCTGCACCATCGATTTCAATGGTAAAAAAGTGGTTTACTGAATTTCGTTGGGGCCGTACAAGCACTGAAGATGCCGAACGTCCTGGACGCCCAGTTGAGGTCTCTACACCCGAAACAATCGAAAAAATTCACGATATGGTGTTGGCCGACCGAAGATTGAAAGTGCGAGAGATTGTGGAAACCGTAGGGATCTCGCATGGCTCACTGGTTTCAATTTTGAATGATCACTTGGGCATGAGAAAGCTTTCCGCAAGATGGGTGCCGCGTTTGCTCACAGTCGACCACAAACGCAATCGTGTAACAACTTCACAGGAAGGTATGGCGTTGTTTAATCGCAATATGGAGGAGTTTTTGCGCCGTTTTGTAACCGTGGACGAAACATGGATCCATCACAACACACCAGAGAACAAACAACAGTCAAAACAGTGGGTTTCTAAGGGTGAATCGGCGCCAAAGAAGGCCAAGGTGGGTTTGTCAGCCAATAAAGTTATGGCGACTGTTTTTTGGGATGCACGCGGGATAATCCACATTGACTACCTTCAAAAGGGAAGAACAATCAATGGGGAATATTATGCCAACTTATTGGACCGATTCAATGACGATTTGAAAAAAAAAACGACCTCATTTGGCCAAGAAAAAAGTTATTTTCCACCAAGACAATGCAAGGGTGCACACATGTGCAGTTGCCATGGCAAAAATCCATGAATTGGGCTATGAATTGCTCCCTCATCCACCCTATTCTCCAGATTTGGCTCCGAGCGACTACTTCTTGTTCCCAAACCTGAAGAAATGGCTTGGTGGAAAAAGACTTGACTCCAATGATGAAGTCATCTCGCAAACAAAGGCCTATTTTGAGGACCTCGACAAATCATTTTTTTTGGAAGGGATAAAAAAATTGGAGAAGCGTTGGACAAAGTGTATAGAGCTCAAGGGAGACTACGTTGAAAAACAAAATTATTTTTTTATCAAAAAATCTGTTTTAATCCAAAAGTCACGGACTTATTGACCCGCCCTCGTACTAATGAATACAAAATTAAGTTGGTTATTGTAATCAACACATTGGTTATTGTAATCACTTTTCTCAAATAAAGCATACCTACATGTGTCCGATTTGTTTTACCAGGCAGACTGTTTTGCCGCCGACATTAACGGTAAAATATCTGCGAAATGTGAACAACAGTCGAATTTATGTACGTTTAAGTGCACTGTGAACGTAAGGGAAAAGAAACAATAGGATACCTTTCCAATTCAAAGTTGGTTTATTATCGATTTTGATTTTTTCGAGGCTACATACCTTGGCACCTTGGCATAAAAGTTGTTTTGTGTACGTTTTTGTTTTTGTGTGATGGATGGATTAAAAAAGAAAAAACGCAACGATTTAACACTTAAAGAAAAACTCGACATTTTAGTGCGGTTTGGCAAACTTCCAAAAATGAGCCAGCGTAATGCAGCGATTCAGCTAAAAATTTCACAACCCTTGCTATGCAGGCTTTTAAAAAATAGACAACTTATTGAAAAATTCACATGGGAAAATGAAAACCTCAAATCTGAACGTAACAGGAGTGGAAAAGACAGTCGGGTGGAATTAGCGTTGAAACGTTGGTTTACTGATGTCCGAGCAAAGGATGCTCGTGTCGATAGACCACTTGTGCTTCAGAAAGCAGAAGATCTATTTACCAAAATGGGAAGACACAGCTTTGTTGCAACAGAGGGATGGTTTCATCGCTGGAAAAAACGTGAACAAATTTATTACACACGCACTTATGGAGAGCAGAAAAGTGCAGATGCCTTAGGAGCTGACACCTGGATTCACAATGAGTGGCCGAAAATTCTTACTGAGTTTTTGCCTTCTAACATTTACAATGCGGATGAAACAGAACTTTGTGTCCGTGCTTTACCCGAACATACTTATTTGTTTAAAAGTGACAATTCAAAGGGATGTAAAATTTCAAAAGAACGCGTTACGGTTTTATGTTGTCCAAAAGACTTTTGGTAATTGGGAAAAGTCAAAGTCCAAGATGCTTCAAAAACGTGAAAAAACTTCCAGTGGATTATTACACTAACTCTAATGCTTGGATGACAGCCTCAATTTTTAATGACTGGTTGGTTAACTGGGACATCGAACTAAACAAAAAAATTGCTGTCTCTGTTGATAGTTGTACAGCCCATAAGATCAATTGTTCTTTAAAGAATATAAAAGTCGTATTTTTACCCGCAAATACGACATCACTCATACTGCCATGTGACAAAGGAATCATCCGAACCTTGAAGTCTTACTACAGAGGAGAAATGCGAGCACGGGTTTTAGAAAACATTGAAGGTGCGAGCCTATCGAGTGCAAATGAATTGGCCAAAAAAACGAATGTTTTGGAAGCAGTTCACCTCATAGCCTCTTCTTGGAACCGTGTGTCAAGTTTCACAATTCAAAATTGTTTCAAGTACGCGGGTTTTAAGGATGTGAACGATGATCAACAAGTTCAAGAATCCTCATGTGCAGACCTTATTCCATCTGATATGAGTGAAGCTGAATTTGAAAATTGGATGGAGATTGATCAATGTGTATTGTCAAGTAAGATGGATCTTCTTGTATAGAAGGAATTTTATTAAAGTAGCAATTTGTTTTTGTGTTTTTGTAGGTGCTGCGTTGACTGAGGAAGAAATATGTGAACCGGCTTCTTCTCCATCAACCGAGATTGATCCAGTTCCAACCAGTTCTGAAGAAGCGAAACCATCCAACTCTGAAATGAGACATGCTTTGGAAGTGCTACGTAGAAGAGTTTACCTATGTTCAACCGAATTTGAAAAACAATAAGAGTATGAAAACTTTATCAACGGTTTACTAAGAAAAAATTGTAGATAAACATTAATTGAAGAGTTTTACTAAATTTTAAGGTGTAATATGTATAGGAGTACATATTTTTTTAGATACAATGAAGGGAGTGTTATGTATTCATTAATCAGTTTTCTTTAATTTTTTTGTTTTCTTATGTATTTATGAATACATTTTTTAAATAAACTTATTTCAACAAATGTATACTTCTCGTTTGAATTTCTTCAATCGAACAATAGCACATCGGCTATTGTTATCATTCGATTATTGTTATCAATTTGGTCTGGCTCCAAAGTGATTATAATAAGCGGCGTGCACTGTATTATAAAACTTAAAACTAAACCTATAAACTACCTAAAAATAAATCTTAACCTACTTAATCTTACTTAGACTATCTAGTACTATCCCTTATTTTTAGAGTGGGTTACCCACCTCTGTTCTAATATAATTATTTTTTTTTATTTTTTTTCCTTAAATCTAACTTAATCCTACCTAAAACTATGTAAGCCGGCTACGGCTAATAAAATAGACGAGCGATTTTGCTTCACATGAAGCAACCCTCCCCTCCTTCAACTAGCCACCAAAATTGTTGGTACTGCCGAGCAATATCCCTTATGTCGCGACTCCCTACCGCACTACTGAACCGCAGACGCTCCGCACTGCCATGTGCGACGTCTCTGTCGTAGTTGAACCGCCTGTCCGCAGCTGTCCGAGCGACGTGGAAGATTAGCGATACCGCCAATCTGTCCTGGATCAGACCTTTCACATCTAGGTAGAAGAAGGCTTCTGGAGGAATAAAGCCGTTAAGGGGGAGCTAAGGTTAATTCGTACAAAAAAAGGCATATTTTTGTGAATTTTTTGTGACGACACAGTTAAAATCTCTTTACTAAAATCAATAGTACATTAAAGTATGACATGCGAAGAATATTGTATAAAATTTTCACGAAGAAATATTAAAAAATACGGCAATGGCAGCAATTATTCGGACGTGTCTCGGAAAAAAGTAGAATTGCGGTGCCCCTCATAACTTGGTGCTGGATCATTTGAAATCAAAAAATCAAAGTTCATTCGTTAGATAATAGTTTTCCCCAGGTAAGGTTGGGAGGGTTTTCGGAATTGCAATTTTTCACTTTTTTGGAACACTTTGAAGGGAAAAACGCGAATTATGTACAGAAATAGTGTTCAAAATTTCAAAAGGATTGGTGCAGTAGTTTTGAAGTTATGAAGGGTACCGACTTTGAAAACGTGAGTTGTGGGGAAAACGTTTTAGAGTTTTGAACACTAAAAAATCTGGTTTAAAACGTTCCTAAGCTAATTTTATCGGCTTACGTCACTGAATCATCAACGCCAGGTCCATAAAGGATGTTGCTATCATCCATGATGTCTGAAGCACGTTCTTGATCTTGTCTACGATGAATCCTACCTTTGTCTTTCAGCTAGCTGCTCTGATCGGCTTATACGTATAGAGTCAGTTGATCGCGCCCAGTTATGAGCACTTGATCCACTACTGATTCCCATGTCCATTGCATGAAGGTTAGTGAAGCAAAAGAACCTTCATTGAAGCCACTGGCTGCCACATAAGCTGCAATTTCAACGATGACAGAGGTTCCACTCAAGTGGTGAGTGAGTGAGTGAAAAATCAATTATCCTATAATGTTTTTCAAGATCCTCCGTAACTTGATCTTCAATGGTCACTTTTATTTTTTTAATTAACTCAATTTTGCTCCAATCGACTTGAAATTTTGACACAATATTCTTAAGATATTATGCATTCAATTAAAAAAAATAAAAAAAAATGCAAAAGCGAACTCTCTCGTGATAAGTCAACTTAATAACAAAATTGTCCGCTCTTATTACGTTCGCCCTATTGCACAAGACCTCATTAGGATAGAATTTTATGTACTTAGACTCTGGTGTTCTGTATAAGCGAAGACAAGTCCTCTCAAACACCCGAATCTTTTCCAACAAACTTGCTCTCACGTTGAACCACACGGGACAACCAAATACAAGCAGAGGCCGGATAAGGGCCATGTAGCAGATCACCTTCATCCTCGCATCGAGTTGGCTGTTATAAAACAGGTGAAAGGGCAAAAGCACCTTTGGCTCTGGCCAGGGCAACATCTATATGTTTGTTAAAATACAGATATTGGTCTAGCCAGATCCCAAGGTATCTGACAACATTTCGACAAGCAAGTGGCTGTCCCACGATTGAAAACTTCCGCCAATTCTTTCTGATATCCCTAGAGGCCACAGACAAAGGCGTCCTAAACAAAATGGTTTCCGATTTCTGAAAGTTGATTTTCAACTTCCAGTCATCGCAATATCGCTTAATTTTATCTAAGTTACGTTGCAAAAGTATATTGATAACCTCGATTTTTGGACCTGACCTGTACGCGATTAAGTCGTTTGCGTGGCATGGTGAAGTAAACCTATCAGATCGCTTGTGTAAATGTTGAATACGACCGGCGAATTTATCGCACCTTGTTGCAGACCGTTTTTAATGTTAAAAATTCCAGCAGAAGTCACATCGCCATTGTTCACGATGAACTGCCTACTGGACAGCATATCAAAAATAATATACAGCAGTGGTTTACTAATGCCAAACCTGTCCAGCTTGAAAAAGAGTCCCTCTAACCATACGGTATCGAAGGCTTTTTCCAAGTCAATCAGGCAGGCATCAGTGCACTGGATCTTGCCTTTGTTCCATTGGATATCAGAAACCAGTTTAGAGGCAGCATGAATGATATCATGCCCCGCCTTGAAACCGAATTGATTATCTGAAACTATACGTTTGTCCTCAACCCACTTGGTCAGGACTCTTCTCGAAAACCTTACTGATGTTTGGAAGGAGACTGATCGACCGGAGATTCGCCGGATTGGATGTGTCGTTATTCCTTTTGGGGATGGGATGTACGACCGCAGTTTTTCGTTGCGCTGGATAATGTGCATTATTCATTGCATTATTAAACAGGGTGGTGAAGATGTCCACCGCTTCTAGTGGGAGATGTCGAAGCTCGGTATTTCATCGGTTCCCACTGATTTCTTACTTGTAAGTGATTCGAAGATCGTTTGGAGCTCTTCCTTCGAAATGGACGGGGATAGTACCCTATCGTCGGCGGTGACACTATTTGCCATATTCTTATCACTGAACTTCATTTCGAAGGCAGAAATTGTGCACAAGTACTAGATTTTCCAGGTCCTGGTTGAGGCCAATGATGTCATTCGTCTTGTACACTTCCTGGAAGGTCGCTCCTATAGCCTCTACCTTCTCCTGCGGATCCTTGATCACAAAGAAGTTGTCATCATCAACGACCTCATTTGAATCGATGCCTGCTGCTACGAGTATGTGCTCGTTCTCCGTCGTTCGGACGATTTTAAGACACGAAAGGTCGTTTTGATTTTTGATCCGAAATATTTTATTTATTTGCGGGAGCCTATTCGGGTTGCTGGTGTTTACAGCCCGAATTTTGTTATTCCAATAAAAACTTACAGAAATTCTGTAATCTTCTTTTATTAATGTTTGGAAGTTTTTGATCGACGACTTTAATGTCATGATCTCCGGGTTATGTCTGTCAGTAAACTGTCTGTACAAGGTTTTTAGTCTTGACAGCAGTCTACTTTTGTGTCGGTGCAGTGCGTCAATAGTTGCGTTGCGGAATAAGTCTTCGTTGTCAGTGTATTGATACCGAGGTATCGTTATGTCCATTGTTCGTTTGATTGTCTCGTCCATTAGTTTTAGATACCTGTCAATCTCCTCGTTTGTCAGATTTCTATTGGACGGTGGGTAGAGCGAATTCGGGGAGAGTGGGCTCGTCAGTGTTCTGGAGAACTATGTCCAACGCACCCTACTATAGTTGCAGGAATGCCTTTGAGCAAACTCATCCAATTCCGCAATTTCGTTCAGAACGGTTATTTCGGTACTGAAACCGCAGTGGTCACTTTCATACACAAAAGTGCGTAGACAGTTTATGGTATGTTAGTTAGTGCACGTCAAGTGTATTCGTGTGTCGAACAGCAAGAGGTCCAAATAGAACCTGTGTCTGGGAAACGACAGACTATCCGTCGCCTTAAGGCCGAGTCTTTACATTATACTGTGCTGACCCCACCAATTGAATAGTAGGTTCCCTCTAGCATTTGGTGTATTATTTCCCCAATCTCTATGTTTGGCGTTGAAATCTCCGCCGATAATAAAGTAATTCTCCTGCAATTCCAGTGTTAGGAATCGAAAAAGTGTCCCGAGCTCTGAGATGAATAAGATGGATTGAGTAGCTTTAGGTGCATAAGCAGACACCAAGTATAACCGCTTTCCACTACGGAGAGGGTTGTACATGACGCATGCTTCCAGCACCTGGAACCTACGTACTAGACGACTGTATATTCTTTTGAAACGCAGGTCTTTTCTAACAAAGATCGCAACACCTCCTCCTTGAATGGAGTTGGGTCGGTTTCTTCGTAATATTTTATACCTTCTGTGCCTCATTTTGTGGCTTTTGCACATCAGGGGCTTGGTCTTTAAGCAACTTAAACAGTGTGGCTCTTCGTTCGGACCTAACCAGTGAATTAATATTCACTGCAAGGTCCTTCAGGGTTTGCTCCGCCATGTACGTACCCATTACGACTGGAGGTGCGCTAGGCCCGGCAGCAGCGCATATATTTGATCTACCCGCTTAGCTCGTTCCTGTATTTGACGCTGAAGCTGAGCAATCTGCCCCTGAATAGAGAGCAAGATAGCCTGCATGTCAGGTACACGTTCCGGTGCTCTAGGCGCTGGGGCCTGAGAAGCTACCTTTGGGTAGCTAACGTGGGGAGTAACGGCTGGTGTTTGTGCCTGCACGAGTGGACGTTTAACTTCCACTTTCTGCTGACGAGCCAGATTTACTCTTTTTATGTTATGTTTTGGAATTTGGGACAACCCCGATAGTTTGCGGTGTGTCCCATGTTCCTACATAAAGCACAAGAGAGTTGAAGCCAAGACACTACCACTTGAGCCACGGTCACCCACAATGTGTATTGCATCATCGGATTACTACCTTTTCTGAACACGCCTCCAAAAGCGAGAACTTCTTTTGCAACTGAATGGATAAGCTTCCAAAACGTTTGCAAACAGTTTTTACCAATGAAGTAAAATTAATTTCTGATTGACTAAATTTAAAAAAAAAAATAGAAAAAAGACATATTGTTTTCTTTTTTTTTAAAAAAAAGAAACTACTAATTTTGAGAGCACTAAATTTTAAAAAAAAATTGAAAAAAGACATATTGTTTTCTTAAAAAAAAAAATAAAAATACTAATTTTAAGAATGTTTCAATATGTTTTTATCCCCGAGTACGAATAAGTCACTCAATTTTTTATTTTTTTTTTTCATCAAATTTATCACCCATAAAACTTTGACCGATCAGATCTGGACTGCCTGTATCATTGACGGTTCTAAAATATTTGCCGTTCCTTGAATAACTCAGATAATTCTGGTCCGATTTAGGAAATGTTGTGCACCACCTTTATCCACGATATTGAATTGTAGACTTATATGGTGTTTAGTCCTTTCAAAGCTGTCACTCCAGCAATATGTCGTCAACATAAAAAAATATTTGTTTCACTTCCAATTTTCATAGTATACGAATCTCCACTACACCTCGAGAATTCAATTTTCGTCAATGCGCTGTTCATCTGGTGGTTCCACTCTCGTCCAGACTGTTTAAACCATAGATAGTCTTTTTTTTAGTTTGCAGACCAGGCAGGATTATTTTTATCAAAAAAGTACTACGGCTCTCTGCATATAGACTTCTTCTGCAGTATGGTGTTGAGGTAGGCCGAAGTAACGTCCAATTGATGCACAAACAAGTTAAACTCAGCTAACAAAGCCAAAATGAGCCGAATCGAAGAGAAACGGACAACTGGGGAAAATGTCTCTTTATAGTCCACGCAGAATTTTTAACTGCAACCTTCCGCGACTAATCTGGCTTTATATCGTTCCACCTTTCCGTTCTTGTCCCGTTTTATATTAAAAACCCATTTGGACTTAATCGCTCTAGGTTACTAAGTAAAGTAACAAGCTTCCAGATACCATTGGATATAAGCGTGTTGTATTCCACCTTCGTAGATTGTAACCACTTACCGCCGCCATGTCTGTTTAAGGGCTCTTTTATCGAAACTGGGTTTACTAGTGCCTCGGTAGAATTAATAAAACAAATTTTGTTTTCATAACGTTGGCGCAATCGGTGGGATCAACCCTGGCTACCTATACCATATTCAGCGTTAGAAACAGGACTTTCACGTTCAGAACCAGCAACAGCATTCCCACCTTAAGCATCAGTAAAGGTCTTATCATGAGTTCAGTACTGTCCGATTCTGGATCAGGAATTATGAAGTTAACGCAATTATCGCGATTGAAGCTTTAACCTCGTTTGACTGCTAGAGATTCATGGATGTCACTTTCAATTAATCGTCTTGGTTCGACATCTAAAAGGACGAAATTACAGACATTTTTATTTGAACGACTCTTACAACATTTTCCAGAAACTGAACATCTCGGCTTTTGAAAGTTCTCCTCGACTTTGAAGGCTTACACACACCGCCGCGATAGCAATAGCCATAGCGATAGAGGTAACGATAGCGATCTATCGCAACACGTGCATTCAAGTTTGTGCATGCACACCGAGTTCGATATATATCGGCGATTGTCGCGATTGAACGTGTCTATCGCTGCATGTAACATTTTATCGTTTTATCTCGCAATGGGGATGTGGAAAATTTAATTTCTTGCGTAAAAAATTATCCAATATTGTATTGGATAATAGCGAGTACAAAAACGTTAGAAAAAAGGATAAAGTCTGGAGTGCAATTGGTTTGGAGCTGGGGCAAAGTGTTAAGTAAACAAATGTTTGAGTTCTTTTATTACTATTTATTACTTATGAGTACTAAAATAATCAACAAAATTCTGACGAATTTGATGAATTTCATTTGCTGGTCTTCGTCCATTGACATTAAAACTGGTGAATGCCGGTGTTTGTGGTTCGGTCGCATCCAAAGCCTCGTATATTATATCTGCAGTTGCTGACGATTTTGTTCTAAGAAAATTATGTAAGACACAAGCTGCTTTGATGATTTTTACAGTGGTTTCACTATTAGTAGCCAAAGGTCTAAAAAATATTCGCCATTTTTGAGATAAAATTCCGAACGTATTTTCCACGACACGCCAAGCCATGCAAAGACGGTTGTTATATTCTTCTTTAGCATCGTCCTGTCTTGCTGTTCTGTAAGGAAACGACCTCATCAAATATAACTTTACAGCGAATCCTTCGTCACCTACACATTTGGTGCCAATACTGTTTGACCAGGCAAGCATTTTTCTTTTGGGATATTAAATGATCCTCTTTCAAAATGCTGTCCCATAGCAGATGCTTCGAAAATACCAGAGTATTTTTCCATATCCTCCGACATCAACACATATAAATTTGTAGTCGGCATCGACTATAGCCAATAAAACGATTGAAAACTTTTTTAAATAAGAGAAATACGTCGATCCACTATTTTTTGGGCTTTTTATGGTGATATGCTTGCCGTCGATGCTACCTATACAATTAGAAAATCTCCATATTTCCTTAGTAGGCTCAGGCATATAAACCGGTTGCAGTTTGTTCCATTGAATTTCACAAACTTCTTTAATGATTTTCCCAACAGTGAAAAATCCCATCCTGTAGCTATTTCCAATTTTAACATAACTATCACCCGTAGCTAAAAATCTGAAAGTAAATAAAAAAAAACTTTAGCTTTATGTTAGATATTTAGCATTAGGTACATACCATATTTAATTTAAGGAGATGAATTTAAAAAAAATGAACGAATCTTCGGGATTGTTATGCAAGATTTATACGATCCGAAAATACCACAACCGGCCAATCTGATGATGAATCTACTCGCTATTATAAAGGCTGGCCATTAGGGTGTCCCTTATGTGGGTGAAAAAAATTTTTTTTAGATAACGAAATGCATACCTCCTATTACTTTTTAAACTTCCCAGACTTACTTAAATACAAAATTTCATCTTCCGACGTCAACGTTAACCCGTGCCGACAGGACTCTGAAGATTTTGAAAATTGCTGTTTTTAACCCTTTCCGTTATATAGCTAAATCAATTGAAATATTAAAATTTTTATGAAATATTTATTAAAAAAAGATAAAAGTATAGATCAGGCAGGATATTTTCTTTCGAGGGTCTCTTTTTTACAGTCTGGATACAGATTTCTATGCTCCTGAACACAGCGTAGCAAAAATGGCTTTTGCTCTTCCTTTGCAGTGATCAAACCATGAAAATCTTGCTTAAGTTTTACGGCTCTTTCAGCCCTTAAACTTTCCTTTTCGCCTCTAAATAGGCAACATCTTCATTCCATGTAGAAACGGGTCTCTGGAGGAAATTTTTATCAATTTTTAATCGATTTTTAGTCAATTTTTAATTGACAGACACAAAATCACTTAATGATTTTCCTGCAACAATAAATAAGGCAGTATTATTAACAATTTATTGAAAACAGTATAAAAAATAGTACTATTTATTGTATTCCTACTTACTATACAAATAATCAGACATATCTTCTTCAGATGGAATGTATCTCTGCATACAAACTCTCTCTTTCGAAATTCACTACATTGTTCGTTTTGGGTTGTTCATTAACTTCATCATTAAAGAGTGATAAAATGGCAATTTCTTCTGACAAGTACCAAAGATGTTGACTAAACTTGTTCAGGGCTGCTTTGGAGATCAATTTGTCAACAGTTTCATATTCCTTAAGCCTCTTTAAAAAGCACAAATCTTGATTTGGTTCCTTCACCGCCAGACTACATCCAAGCCATGGTTTTACATATAAAACCGCAATGAATAAACAGACGTCTTGAAGTGCTCGCCTATCCTTGGCGCTAATTTTGAACTGGGATTGCAACAACACTATCTTTTAAGAGTAAATAGCTCTAGCTATCCACCTTGCTTGATGCATCGCTCCAGGAGGTCTAATTTTAATTTTTTTTTTCACCGTCTCCTAAGAAAATAATATATAGTTCAATAAGTTCCCGATAATCGTCACGTCCAATGGTTTTTTGCAGTTCTTGATTATAAAATGTCAACAAATCTTCTATTGTTGTATTACAAAAATGTCGTGTGACGATATCAGTATATGTTTCAATGGCAGCAGGATTAATAGCTTTCCAGTTGTCTCTAAACTTTTTGAACAGTGGGATATCAGCGCTACTTGTGACTTGGTGGATTTTTGTTTCGAACATACATTTTAAAACCAGTTTGTAAACGTGATGGCGGCAAGCAAAGAGCAGTAATTCCCTGTCTAGTTTTTGTTCCAAAAGTACACAAGCTCCTTTCAATCGCCCTGTATTAGACGCAGGTGTGTCACAGCACATTATTTGTACTTTGTCATGGAGGTTCCAGTCATAAAGTGCGTTCAACACAGCTTTAGCTTGATCCTGGCCGGAAGAGCTCTCCAGTTTGGGTACAGCCAGAAGTTGTTCCTTTTCTCCAAATGAAATTAGAATTGGCAGGCGTTCTTCTTTAGAGGTTCTCACGTCAAGTCCAGGTAATAATTTCCCATCCCAGTGAACGGTCACCATTTCAGGCATATTATTCTGAAAATCTGATTTTATAGATTCCGCTCTATCTTTTCGACTCTGTGCGCGAATACGTTGAATAGACGATTTGTTTATCGGAAAATCATCACAGCTAAGATCTAGTGCTTCTACTACAGCCTGAAGTATATAGACAGAACCCCGTATGCTTAATTGACATCTATCTAAAGCTCAACTAACTTAGGCGTGATAAAGTTTTTCCTTCCTCTTTTTGCAATAGTTTTAGAACTTACCATTTGAGAGGTGGATGATAAGGGTTCCTCAAGGCTTTCATCAGAGCTGGTAAGTTGATCGTGATGTCCTTGCGTTTGAATAGAATCTTGCGTAGTAACAGATGACGATAAACCTCCGAAGCCCATTTGCTCACATATTTTTTTCTCTTCATTTAATTTCCTTTGTCTCGCCCTTTCTTCTTTTTCGGCTAACTTTTTGTCTACACCCGCTAAACAGCCTGGATGCCCTGGTTCTCTTTGTTTTTGTAAAAATATCTTGTCTTCTTCAATTTTCATCCGTTCCAAAGCATCAGCGTGTGCTACATCATCAAAGAAATTATCTAAATTGTTCTTAAAGTTCTCCTCACGGCGCTTGTAAATATCTTGTATTTTTTTAGAACTTTTTTGCAACTCCCTCCAAGCATGGTGAAGATCGACAAGCTTTTTTACACAGTTAGGTATAGCTCTGGCAGGCATTCTAGCTTTTTTCCAAAATATAATACACTCCCGAATGACGAGATTAGCGCTCTCAGCAGCTTTGCTCCTATTATTTGATAATTAATAACCTATCTCAACGATAGCAGTCAACCGACAAGTATCCTGCGTTCCCCAGCACATGAAGAATCACGTGAACAGCAACAGCAAAATGATCCTTTAGAACACATTGTACCATCAAGAAAAAGAAAACGCGAAACGGAAAGTTCAGTCGATAAAATCTTAACATATTTCCAAGAAAAGCGAAAAACTTCTGAAGTTCAGATTTCCAATTTAAATGCCACTGAGCACATGTTCCTAGGTTTTGCCAAAACTGTAGCAACTTTTTCAGCACGAAGGCAAGCTTCAGTAAAAATGAGAATTGCTAACATTGTTTTCAAAGAAGAACTCTTCCAGAAGGAGAATGAGGAATATGGACTTGAATCAGCAAGCACTTCTTTGAGTGGAAGTGTACAAAGTACAGTACACACAGTACACCAGCACCCAGGTTCCCCATCTACAAGCACCTTAAACGAACGTCCTCCTTCAGAGAAATCTGCCAACAACAGCCCAGTTTTACGAATCTTTTCATTCATAAAATAATGATGTTTTGTTACGAGTATTAAGGTATTACAATTAAAGACTAATTACATAATATATAAACATACTAAAATATTGTGTTTTCTTTTTGTGAGCTTACCTCAACGTTACTGCCGGACGTTCTATTGGCGTAATTGCACAACGATAGTTGGTGTCCATTTTCCGATTTTCTTCTTCAATTAATGTTAGTACCTCAGAAAAGCATCTATACGACATTCTGAAGTACTGATGAAACCGCTTTTCATCGGTTTTCAAATTTTGAAACAATGTAAAAAATTCTCCTTGACTATCTCGATTTAAATTGATTTCATGCATTCACATTCTTTTTCTGTAACATAATAAAAAATGAGCTGAAATTATTGTATTAAACTTACATATTATCTGCTAAAGCAAGCAACAATAGTATTTACAACACAGATAGACGCTTTCTGAGAACATATAGTAATGAAAACTGACAAAAAACTGAGCAAAAACTTCCATCGCTATCGCGCTGGTGTGTTTAGTTGTTTCTCGCTATGGCGATAGTTATCGCTGTCGCTATCGCTATCGCGGCGGTGTGTGTAAACCTTAACTCGTTCAGGCGATATGCCTTAGATTCCGACGAATATCCCACCATTATACATTCTGTAGACTTTGCTCCAAACTTAGATCAGGGCGCTTATCGAGCATAAACGACTTACACCCGAAGATCCTGAGATAAGGAATAACTGGTTTTTTCCCACACCAGGCTAGATGGAGAGCATAAGCCTCGCCGCCATTTCCACAACGGTGCGATTTCCACGTTCCGCTAGTCCATTCTTTTTTGGTGTATACTGCTGATGTCGAACTCCTCCTTTCAGAAAACTACAGAACTCCCTGCTCAGGAACTCATCACCGTTCTCTGTCCTCAGTGTTTTCATTTTTCTTGACGTCTCCAATTCAACCGCAGATTTATACCTTTTAAACGCCAATTCCAACACATGTTTGATTCGATACATTGAACACTTAGGAAATGGTATAGAACTCATTTTTTCCCTTAAGACACGTTTCACAGTCTATTGGTCCGCATGCACTATTTTCTAAATTGATTCCTCTGACCATGTCCTTCTTGACTAGGAAGTTAAGACCTTTTGCATTTAAATGTCCGAACCGTTCATGCCACTTAGTAAACCAACTATTCTTCTTATTAACATTGAAGACCTTCTCACTCACCATTTGGAACACAAACAAGCTATTCAACTTTTTAGCATGCATTATTTCATTACCCTTAACATTTTTTATAACCGCACTATTGTTAATAAAATCAATGCAATTGTCACTCTCGGTGGCTTTGTTAACCTAAATGAAACTAGTCTTAAGATTGCATCTGACTGTATAAAGTTATTAGCCGCTAATTCAACTGTCTTCATGTTTCGTAGAGTTTTCTCCAAAGAGACTTACTACAGCACATATAGCATGTGGATTAAGATCTGAAACATTTATCCCGTTGTGGCATTGCGAATGAAGGTGTGATTTTATTATTATTATTATTATTATTATTATTATTATTATTATTATTATTATTATTATTATTATTATTATTATTATTATTATTATTATTATTATTATTATTATTATTATTATTATTATTATTATTATTATTATTATTATTATTATTATTATTATTATTATTATTATTATTATTATTATTATTATTATTATTATTATTATTATTATTATTATTATTATTATTATTATTATTATTATTATTATTATTATTATTATTATTATTATTATTATTATTATTATTATTATTATTATTATTATTATTATTATTATTATTATTATTATTATTATTATTATTATTATTATTATTATTATTATTATTATTATTATTATTATTATTATTATTATTATTATTATTATTATTATTATTATTATTATTATTATTATTATTATTATTATTATTATTATTATTATTATTATTATTATTATTATTATTATTATTATTATTATTATTATTATTATTATTATTATTATTATTATTATTATTATTATTATTATTATTATTATTATTATTATTATTATTATTATTATTATTATTATTATTATTATTATTATTATTATTATTATTATTATTATTATTATTATTATTATTGTTATTGTTATTGTTATTATTGTTATTATTATTATTATTATTATTGTTATTATTATTATTGTTATTATTATTGTTATTATTATTATTATCAAGGGAACGATACAAATTAATTTGTAGGGTCCGGGATTTAACGCTGGGGTACTATTATGCCCATGTGGCGCGTTTTGTCAACAGCACGCGGAGTACTGAGTTCCACCTACGTACTTACCGCGCCCAACACTGCTTGATTTCGGTGATCTAGTGGGAACCGACGCAAGTCAATCAATTTATATGCATTTTTATTTGATTTCTTAATTTACTCTTACATGCTAGACGAAAAAATGCTTAAAAATTAGCTTAAATAACTTACAAATAGTCTTATTCTAACATACTGGCCCCATGCGGGCACTCTAGGTTAAACCTAACACTTAAACTAAGTCTTTCGACGGATCTTACAGTCTATATTTAATTTTATATTAATATTACAACTAAAACTAAGAAAATAAATTTTAAGCAAAAACTTAGTACATGGACTTTTTTTTAATTAAACTTACAGACTACCTAAAAAATAAATCTTAATCTACTTAACCTACTTAGTGGGAACCGACGCTTTCAGTGTGGCGAGGCCGTTGACGAGGTGTCATTTTGTTTCTCACAACTTCAGTAGAAAAATTCATCCGACACTCAAAGGCGATGCGTCCCTTTTTACAACACTTGTAGCATTTACCCGTGAACTGTAGTGTGTTCCCTTGCTTTGAAAAAATGTACCGCTGATTTATCGTTTTCTCGCGTGTCTCTCCCACGTCCCCTCCTTGCCTCTTCTAATAGTTTGGTTTTCAACATGCTTACATTTTTTGTGCGCTAAGCCCCTGCTAAATGTTTGCACATAGCGCGGGCGAAGGACAGCTAGGGAAGAAAGAAAGAGAGATGTACGTTCGTTTTGAATGTTTGAAGGCTATAATGGTCAGGGAATAAAGAGCTCGGCAGGGCATTCTGTAAGCGAGATGTATGGCTTAAGAAAGAATCACAATATTTCAATATATGTTACTGCCGGATGTGAGCTTGAGAGTAAACTGATGAGCGGTTAAAGGTTTGAAGGGGCGGAATGCTACTGTTTCAATGCGGCACTGGTGCGATAGATCGTGAGACAGGAGGCATTTCGTTGGTGTTCGAGGTTGTCAATTGACTCGAAGATATTAGCATCACCTATGAGTCTTATCGCACGGTTTTGAATCCGGTCTAGCAGGTGCATAGAAACATAACACCAACGATGCTAAGCAAGACTGCGAAGTGAAAATTCTAATGTTGGTTTATCAAATTGCTGCAGGTGTTATGCCCTTACAGCAATAGGAAACAGTGCACCAACAAAATTTACACTCACAACCCGCTATCATTTATTACAGAAACTCAGTCACCACGCGGTGCCGTATGACAAATACAGCAATGGCGGCGACCGAGTGCAAGCAACAGCACTTACGACCACGAACGGGAGAGGTGGGGTACCCGTACTGTGTAATATGTTCTTTTTCGTCTTCACTGCACTAATGCACTTGAACCATGAATTTCCTCCAGCTTCTACCAAACTTCAATCGATGTTTTACACTGTTTTATGTGCAAAGCTGTCACGATTTTACAGGCATTCTAATCATTACCAATGCTTTCTCGACTTTTGATGTCCATGCTGCAATCAATGTCGCATCTGATTCCGGTTATATAATATAATATATTATAATATATATATATAATATATTATGTCCTGAAAATGCATTCCCTCCTGGATACAAAGGTTTTAAGCAAAGCCTTAAAGCGCGTACACACAGGGAAATTTGGACACACAATTTCTAGGACGTTTGAGCGGGAGAAATTGTTTATTTATTTATTTATTTATTTTATTTACCGAATACAAGTTTCTTACAGACTACGCTTATAATAAAATACAATAATAACTTACATTTAACTTACATTTATATTTAATTTTAGCTATGATAGAGTAGTTATTTTCTTTTTTACAACATCTCTAGTATCAGATAAATCAATTTCATTACAAACACTATTAAACGGTTTACAACAGCGATTTATTGGCTCATTTTGACCGTAAACTGTTCTATGTGCTTCTATATACAGTAAAGGCCTATCTCTGTGGAGCGTAGAGACCAAATTTCAGTAGAAGTTCTGGACATGTAATTTTAGAACTGAGTATATCTCTTACGAAGAGAATTTCCAGGTTCTTTCGTCTAACAGACAACATTTTTAAGTCAATGAGAAGACATCTTTCCTTATAGGAGGGTAAAAATCCTTCCCAATTAAATTTGGGTATCAAGTATAGAGTGAATGATTTCTGGACTCTTTCAATTCTTAATATATGAATGTTGTAATATGGATTAAAAATGACGACACAGTATTCCAATATCGCTCGCAATAGAGAAATCAAAAGAGATTTAAGAGTACAAGGATCCGAGAATTCTTTGCTAGTTCTCTTAATGAATCCCATCATAGAACAGGCTTTCCTTATAATTTGATCAATGTGAGTATTGAAGTTGAGTTTTTCATAAAACGTAACGGGAGAGCAATTTTTGGAAAAAGATATTTCCTTACACTTTTTAAGGTTTAACTGCAGCTGATTTTTATCGCACCACATGAAAAATGCGTTTAGATCATTTTGAAATAGGACTGCATCGAGGGGAGATTTAATTAGGGCAAACAACTTTACCGCAAAAAGTAGACATTTACAGAACGATAAAGAGGCCGCGATGTCATTTATAAAAAGAAGGAACAAAAGTGGTCCAAGATGGCTTCGTTGACGAACTCCAGACTTAATATCAAAATATCTAGAACAAATTCCATTTATCTCAACACATTGCTTTCTATTAGAAAGCTAAGACTCAAGCCAATGTAGCCTCCGCGGATGAAACCCAAAAGTATTTAATTTGTGGATCAATAAACTAATGTTGACTTTATCAAAGGCTTTTGAGAAGTCAGTGTATACTGTGTCGACTTGATACCCGGCTTCTATATTGCAATGTAAAAAATTAGAGAATTGAGTTAGGTTGGTGGCAGTTGATTTACCTCTTAAAAAACCATGCTGTTCAGAGTGAAATCAATTCTTTCACAAGGAAAAATAATTTGTCTTTGACGATGGACTCAAATAATTTTGGGATTTTGAGGATCTTTGAAATACCCCTGTAATTATCAACATCGACTTTGGGGCCATTTTTATGAATTGGTGAAATATATGATACCTTCCATCTATCAAGAAAAATATCTTCCTTTAGTGAGGCATTAAACACAATTGTGAGAGGTGCAAATAAAATAGCACATAAGAACAGTGTTTTAGAAATGAATTTGATATGCAATGGGAATCATACGATGGGTTATCAACAAGTTTTTCCAAAGCTATAAAGACATCCGATTCAGTCAGCTGCAAAGAGTCAATGGTAATTCCATTCAGACTCAAAAATGCTTGTAAACAGCTCCAGATTACCTTCCAAAGTTGTAGACACTAAACCTTTATACGAGGGCGGGTCAATAAGTCCGCATAAGTCTGAATTTCTGACCTCTTTACTGAAACAGCAACACTGCTCCTGTCAACAGGCATCTGTCAGTTGACTCCTGTCAAAATTTAAACTTGCTGCGTCAGTTAGTTTGTGTTTGACAGCTATTTTTATCAGACTACTCACTAATTTGAGGAGAAAATGGAAAAAAGTGAATTTCGTGTGCTTATTAAGCATTATTTCTTGCGAAAAAAAACCATTACCGAGACCAAGGCTAAGCTTGATAAATACTATGGGGACTCTGCACCATCGATTTCAATGGTAAAAAAGTGGTTTACTGAATTTCGTTGTGGCCGTACAAGCACTGAAGATGCCGAACGTCCTGGACGTCCAGTTGAGGTTTCTACACCCGAAACAATCGAAAAAATTCACGATATGGTGTTGGCCGACCGAAGATTGAAAGTGCGAGAGATTGTGGAAGCCGTAGGGATCTCGCATGGCTCAGTGGTTTCAATTTTGAATGATCACTTGGGCATGAGAAAGCTTTCCGCAAGATGGGTGCCGCGTTTGCTCACAGTCGACCACAAACGCAATCGTGTAACAACTTCACAGGAAGGTTTGGCGTTGTTTAATCGCAATATGGAGGAGTTTTTGCGCCGTTTTGTAACCGTGGACGAAACATGGATCCATCACAACACACCAGAGAACAAACAACAGTCAAAACAGTGGGTTTCTAAGGGTGAATCGGCGCCAAAGAAGGCCAAGGTGGGTTTGTCAGCCAATAAAGTTATGGCGACTGTTTTTTGGGATGCACGCGGGATAATCCACATTGACTACCTTCAAAAGGGAAGAACAATCAATGGGGAATATTATGCCAACTTATTGGACCGATTCAATGACGATTTGAAAAAAAAAACGACCTCATTTGGCCAAGAAAAAAGTTCTTTTCCACCAAGACAATGCAAGGGTGCACACATGTGCAGTTGCCATGGCAAAAATCCATGAATTGGGCTATGAATTGCTCCCTCATCCACCCTATTCTCCAGATTTGGCTCCGAGCGACTACTTCTTGTTCCCAAACCTGAAGAAATGGCTTGGTGGAAAAAGATTTGACTCCAATGATGAAGTTATCTCGCAAACAAAGGCCTATTTTGAGGACCTCGACAAATCATTTTTTTTTGGAAGGGATAAAAAAATTGGAGAAGCGTTGGACAAAGTGTATAGAGCTCAAGGGAGACTACGTTGAAAAATAAAATTATTTTTTTATCAAGAAATCTGTGTTTTAATCCAAAGTCACGTACTTATTGACCCGCCCTCGTATTTCATACAATTTGGGATACCTGTAGTCTTTCTGACATACGGTGTCAAATATATATTTATTATACAAAATTTTGTGCAGAGTTTTGGAATCATTCCTTAGCTTTTCAAATTTGATCCTACTTTCAGGATTTTTCGATTTAATAAGTGCTTTATGAGCTTTATTTCTTGCATTTTTTAAATTAAGGAGAAATTTATTGTACCACGGAAGATGTTTTCTTATCGGTTTTTTTCAGTGGGACATACAAATTCATACATTCATGTATAACATTTAGGAGAATTGCGTACATTTCCTCGGTGTTTTTATTCTGAAACATACTTGGCCAGTCAAAATGAGCTAAGTGCGTTTTCAGGGCAGGGACATTTGCTTTGCTAAAGTTATATAACTTAATATTAGGATAAATTTGAGCGATAGAGTGCTTATAGCAATTCACCTTGATATTCAAGGGGTGGCCGTGGTGTAGTGGTACTAGCAATCGCTTCTCACTCGGAAGGTCAAGGTTCGAATCCTAGCCACAGCAAGTTTTCATTTGTGCAATTGGAACTCAGTCAAAAAAATCCGCGTGTGAAGGCATAACACTGACATGTAGATTTGGCTGTTGTAGGGTTTTCAAGCATAAAACAACCGTTAAAATTCACAACCTCACATTCCGAGAGAAGGAAAATCTCCGTCCTATTCGGACTCCCACCCCTGGAGAGTCAATATCGAAACCAAACACACCTGAGTTTCAAACCACTACATCACAACAATGCTTTCCTTTCTCCTCCTTCTATCTTTCCGCCCGCGCCCTGGTAACAGTAAAAGGGTATCATAACCCCCTTAGGCACGCGTAAATTATAAAAAAAAAAAAAAAATGTTTTATGGTGTGAATCACATTCACTTATAGTGCAATCACTTTTCGATACTTCCGCAAATAGTGTTGGGCTCTACACACATCCCAATTTCACAGTACAATTTAGGATTTCGTTCGAGTAGGTTATCATGTCACTGCCAATGTCGAAGAAATAAAAAAAATAGAAAATCACTAGAGAGACATCATATCCAAATTTTCTTTTCGTTTTCAAACATGTTATCCGTGTACAACCGATCTTCAGTCAATGAATGCCAGATGAATAACGAGAATCAAAAAGCAATTTGTCTACACACGACCCAATTTTTAGGACATTCTGGAGGGGAGAGCAGGAATTGTGAGATTTCCTGAAGCAATCTGAAAATTTGGTTTGATGGAAGTCCAGTTGCCCTCCACACGAAGCAATTTTCCTGCTGGTTGCAAGTTGCAATCGAAATTGTGTCAAAAATTTCCATGTATAGACGCTTTTACGCTCTCCTGTTTTGACTCATTATGAAAATAAAGTCTTTCAAATTTATGCGTATATAGAGGTAAACAGTGTCCTCGCTGGTGGACAAGCGCGACCGGCTTTATGCGATAGACTCTTTGGCGAATACTGAAGAGGAAATATGAGTAGTTGTTACTCGGTGCTGAGAGTCCTTTTGAAGTTACTTATTTTGCCACAATACTCGTATTAGTTTCTTTGATTTCAATGTTACTTTGGGGAGATTTTAATGTCACATTTAAGCGCATGCATGTATAAGGTTTTTTTGGAAAATTGGATAGAAAAAGAAGAAAGATATTTGGACTCAGCGGGTATCTTACTCCATGCATCCAATTTTTAATGGAGAGACTAAAAAATTGTAAATGTGGTTGAACTTGTTATTGTATTCTAGGTTATCACACATGGTTTTAGTTGCCCGACAAATCATTTCTTCCGGGAATCGAACTTCGAACCTTCCGATTCAGAAGTCAGTACACTACCAATTAAGCCAAGACCATCATCATTCCATCAATTATTTACCAGAATGGGGCTGATATAATCATTCATTATTATTTGAGTTTTACGTTTTCAGCTTGGAGCTTTAAAAGCCGATATTTTTAAATCAGAATTTGTTATCTCATCGTGTCATTCAGCAAGTACCGGGTGGTAGTCACTTGCCATTTCGGAGCTAACTTTGTTGTGAGTTTATCCATCACATAATAGCACAAATATGGTCTAGCTCGAAGACCCGTGTTAAGATTAGGCGTTTTCCATGTTGTTTCGTGATGTCCATGCTTAAAAGTGGATGCACACGTCTCTATTTGTAGCACATGCTGTCGAAATTTCCTTCTAGTGCAGTTGTTGGAAACAATTTTGAAACAAAATGTTTGGCTTACAATATATTACAAATAAATTTGTTTCATATCATAAAAGCAATACTAAAATTTTTCTTTTGAAAATTCGATTGCCATTTTTTTTAAATTAATCAATTTTTAACCACGTTCGGCAATTAAATTTATACAATTTAAATCCTATAAATAGAAGTGAGCTTTGCGATTTAGTATTTAAGAAATTTGGGAATCTAAAATCATTTGTATTTCTTAACAAATAAGGCTGAATGTTTTGTAGTCTTTGAATTGGACTCTCACTGCATAAAAACAAAACAGTGGAGCAAAGTGTGGCTTAATTATAACGTAAATATTTAGTGCACTTAATGTAGAAATATCATTTCGTTTTGATCTAATAAATCCAATTTTATGAGCTATTTTTTTTACATACAAAGTCTATATGAGTTGTAAAGTTAAGTTTGTTATCTATGACTAATCTAGGTATGTACTTCATTTTGTCAACTTTATATTTTCACCATCAATTATCAGCATTGTATAAGTGTTAATGGGTTAAGCCACTCTAGAGGCCATAACAATAAGTTTTTTTGGGATTTATTTTTCAGGAAAAATATAAAATAAATCGAATTTACAAAGGTAGAAGTTTATGGTACACATGATTGACTGTAAAACATAATTTTTATGGAATAATTTATTTCAAAATGGCAGCTGTGCAGCGTTTCTCAGGTGAACTCTCTTTTTTGGAAGAGTCTAACGGCTGTACCAACAGCTCTTGTAAATTTTGAATTATGATGAGTCACTAAATTTTTTTATTGTATATACTAACAACGGCTAGAAGAGTATGTAGGATTTTTTGACATATTAATTTTTGGGCGAATGGCGCACCACCAAAGTTAAACTTGCAAAATTCACAGAAAAATCGCCAGAAAATTCTTAATAACAAATGAACTATGCCATATAAAAAAATCCTAATCTATTTATTTAGACAATATATTTTTAAAGATCTACTTAAAATTTGAAGTGAATTGGTTGAAAATTGTTCAAGTTATGGGTGCGGTCAGCTTGAAAAATGCAGTTTTGAGATAAACGCGTTTAAAATTTTAAAGCCTGGCGGCCTTGTACTATGTATACTTTCAAATACTTCGAGATATTTCCCGGGCACAATCTTTTGTGATATCATTTTTGAGCTCCTAAGGGACCATTGAAAGCAATAAAAATGAATCGATTTTTTGAAAATCCTAGAGTGGCCTAACGCCTTAAGTCGTTCACTTATCACCATTTGCATAGTTTTGCTGACGCAGTCTCAATCTATTTTGTTTGAGCCATGTATTAATGTTATATAAATCATCTTGCATTATTTGATTAAATTCACTCAAGTCAGTTCCCGTCACATACCTGTATATTACCGCATCATCCGCGAAAAATGCTAATTTGTAATTTTTTAGGACTTTTTGCATATCATTAATGGAGTATTCTGGTCTAGAGGCACAAATTTTAGGGTTTTTTTCAATTGTGAAAAATTAATTATTTATAATTTAAGAATAAGAATTAACAATTTTACAAAACAAAAAAAATCAAAATTCAAAAAGTTACAGCGTGGTAAAGTGGTGGGTTGAAAAAGAGGGCGCGTCCTTTGATTCTTCTATTCATCGGAAACAAAAAAAATGTATGTGTATTAGTTAGAGATGTTCTAATATCCCCTACCTGAGAGAAACAAAAGAAATTTTTTTTTCGCAAAATGGCGACTGTTTAAAAATTATAATTTTTTTTTTGATATTATTTTACAGTTTTTAATTTTTTAAATAAAATTAGAAAAAAATTTGTTAACCCAAAATTTGGTAGAAGTCTTAGAGCGTTATTTAAAGAAGGTGTGTATCCAAATTTCAAGTAAATTGGTTCATTAGAACTTGAGACATCGTGTCAATAGCGTTGAATTAAAGACGTCTATTGTTCAATTCGCTCCGGCAGGACCGGATTAAGGTATTATTTACCTTAATGTAAATAATAAACATCAAAGTACCAAATACGGTCCCTTGCGGGACCACCTTGGAGGGATTTCAAGGGGTCAGATTTCATTTCATTGACTTGAACAATTTGAGTTTCATTCGTAAGATATGAGGCAGACTATTTCAACTCATAATTTTTTACACCATATCGCTTTAGTTTTTTATTAGGTAATATTTTTATTTTATTTTATTTTCACAGGTACGAATACAAATAAATTTGTATTGTCCGGAATATAAAGCCGGGGGACTATGCCCATATGGCTGTTACTTAAATGTCGTACGATTTACAATTTTTACAAATATTTACAATTTTATATTTACACGAACCTTAAGATTGACTATTCTTATACATATAAGGATACTAGATTTAGATTTGCTTTCAAATTGAATTTAATTTATGTTTAGTCAATAATGGAAATAATTTAGAATTCTGTGGCGGTAAGGAGGGATCAAGCAGCTCCGACAGGGTTGGGATATTATCAGCAAAGTGGTCTTTAGTAAGTTGGCAGCTTTGAAGCACATGATGTATTGTTAAATTCTCCTGACAAACGTTGCGTAATGGTTGAGTATCTCTGTTGTACAAGTGGGCCTTATTAAACAGTGCATGTCCCAATCTCATTCTACAGAGTTTAACCGATTGTAGTCGGTGGTATGGAATACACCAATGGCATATTAATTGCTAGACGGGCACCTGCGTCTGCTTTTTCATTCCCTGGAATGCCTACGTGTCCGAGTGTTCATATAACATGGATCCTGGGGGAGTCTAAAGCGATCACGAAGCGTAGAAAATGAAAGACCGGCGTTTTGCTTTTATTGTTTTGGATGCCGTGTATTGCGCTGAGGGAGTCGGTGCATATTGCTGTTTTTCCATTAAGAACTTTTGCGAAGTTGAACGCTTCTACTAGTGCCATTACTTCACCAATGAAGGAGTTTTGGTTGGGAGTAGTAATTTGTTGCGTGATTATTCTGTCAAATTGATTGTCTAGCCTGTAGACACAAAATCCTGTGGTTCCTTCGTGACACGAAGCGTCTGTATATAAAATACAATCAAAATTACCGTCTGATAACAATTCCAGAAAGTTTTTTTTTGATAGACTACCGGCTGCGTGTGTCCTTTACGTGAAGCGCTGAGCGAGTCGTTTATTAGGTGCCGACGAAAAAGTCAAGGTGGTGTTGTCTCATAACTCAGTAGTTTCGCAATAGTGACACTTGCTAGATTATTGCTGCGAATGGAGTTGAAGAGTGCATTTTTGCTTTTCGATTTTTTGGCATTAAGACAGCCAATGATGCATATATTGTGGAGTGGGTGTTTCCTATCATTTAAGCTTTTTGCAATCAATTTAACTTGGGTTGTGGTTCTTATATCCACGAAGCGCATGGTGTTAGATTCTGCCAACAATGAGTCGATAGGTGTCGATGGTACGAGTAATGCTCCTAAAGCAGTACGTAGTATTGCGTTTAATTTTGTTTGTGTTTGTTGGTCGCATCTTTTCGTCCAGTTCGAAAATAAGGAGAGTCCGTGCTGTATAGCGGCTCTTATTAGCGTTTGGGCTATATTGATGGCTGTGTTATGTTGAGGTCCTTTATGCTTATTGCATATTATTTTGAGCAGGTTGCGAACTTTTGCTAGTTTCTCTCTGACGGCTTTTGCGTGGGCATGCCATTTCCAAGTTTTGGTACAGATCAGACCAAGCATTTTACCTTTTTCCAAAAGAGAAAACCTGACATTCTCTATGTTTATTGCTGTATTTGTACAGCTGCGTTTGCGGCAAATGTGTAAGGCTTCCATTTTTTCAAGAGGCAATTTTGCTCCTGAGTTTTGACACCACAGTAATGATTTCGAAACCATCCGCCCCAGCGGAAACAAAGATGTTGTCGGCGTATGTTAACGTAGACTTGATGTGTTGGTTGCCCGCTTCTACCTCCATAAGTAACGAATTGATATAGGCATTATACTGTGATGTCGAAATTGGAGATCCTTGAGGGACGCCGTTTTCAATTGGTGTTATTGTGGATAGGTAACCATTGACTTAGACAATTATAGCCCTATTAGACATGAATGAGTAAATTATTCTTAAAATGTCCCCGTTAATTTTCCAATTTTCGAGTTGTCTTATTACTCCCCACATAGTGACCCTTTCGAAGGCTTACTCCAAGTCCATGGAAAGCAGGACGGAATATTTGCATAAAGCCAACTCTGTGTTCACTGCTTCGTCCAGCTTATGGAGCAGAATATGTGTCCCTCTGCTTGGCCTGAAGCCATGTTCACAATTAAGATGTTTTTCCAAGATCCATTCCCAATTATTTTTTCAAATAATTTCGACAGGACTGAAAGGAGGGAAATCGGTCGGAAGCCATCAATAGAATGATGGTCATGATTTGACTTAGGGATTGGGATCAAGGTTCCTTTTTTCCATTCGTGTGGAAAAATACCTTTATCCAACATGCTGTAATAAAGTCCAACTAATCGCAACATGACTTGCACTGGTGATCGTTTGACCATCTTGAAAGTAATTTTGTCTGACCCCGGCGTTAAACCTTTTGTCTCTTTAAGTGATTCCATGAACTCTGCTAAAGTAATGGGATCAACACGTTTGGTGGTAACGCTGGGAACTGAGGAATTAAAATCCATTTGAAAGGCATTCTTTTCCTGAAGGATGAAAGGGGAGTAGTTTCTGCCGGAGCAGTATCCCGCCCATTTGTCCGCGAAGCGTTGTGCTATTTCAGCTGGGTCTGTCACAGAGGTGTTGTTCTGTTTGATAGAAGTAATTCGGTGATTTGCACGGTTCTCATACATCACTTTAACCTTGCTCCAAAGTGTCCTGGAATCCAAAGAGGGTTTGAGTGAACCCAAGAAGTTTGACCACGCTTCGGCCTTGACTACCCGTACCCGTATTTGTCTGTCTATTGTCTTGAAAGCAATAATAGTTTTTCCAATTGTTATATTTCAGCAGCTGTCAAAGTTGCCAATGACAGCCAGCTGTCAAAATATTCAGTAAGGTTTGACATTTTATCATGCGTCGTTTACGCTTGCCGAACGTGTGGAAATTGTTAAAAAATATTATCGAAATTCCTGCTCATTTCTTATAAATACGCAACGGGAATTTCGTCGTGAGGTCGGTCGTCATCATGGAGTCAATATGCAGGCAATTCGTCGCACCGTGGAAAGCGTGAGTACACTCTTTTGGAAGAAAACATAGCCGCCGTAGCGGCTAGTATCGAAGAAAATTCAGCCGATTCGGCTCCGATCAGATGAATTGGGCATCGCCAGAGAGTCAACCCGACTTAGTTTGCGGTTGGATTTGGGCCTACGTCCGTATAAGATTGTGCTGACGCAAGAATTGAAGCCGGACGACTATATACAACGCCGTGAGTTCGCTAATTGGGAGTTTGAAATGTTGACCAAAGATCCGGGTTTTGCCCAAAAAATCATCTTATCGGACGAGGCCCATTTTTATCTCAGCGGCCAACCACGCAACGTTCTAAGGTGTGAATTAGAAATTTGGCGACTGGGTTATATCACGGCGAATGTTCATCAATTGGCCGCCGCGATCATGCGATTTGACATCACTCGATTATTTTTTCTTGGGTGACGTAGTCCTTAGTCTACGCTAACAAGCCAACCGCTTTTGACGAGTTCGATGCCAACACTCGACACGCTAATCCCAATTGAACTGTTGTTATCAAATTTTTCAAAAATGTTTTCACATAGAGTTTATGTACCGAAATTCTTCACACATTTTGGTATTAGGTACTTTTTCAATTGGGGTAGCTCTGTCTCTAAAGATTTATTAACTATTTACTGTAATGCTTGTCCAATTATGTATTATAAAATTAGAATCTTTTTGTTTTTATTTCAGTAAGATTCTGAAATTAACACGGTCTCCAATTTAAAAGATACACTTAACTCGTTCACATATCAACAAAAAAGACATTAAATTTATTTGCATTACAAACTTAATTGTTAAATTTTATGTTTTTTAGGTGTATATTACAGCATAACTCAATATAATTACTGGAAAGAAAGGCCAACTGTTCCTTATCATTCACTGAATATTTCTTCAACATTAAAAAATATTTTTCAACAACAAACAACATGGTTTTATGCCTCTGTAGTTATGAGTATAGCACTTAGTGTAATATCTCTTTTACTAGTTGTTATTCGAAAAAGGATTCGAATAGCAATTGCACTCGTCAAAGAAGGAAGTAAGTAAGTTATTTTAAGATTTTAGAAATGAAAAGAATTGAATCAACTGTTTATCTGCAGAGCTGTCTCATGTGTTGTATCCACGGTATTTTTCCCTATGTTTCCATGGGTATTATACTTGTTTTCCATAACTTTAGCCCTTGGGATCGGATTACATTTGCAATCAGTTGGGGATCCAACTTTTAAAATGATAAAATTAAAGCCTTCCGAAGAAATCTGCATTTGTGAAGGGCCTGGAATAAATTACACTGTTGGATCACAATGCAATCCAAACGTTTTTCAAGAAAATTGTTTTGTCCAACCAATTAATCCAACAATACGAAATTTGTTACTGCCGAAAAAAAATTGTATCGACACAGGATGCTATTTTGAGGGATTCGGAAAACCAAAAATTGTCACGTTTTTTCAGGTAAAAAGAAAAGAATCACTATTAAACGATATTTAAAAATTATTATTATAATTTTTTTTCTTTTTAAAGAACTTAACACTCAAGTGGGTATGAATACAATTAAAATGCCTCAGCATGTGTTAAGTTTTTTTTTTTTAAATGGGATAGGGAGAGAAAGAAAGATGCTTGGCCTCAGTGCTTATTTCATTCCATGGCTGTCATCCAACATTTAATGGGGAGACTAAATTCTTAGAGTGGAACTTGGCTTGTTGTTGATTTCTAGTAAACTACTCATTTTATTTGATTTTTGTTAACTGAAAAATGAATGTCTTTCGGGCGAGGCTGGCATTCGAACACCGAACCTTCCGATTTGTAAGCCAGTCCACTACCACTTGAGCTACGGTATGTATGTGGATCCTGCCAATTGATCATCCGTTGGATGGAAGAGAACATATTCTCGTGTATCTCATTTCTTCAGCGATTATAACAATGGGCATCATACCAGCTGAAACATATGTCGCTTCCTCTGAGACGGTCCGGAAGGCTCCGATTGTTCTAAATTCGATTAGTCTATAAATTCACGATATCTTCCTCCTAGATTCTTTTATTGCCATGCGCCCACTCATACTAGAGACGCATACAGTATAACTGAGCTAGCTACTTTCGACAGTAATAATCTGCCACTGTATCTGGGTCCTCCGATGTTTGGCATTTATCGATGCTTTTTTGCCTATTTAGTCTAGATGAACCTTAAAGCTAAGTCTATTATTAATCATAAAAACTAGGTACTTTGATCGCGGTTTTGATTTTATTATTTGATCTCTTACACGGACATGCAGGTTCCAGTGATCTGCGAATGTCCCGTCTTTAAGACAGCTGTAAATTACTTCTGTAATCTGTAAGGATCTCCTCGCTTAGAGATAACCAGATTGAGCGGTGTGTTTTATTGCTACCAGTAGAACCGAGAGCCAGATCCTACAATTGGGGGCTCGTCCGGGATTTGAACCGCGTCGGAAGTTGAAACTAATTCAATCAAAAACGGATCGAACCATTAAGTTCATCTGAGTTAATTCGTTCCCAATTAAAACCTAAATAATAATCAGTAAAAAAAAAAAATTCGCTGTGGGGAAATTGCTTCAAACACGGGAAAATATAACACAGTTACCTAGAGACAAAGGAAAGTGCAAAACAGTAATTTGCGACGGTTGTTTTGTGCTCGTGCGCAAACAGTGAAATAAAAAAAAAATATATAATAATAACCCGATCAAAGAAACTTATGTGTGCTGTTGCTGTATAAAGGGCTTCAACCTAAAGCGGTACTAGTGCGGTGTGGTTAAGAGAGTGCAATTTTAAGAGAGAGTAAAAACCCACACAAAGACCACCGTGGTTACTTGTTCCAACGAGTGAACCATCGAATGAACGAAGATAAGCAGAGTCGAGGCGAATTTAACTGCTGGTGCAGTGGTGTTGGTGTGTCGCTGTGCAGATCTGAAGAGAACTGTTTTATATAATTGATTTTATCCCGATTTGTAATAAGGGTAAGCGAATAACTGAACTACGAGTACATTTTTCCCTTTGCTGGTATTGTTGAGAATAAGTAATAAAATGATCGACAGAAACGAAATTTTGGCACTGACAGTGGACGGACTCAGACGAAAACTAACAGAGTTGGACTTGGACGTAACAGGAATAAAACGAACGCTACAGAACAGGCTTCTCGACCATTTTGGGCTGGGTCATGACGGGGAAAATGATGAAGATGAAGAGGCGATGAGCGAGGAAATTGTGTCAAGGGCAAATGTTGGTAGGTTTACTCTGCGCGATATTAAGGAATAGAACATGTTAAGAGAGTGAATAGACATGTTCTTTGGTTTCTCCGGCATAATTAATTAATTTTTGAGCTTTAAAAGTCGTTAAATATTATAAAACTGTGCGTTATTCAATTTTCTTGACGATTGCCTCTAACTTGTGTATTTACCTTGCTTTTTCTTAAAAAAATAAAATAATAATAAACAAATAAACATAACACCAAATTTGCAACAAAAGGAAATATATATTGAGAACATATTACAACTTCCAAGGTAATACAGTAAATCTCCGATCGAAGAAACACGGGAGCTCTTCAGACGCAGCAGCAATCTCAGTAGGTGGAACGCCGAGGCAGAATGGTACATCGAAGAATTTACTCCCCACTCAAACAATGGTTGTTACTCTTGGGGAGTTAGAAGAGCATTTAAACAAACATACCGATGCTATTATCAATCGTTTCTCGGAGGAAATTAAAAACCTGCGCAGCGACATAATGGACCAAATTACACGCATTGAGAAAAACTAGGCAGTCTATGAAAAAAAAATTGATAAAACCCTCATAGATTTGCATTTGCGTGTGGAGAAAATTGAAACGCATATTAACAAATCAATCTTCCTTAATGACGATATAACAGATTTGAGAAATAGATGTGACGCACTAGAAAGGAAAGAAAATTTAAAATCAATTTTCCACTGCTTATGCCATATCATCGAAAGCAAGCCTCCAACTTTAAAAGCTGTTTTTCGTTTTCGGCATCGAGACAACACTAATGATCCACCCATCATATTAAAATTTAATTCGCCAGAAGAACGTAACAATGTCCAAAAGGCCGTTGCCGAGCATCGCAAAATTGAAAAAAGACAGCTTTGTCTAAGAGATGTTGGATTGGACTCAAATAAACCAATCTTCTTAAACGAGATTCTAACGAACAGAAATCGTTCTCTCCTTCGACAAGCTGTTCGCATGAAGCAGCGAAAAGAGATTTTCTCAGCCACTACCAGATCTGGATGTGTTTTCATTAGAGAACAAAAACTAGGACAACATATATGCATACACGACGAGGGGATATTAAATGCTATTTCCGCGAGATGTCAACCACCAAAGTCTCTAGGAGCGACAGAACCTGAGATACTGTAATTTTCACGTAGATACCTATGTTATTAATTTACCAAATTAGATCAATTTTGTAAAAATTTGCCAAATGGATTTCCACTTTCCACTCTATTCAACTCTTTCTTATTTTAGCTTATTTATTTTTTCTGTCATTCTTTTCCTTTTTACTCTATTTTTCTCTTTTCTTCTTTCTCCTCTTTCTTCTGTTTCATTTCATTTAATTCCAGAAGTAAATAATGTCATAATGGTAGTTGTTGTTTGTCGCTTGTGTATGTTGTTGTTGTACCCAACATGATTGATAATTTTCAAACACAGGATAGTCACAAAGATGTTTCAAAGGTATTATTAAATGTTTTATGTAAACAAAAAAAGGTTTTCAGTATATGTCATTTAAATGTTCAAAGCTTAAAAAACAAAATAGATGAAATGTGTTCCATTTTTAACGATAGTTAGGTCGATGTTGTTTGCTTGTCAGAAACCTGGCTATGTTCGGAAATGGGTGATGACCTTTTTAAACTGAATAATTATCACAAACCCAAACGTTCAGATAGACAAAATAAGATAGGAGGGGGAGTAGCAATTTATATTATTGTAAAAAAAAGTATGGATTTAATTTGGTAAAAAAATCAAAGCCGAATGAACTTATAGAGTTCATTTTTGTCGAAATCACACATACGAGGGGCGTTCAATATATTCTCGGTATCGATATGAAGGAAAATGCGAATTCAGTTTTAATTGTTTTTATTTTTCAATATAATCTCCCCTAACATTAACATCAATGCATTTGTTACATCTTGAGATAAGCTTTTTTAAACCCTCAAAAAAATAAATTTCCTCCTCCTCAATTTATTGCCGACTTGAGTTCTTCATCCGAAAATCTTTTTCCACGAAGACATTTTTTCAAATCCGGAAACAGGAAATAATCACTAGGGGCAAGGTCTGGACTCTAGGGTGGGTGTTGGATTTCTTCGAAACCACAATCTCGCGCAGCAGCGTTGGGAACTCGCGCCGTGTGAACAGGAGCGTTGTCAGGAAGAAGCAACACACCCGCTGCGAGTTTACCCCGTCTTTTCTTTTTAATTTCCTCCCGCAAATTATGCAAAGTGGAAGCGTAGGATGTGGCGTTGATGGTTTCACCTTTTTTTTTGTACTCAATGAGCAAGATTCCCTTTGAGTCCCAAAAAACTGTGGCCATGAGCTTCCCGGCAGACGGAGTGACTTTGAACTTCTTCGGGGGGTCTGTTCCTTTTTTATGCCACTGCATGGACTCTTGTTTGCTTTCAGGGTCATAGTGGTGGACCCATGTTTCGTCCTCAGTAACAATTCGATCCATAACACCGTCCGCGTTCTCACTACAAATCTCCAAAGGCTCTCTACAGCATGCGATTCTCACTTTTTTCTGAGGCGCTGTGAGCATTCGTGGCACCCACCTTGCACTGACCTTTGAAAGGTTAAGATGGTCATGAAGAATGGTGTGAATGGTACCAATTGAAAGCTTGGTGATCTCTGCCATCATTTTCACCTTTATTCGGGCATCCTCAAGAACAAGTTTTTCGACTTCTTTGATGCTTTCTCTCGTACAAGCAGTAGCCGGGGCGCCGGAGCGGGGGTCGTCTTCAATGCTCTCTCTGCCTCTCTTGAACTCACTTGACCACTTTTGCACAGTTGATAATGAAGGTGCAGAACCCTGGTAAACAGGCACCATCTCCTCATGAATAGTTTTTTGACTTTTTCCTTGCTTAGTGAGAAATTTAATTACAGCGCGATGCCCAATTTTCACCATCATCGTCTCAGTTGCCATTATGATTCTGTTTAACTAGAGATAAAACGCGAATTAATAATCACATTTATATGAAATTTTACATGAGTGCACTAAAATAATAGTATTACTTGATAAATAAGTCAATTTATATATACAACCACAGCTTCACCCCGATACCGAGAATAGTTTGAACGCCCCTCGTACTTGTGGCAAAATATTGATTGGATGTACGAGTATATACATGGCACCAAACACAGCAAACTGCTCTTATATAAGAGTTTTGTTAGAGGAATTGTCTCCACTTTATGCGAAAGTTGTACTTTGCGGAGACCTTAATTTAAATATCCTGGAAAGAAAAAATAAACAATTCGTTGATATGGTAGAATCTTTTAATTTACATTTTGCAAATTATGATCAACCAACTCATTTTGCGCCTAACAGACGACCCTCGCTCTTAGATGTATTTATTGTGTTTAATCCTGATTCCATATTGCACTACGACCAACTTCTTGCACCTGCTTTTCCACACCATGATTTGATATATTTGAACGTAAATGCATTTCCAGTAAATGTAAATCAAGGTGAAAAAACGTCATATAACTTTTCAAAAATTAATTTAAATGCATTGCTTAGTGATTGTAGGAGTTTGAATTGGACACTAATATATACAACAGGTAGTGTTAACATTCAACTCGAACATTTTTATAATTTTGTTTGTTATTTGTTTCACAAACATGTACCAATAAAAAAAAAGTTTCTGAAAAGATGAACATTCCCTGGCTAACATCAGAAGTCCTAAGTCTTATTAGTAAACGAAATCTTCTTTACGCAAGGTAGAGAAGATACAAATGTTCTGCTATTTACAATGAATACCCTACAGTAAGGAACGCAGTTACCCTTCTGATTCGAAATAAGAAAAAGTCTTTTTACCAGAAAATTCAACTCCGCCGATTCTACCTCGAAATTTTGGAAGAACGTACGGGAGATGGGACTGAAGTCTGCTAAGGAATCTATCCCTGATAACACCGACCTGGATGTGCTTAACAGAAAGTTTGTTCAAAACAACTGCAATCCACTTGATTTTCAGACCGTCCCTTCTACCACCGGCCATCAGCAAGAAGTAATGTTTTCACTCTCCGGAGTTGATGAGTTAAGTGTTGGCCAAACAATTCTCAAGATCAAATCCAAAGCTGTTGGCTCGGATGTTTTCCCAGTTTTTATTAAAATTCTTCTACCTGTACTACTTTCTCACATAACCCACATATTTAACTCGGTCATAACTACGTCAGTTTTTCCCGATAGGTGGAAAATTGCTAAAATTTTACCACTGCCAAAACCATCAACTTCTAACAATATCGAATACCGACCAATAGCGATTCTTCCTTTTTTAAGTAAGGTATTTGAAACTATTATTAGTAACCAAATAAAATTATTTTTAAATAGGAAAAATCTTATCACGAAATTTCAGTCCGGTTTCCGCGCTAAATATAACTGTACCACAGCTATACTCAAAGTATGCGAAGATTTACGAGCAGGTTTAGACAGCGATATGTTGGGTCTTATAGTATTTCTTGATTTTTCTAAGGCGTTTGATAGCGTTAATCATTCGTTGTTATTAAAAAAACTGGAAAGGAAATTTTTCTTTGAAAGCTCCATCTGCAATTTAATGAGTTCATATGTATGCGTCGGTAATAGATGTTCTTCGCATCTACAAGTCTCTTCAGGTGTCCCTCAAAGTTCTGTCCTGGGTCCTTTGCTATTTTCATGCTTTATAAACGACATATCTAAATGTTTTACGACCTGCGGACATCATATATATGCTGATGATGTCCAAATATATTCGTTATTCCCAAAATCATTCAAAAACCAAGGATTTAATAATATTGACCGAATGATAAAAGAAATTCACACCTGGTCTTTAAATAATGGACTTAGTCTCAATTCAACTAAAACTAAAGCTCTGATAATTAACCGAAGCAAAAATACAGTAGTATTCCCTCAAATAATTCTTAATGATACAACTGTTGATTTTAATTTTTTTAATTTTTAATTTTTGGTGGGTGCGAAAGCCCCCATTTATTCGGCTTAATACAAGCTATAACTTAAAATTAAACTTAAACTAAAACTTAAAACTAAGGTTGGTTATTGTGGTGAAGTAGAACCGATTTGAGGTAGGAAGTGGTGCGGTGGAAGTCAAAGACGCTAGGGTTTGAATTAATTTTTCGTAGCATGCGGGAGATTGGTTCGTTCGCGCCATAGGCGGTGTGGTGGGTTGGGAGATAGAAGAGACGAGGGGTACGTAGATTACGAGGGTTAGTGTTGAGGAAAATAGAATTGTGAAGGGACGTGCATTCAACCTGACCTGAAAGAAGTCGATGAATGAAGAGAAAGTCGGCTGCATCTCTGCGTTCCTCAAGGGTGTTTAGGTTAATAAGGTTGAGACGGTTTTGATAGGTGGGCAGAGTAAAAGAATCATCCCAGGGCAAACCTCGAAGAGCGAATCGAAGAAAACGGCGCTGGATGCTTTCGATTCTCGAGATATGAACGCGATGATATGGGGACCATACTTGACTGGCGTACTCTAGGAGGGGACGAATAAAGGTAATATAGAGGGACCTGGTCACGTATGGGTTGGTGAATTCTTTGGACCATCGTTTTACAAAACCTAGTGCAGAGTTGGCTTTAAGGATTATCCCATCCATATGCAAACGGAAGTTGAGCTCCCTATCACACAAAATGCCGAGGTCGCGAAGAGATTCAACGGAGGAGATAGGTTGGTTGTGGAGAAGGTAGAGTCGGGGAGGAGATTTGAGCAGCTTATGTGAAAAGGTGATGGATTGGCATTTATTGGCATTTATTAAGTTCCAAACAATTTTTGAGGCACCAGATCGAAAAACTATCAAGGTCTTGTTGAAGAAGGAAGGAGTCATGGGGAGAGGAAATGGTTTTGAAAAATTTGGTATCGTCGGCGTAAAGGGAGACGGACGAGTATTTGATGATCCTATCGAGATCATTTATGGTTAATATAAAAAGAAGGGGGCCGAGATGGCTACCTTGAGGAACTCCAGAGGTGGCCAAAAATGGAGCGGAGTGGGCTGACCTAAAACGAACACTGTAAAAACGGTTTTCGAGGTAAGAGGATATCCATTTTGACAGTATGGGTTCAAAGCCGAGGGCAGACAATTTGAAGAGTATTAATCGATGAGAGATTTTATCGAAGGCTTTGCTAAAATCGGTTGCAACTACATCGACTTCGTTGCCGTTCTCTAGGGCAGAGATGGCAAAGGATACGAATTCAACGAGATTTGTGGTGGTTGACCTACCCTTTAGGAAGCCATGTTGTCTAGGGGAAATAAGTGATTTGCATTGGAAATTTAGATCTTCATACAAAATACTTTCGAGGAGTTTGGGTATATGGGAGAGTTTAGCGATTGGACGATAGTTTGTTATTTCGTTCTTTGATCCCTTTTTGTGGATCGGGGCGTAGTATGTTGATAATATAAAAAATCTGGGGATATATTGGGTCTACAAGTAAGTTTCCAGCGTTTGTCAGAGATGGCGCCACTAGTGGATCCCGGGCAGAAATGTCAGACTCCATGTGTTTTATTTGTAGGTTTTGTATCTGTCAACAACTTTGCAGCGTTATATTTGAGCAGTCCTATCGGTGTCGTACCTTTTATCGAGCAAAATCATGGCAAGTTTCCAGCCAAATAAACGTCATTTGCGGGAAGCGCTGCTTTTATTCTTTAATATGAAGAAAAGTGCGGCTGAGGCCTATCGTTTGCTTTCGGAAAGTTATGGGGCGGAATGTATTGGTGAATCGACGTGCCGCGAGTGGTTCAAACGGTTAAAAAGTGGTGATTTTGGAGTTGAAGACAAAGATCGCCCCGGAAAGCCGAAAAGTTTTGAAGACGAGGAATTGGACGCTTTACTGGATGAGGATCCGTATCAGATTCAAGAAGAACTTGCCGCATCATTGGGCGTCACGCAATAAGCCATTTCCCTGCGCCTAAAAGCACTGGGATTCATTCAAAAGGTTGGAAACTGGGTGCCGTACGAATTGAAGCCAAGAGACGTCGAACGGCGATTTTGCATGTCCGAAATGTTACTGCAGCGGTATAAAAATAAATCATTTTTGCATCGTATTGTCACTGGTGATGAGAAATGGATTTATTATGATAATCCTAAATGCAGAAAATCGTATACAAAGCCCGGCGAGCTCTCCCAATCGACGCCGAAACGAAATATTCACGTGAATAAGGTCATGCTCTGCATATGGTGGGATCAAAAGGGTGTCGTATACTACGAACTGCATCCGAGTGGTGAAACCATCAAAGGACCATTATATCGAACCCAACTAATTCGTTTGAAGCGGGCATTAAAAGAAAAACGGCCAGAATATGAGACCAGGCATGAGTCCGTCATTTTTCATCACGACAACCCTCGGCCACATGTTGCGGTTTCGGTGAAAAACTATTTGGAAAATAGTGGATGGGAAATTCTGCCTCACCCGCCTTACAGTCCAGACTTGGCACCATCTGACTACCACTTGTTTAGTTCGATGCAGAACGCTCTTACGGGAATACGCTTCAGCTCAGTAGGGGAAATCAAAAATTGGCTCGATACGTTCTTGGGCTCGAAAGACGAGAAATTTTTTTGGTCCGGAATTCATAAATTGCCAGAAAGAAGGGGGAAAGTTGTAGCTTCCGATGGACGATACTTTGAATAAATCATTGTAACTATGTTTTCATAATAAAACTTCAAATTTTGGAAAAAAAACGCTGGAAACTTACTTGTAGACCCAATACTTTACAAATAACTTGAAATGGAATTTTCACGTAAACAAAGTTATATCAAAAATGTATGGTGTTTTACGTCGTCTAAGCCCCACGAAAAAGTATCTTCCCACAAATTTAAACTTAAGCTTGTTGAATCGTTTATTTTATCGTTATTTCTTTATGGGTGTGAAATATATTCGGACGTAGACTACTTATCCAAAAGGAAACTGATCGTGGCATACAATAGCTGCTCGAGATATATTTTTAATATAAAAAGGTCTGACCACATTTCCGAATATACCAATAAAATAACAGGCTGTTCACTATTAGCTCTTATGAACTACAGAACAATTAAACTATTTCACAAAATTATAACAACCAAACAACCGGATTAACTTTTTGAAAAAATTAAGTTCGCGACTAATCCAAGGACAATGAAAATAATTCCACCCAGACATATTTAATTACAAGCCGACAATTTTATATACATGCGATTCATCTTTGGAATGAGCTACCCTTGCATATTAAAAGAGCAAATAATACAACTACTTTTACTAGAAAAGCTTTTGAATACTATGCACAAATTTACTGATGGAATTTCATTACTCTTACCTATTTCGTTTTCCACCTTTCCTCTATCTTCCTTTTTCTGCTGTCTATTTTAAGTTTTACTTTTATCTATCTTTCTTTATTTGAATTGTTTACTTTTTTTTTTTTTTCTTCTTTATCTCTATAAGCTTAGCTTGTACACTTAATCATAAGATTATATCTTACTTGTACAATGAATTGTTTTAATAAATAAATAAATAAATAAGGATTCCCTGAGCCACTTCGACGGCAGTGGGCCAGGAAACATTAGGCTATGGATCCAAGAATTCGAGGAAAATGCTACCGTAGTAGGGTGGGACGCAATTCAAAAATACATTTACTCTAAGCAATTGCTCAGAGGCGCAGCAAAAATGTTCGTCAAGAGCCAAACCTTCGTTAAAAGCTGGGATGCTCTAAAACAAGTTCTCATTAAGGAATTTGGGACAAGGCTTTCATCTGCAAAGGTTCATCGAAGGCTTAGAACGAAGCAAAAGAAAGCATCCGAGTCGCTTTTGGAGTACTTGTACGGTATCTTAGAGCTTGGGAGTCTCATCGAACTTGACGACGAGAGTGCAATCGAATACCTTGTTGAGAGTATTCCAGATGCTAGGCAGAACAAGGCCGGCTTATACCAAGCTACGAATATAGAGGAGCTTAAATTTCAAATCCGCGTATATGAACGGTCAAAGGGATCCGCCTCGCAGTCTTCTAGCTCTAAGGGAAATGTACGTTTTAGTTATACTCCTAGCAATAGCGCTCCAATTCGGGAGCAAATTAAGAGCGAAAGGAAAGGCCACTCGTGCTATCGGTGTGGAGAGACAACTCATTTTTCCAGAGATTGTCGTGCTACAATCAAGTGTTTCAGGTGCAATCAACCAGGGCACAGGGCACACGGTTGTAGAGCCGAGTCATTACCAGTTCAACGGCGTGTCGATAATCAACAACCTGCATCATCGGGTAATCGAGATTCGTGGCCGGAAGCAAGAACGAATTTAGCGATTGGGTCTAACAGAATTTTTAAAGACATTACGGTTAAGGGTGTGTTTTATTGCTACCAGTTGAATGGAGAGCCAGATCCTACATAAATGTATATTTTAATGACAAAATGGCGGCCATAGAGCAACTTCGGTATAATATGACGTTATAATAGCATCTAATTTGCGTATACTCCCCGTCCTTATTTTTGAACCCAGAACAATGAAAAAAAATGTTAATAATAAGAATAATTCGTAGCTAAACCTCGAAAATGTGCAAAAAATTAAATATGGATAGTCAACCGAGAGTTTTCGTAAAAATTACGTTTTTTAAGCACTAAAAACGCATATTTTTTATCAAAATATTTAAAATCTTGTAACGCGATTTATCCAGTCGTTTTCGAATTAAGGTGTACTCAGATTCAAAAAACGTTGTTTCGCGAAAAACGCGTTTAAGGTCCCTATTGTATATATAGTATAACTCTATAAAACGATATGCATATATGAGTTACATACCACTTCATCTCTATCATCGTCTAACAGTTTTTTGAAATCGCATTAGTATTTGCATCCACTTCTATATTTCCTTCAGTGTGTGGAATGCCATAAAAACATTTTTTCAGTTGCCTACTTGTACGTCGCTACCTTTCTCTATCATCTCTTGAATATGTCTGCCCGCTATATCTCGGAAAATATATTAATTATTAATTCTAGATAACCTTTAGAACATTTTAAAGTAATAAAAAAAATTATTCAAAATTATAGGTTTCACACCACGGTTGGCCGTGGCTCAAGTGGTAGTGGACTGGCTTCCAAATCGGAAGGTTCGGTGTTCGAATCCCAGCCTCGGCCGAAAGACATATCATGCATTTTTTCAGTTAACGAAAATCAAGTAAGACGAGTAGTTGACTAGAAATCAACATCAAGCCAACTTCCACTAAGAATTTAGTCTCCCCATTAAATGTTGGATGCCGCCCATAAAGCGAAATAACCACTGAGTCAAAACATCTTTCTTTCTCTTTCTATGCCATTTTCCAAAAAAACTTAACACATGCTGAGGCATTATAAGTGTATTCGTACCCACTTGAGTGTTAAGTTCTTTTTTTTTAAAAAAAAACAAATGTCCTTTTAATTACTACATATTTCGTTATACAAAGTTTTTGATTGATGAAAGTAATATTGCATTAGAGTTTTAAAAAGAACTCTTATGGAATCCAGTTTCCATTTAGAAAGGAAAAAGGGAACCAACAAAGAGTATTAACTTCAGTATATTGGCATCACCGATTTATATGCACAAACGAAGAAAACAATCTCAGTTGATTTTGTTTATTTCGACTTTCGAGTGCCCTATTGGTGTTTATTGATGTATGTATGTATGTATGTAAAATAAACTTTCAATTCATTTTTAAATTATAGCAACTTTATAGCATCTTGGAAGAAGATTAAACGTCCGTGCTGTATCAATTGGACGAAAGAGATGAAAGACATGGTAGTTAATTCCATCCTTCTCGAAGGAACTGATTCCGAAATCCATATTATGAATATACACATCTCTCTCGGAAATCGAAATCAAAAAAATGTTATGTAGTAGATTCAATGAAGATATAGTAGTTTCTTTGAAAGTGTGGAGTTTAAGTAAAAGCTAACTATTAAAACGTTATTGGTACACTTTAGTCTTAAGTCTGTATTAATATTTAAGTCGACACCTTTTTTAAGAACAAACAAAAATGTTATGTTATTTCATTGTTTAAAACTGTTTGCACGCATGCGTTTTGGAAGGTTATCAAATCATTGGAAAAGAATTTCTCGCTTTTATCGACGAGTTCGGTATAGGTGGTAATCTGATGGTACAATATCAGGAGTATGTGTATGTGTCAACAATGATACTTAATCGAAGAGTATCGCATTTTCCAGAGAACGCATATCATTGAAATTAAATACAAACGAATCAAAAAGTGCATTTATTATTTGTATCGTATTTTTAAAGTACTTAAGTGGGTATGAATGCACTTATAATGCCATGTGCATGTGTTAAGTTTTGGAAAATGAGAAAGAAAGGAAGATGTGTAGGCTCAGTGGTTATTTCGCTCCATGGGTGGCATCCACCATTTAATGAGACTTAGTAAACGTTGCCTTTTTGTTAATTTTTAGGCAACTACTCATCTTACTTGATTTTTGTTAACTGAAAAAATGAATGTCTTTCTGGCGAGGCTGGGATTCGAGCACCGAATCTTCCGATTTGTAAGCCAGTCCACTACAATTCAGTTTTTTTTCACTTTAAATGCATTTTTATTAGACTTCATTAATTAACTCTTACATGCTATACAAAAAAACGCTTAAAAATTAACTTAAAAACAATCTCTCCCCATGCGGGTTTTTTTTTTTTATAATCAGCGCGCGCTCAAAGGGTTTTTGTACTCTTAAAATGTTCGTACACAGCGCGAGCGAATGAAATTTAGGGAGGAAGAAAAGACAGGTATCGATGTACATTGTTTTTAAGTGTTTGTAAATTATAACGAACAGTAAATACAGAGATCGGCAAGGCATTCCATAAACAGTTGTACGACTTAGGAAAGAATCATGATATTTTAGAGTACGTCCGAAAATGGGCTTAAGGGTATACTGATGAGCATTCATAGCGAGACGGGTGTTACGGTTGAAAGTTTGAATGGGCGGAATGCTACTGGCGATTTCAATGGAGCACTGGTGGTGAAAATAGCGATAAAACAAAGTGAGACAGGAGACATTACGACGGTGTTCGATTGACTTCGATTAGTATCACCAATGAGTTTTATCGCACGGGTTTGAATCCTATCTAGAAGGTGCAGAGATGTTTTGGGCACACCCTACCAGATGTGGGCATTTTGGACGGATGAAAGCCTTATATATTGTGGCCAGATCAGAGGGGGTAAAATATTTCTTACATCGTTTGAGGAAACCTAGATATTTCGCAGCATTTTTGGCGACACCGAATATGTGGTCATTCCAATGTAAGTTGTCACTGACACACATTCCGAGAATGGAAAGTTTATAGGTTTCGACGATGCAAGTGCCATTCATGGATAATGGCTGGGTATTTCAATTTCGCTTTAATGACAGCAGACAGCATTGAGTTTCGGAAGCATTAAATTCCACTCGGTTGATAGTTCTCCAATTGGTTATGCTGTTAATATCGGAATTTAATGAGCTTAACATACGCTGCCGTTCCCGTTCTACAGCCGAAGAGCAGTGGCGTGAGTCCGGGAACGAATATGAGAAGCAGAGAGTACTGTCATCAGCAAAGGAATATATTGGATTAGAAGTAGCAGATAAGAGATCATTAATGAAAATTAAAAAGAGTGTCGGAGACAGAACGGAGCCCTGGGGCACACCAGCATTTATTTTGTGAATATCAGACTTGAAACCGTCCAAGACAACTTGAATTGAACGTTCCGAAAGGTAATTTCTAATCCATTGAAGAAGAGAGTCATCGATCCCAAAAGCACGCATTTTCGACAAAAGTGCCTGATGCAAGTGATCAAGTGCAACTACCTTGATGTACGCTTTGGTTCCACTTTTTGATGAGACATGCCATCAAATCACCAGTGGACCTGTCGCTGCGAAAACCATATTGCCGGTCATTGAGAAATTTTCGTGTTTTGAGATATTTCATGAGCAGCGTTTCCATGACCTTGGAGAGAAGGGATGTAAGTGCAATGGGTCTGTAGGAGGAGAGAGAAGAAGATTCGCCTTTTTTAGGGACGGGCTGGACAAATGCTGTTTCCATCTGCTCGGAAAGAGTCCTAAAGAGTAGGATTGATGAAAAAGCTTACGCAGTGGTTTTGCCAGCGTGGAAGAACACCTCTTCAGAAGAAGGGGAGATACACCATCTGGACCAGCGGACTTATGTATGTTGAGATCTTTAAGTACTCTTGCTACTATACGAGTGCGAAAGTGGATTCGTCCCATTGTAGATTCGGCGCACTCAAGTGTAGGCGGGAACAAAGCACAATCTGGGAGTGTTGAGCTACCAGCAAAGTGTGCAGCAAGCAGATTGGCCTTGTCCAAAGAGCTGACAGCTGGAATGTCATTGTAAATGAGCATTGGGATGGAGGATGAGGCAGAATTTCTAATGTTTTTGACGAATGACCAAAAATTTGTACTGCCTTTGGGACATTGCAGTATTTTTTGCCTCAGTTTTTGGTCGTATTGGAATTTCACACACTTGAGAAAGACGTTGCAGTCATTTCTGGCTCGTTTAAACTTTTTTCGGTTTTCGGGTTGGTCTTGTAGGACCGAAAAAATAATTCTCTAACTCTGACAGCCTCTTTACAGCTCGAGTTGTACCATGCCTTTTCTTTTGGTTTGATACTCTTCATCCGATGAGGGATAAAGCATCTCATTCCAAAGAGAATAGTTTCTGTGATCATGTCAGCAGCGGCATCCACGTCGTTATCGAGGAAACATAACGACCAGTTAAAATTCCTAAAGAAGTTAAGTCCGCTCCAATTGGCTTTCTCGTATTTCCATACGGTTCTTTTAGGAATCTTTTCTCTAACTGTACCCGTCAGGGTGAGAAGTTAAAAACAAGTCCAGGGTGTTGGTGGTATGACTATCACCGTCTGGTATTCGTGTGGGCTCATTTACAAGCTGGGTTAAATTATTTTCCGCAGCGAAGTTCTCAACACACCGTCCTTCGGGTGTAATCTGTCCAGAATGTCGAAGCCAACCAGAATTGTGTATATTGAAATCGCCCGTAATCACGATTTCAGTATGAGGATACGGGGATACAATTCTTTGAATGGAGTCAGACAGCGCATCAAACTCGTGAAAGGTCGAGTTGCTGTCCAGTTTGGGGCTGCTGTAAATAAAGCAGTAGTGGATAATTTGCCTACGGAGATGGAATTTTAACCACATGAAATTGAATTCCGGATTGGAACAGGGACTACATTGTGGTGGAATTTGGTAAGCTACATCACTACGCACATAAATGGCGAGACTGCGTGAGAAAAGAATAGTGGCACTAGCTCGTAGCCAGGTAGCTTCAGATCAGAGTGATCTGAGAGGTGTGGGCGGGGATCTACCTGTGTTTCACTAAGCGCCAAAACAGCTGGTCGGTACTTACAGACGTGGACGTACGCAGAAAAGTGATTACTTTTTAGCGTATATTAGCTACGACCACCCTGAATTCTCTGGTCATAATTACAAACACAAACACCGACGATACTAAGCAAGGCTGCGAAGTGAAAATTCTGACGATGGTTTACCGAATAAAATTGCTGTAGGTGTTATGCCCTTACAACAATATGAAACAGTGCACCAAAAAACCGCTATCCACACACAACCCGCTATCCATCAGTTGTTACATACACCCAGCCACTGCCTGCATTATTTCTTGCGAAAAAAAACCATTACCGAGACCAAGGCTAAGCTTGATAAATACTATGGGGACTCTGCACCATCGATTACAATGGTAAAAAAAGTGGTTTACTGAATTTCGTTGTGGCCGTACAAGCACTGAAGATGCCGAACGTCCTGGACGCCCAGTTGAGGTCTCTACACCCGAAACAATCGAAAAAATTCACGATATGGTGTTGGCCGACCGAAGATTGAAAGTGCGAGAGATTGTGGAAGCCGTAGGGATCTCGCATGGCTCAGTGGTTTCAATTTTGAATGATCACTTGGGCATGAGAAAGCTTTCCGCAAAATGGGTGCCGCGTTTGCTCACAGTCGACCACAAACGCAATCAGGGAGACTACGTTGAAAAATAAAATTATTTTTTTATCAAAAAATCTGTGTTTTAATCCAAAAGTCACGGACTTATTGACCCGCCCTCGTATGAACTACCTAAAAATAAATTTTAACCTGCTTAATCTTACTTAAACTATCCTTTATTTTAGAGTGTGTTACCCACCTTGTTCTAATATAATTTTTTATTTTTTTTTGTGTATTTTTTTTTCCTTAAATCTAACTTAATCCTACCTAAAACTATGGAAGCCGGCCATGGCTAATAAAATAGACAGACGACCGACTTTGCTTCACATGAAGCTACCTATAACTTGAGGAATTCGACGACGAACCTTCCCCTCCTTCCACTAGCCACCAAAATTGTTGGTACTGCCGAGCAACATCCCTCATGTGGCGACTCCCTATCACCCTACTGAACCGGAGACGCTCCGCACTCCCATGTGCGGCGTCTCTGTCGTAGTTGAGTCGCCTGTCCGAGCGACGTGAAGATTAGCGGCACCGCTAATCTGTCCTGGATCACACCTTTCATATCTATGTAGAGGAACGCTTCTGGAGGAATAAAGCCGTTAAAGCGAACGCTCTCATGATACATATAGTTAGGGTAGTAAGCCCCGGAAATCAGGTTGTTCGACGAGGTCATTGCTCTTGTCCACTCCTATTAGGTTCGAACTATTGTATAAGACCTCATTAGGATAGAATTTTATGTACTCGTACTCTGGTGTTCTGTATAAGCGAAGACAAGCCCGGAGACAAGCCCTCTCAAAGACCCGAATCTTTTCCAAAAAGTTTGCTCTCACGTTGAACCACACGGGGCAACCAAATACAAGCATAGGCCGGATAAGGGCCATGTAGCAGATCACCTTCACCCTCGCATCGAGTTGGCTGTTATAAAACAGTCTGTTTGTAAGGGCAAAAGCACCTCTGGCTCAGGCCAGAGCAACATCTATATGTTTGTTAAAATACAGATATTGGTCTAGCCAGATCCCAAGGTATCTGACTACATTTCGATAAGTAAGTGGCTGCCCGTGCTGTATCACGATCGAAAACTTCCGCCAATTCTTTCTAGTATCCCTAGAGGCCCCAGACAAAGGCGTCCTAAACAAAATGGTTTCCGATTTCTGAAAGTTGATTTTCAACTTCCAGTCGTCGCAATATCGTTTAATTTTATCGAAGTAACGTTGCAAAAGTATGTTAATGACCTCAATCTTTGGACCTGATCTGTACGCGATTAAGTCGTCTGCGTACGGTACGGCATGGTGAAGGGAACCTATCAGATCACTTGTGTAAATATTGAATAGTATCGGCGAATTTACCGCACTCTGTTGCAGACTGTTTTTAATGTTAAATGTTCCAGCAGAAGTCACATCGCCATTCTTCATGATGAACTGTCTACTGGAGAGCATATCAAAAAGAATATACAGCAGTGGTTTACTAATGCCAAACCTGTCCAGCTTGAAAAAGAGTCCCTCTAACCATACGGTATCGAAGGCTTTTTCCAAGTCAATCAGGCAGGCACCAGTGCACTGGTTCTTGCCTTTGTTCCATTGGATATCAGAAACCAGTTTAGAGGCAGCATGATTAATATCATGCCCCGCCTTGAAACCGAATTGATTATCCGGAACTATACGTTTGTCCTCAACCCACTTAGTCAGGACTCTATTGACCACCTTCTCGAAAACCTTACTGATGTTTGGAAGGAGACTGATCGACCGCAGATTCGCCGGATTGGATGTGTCGTTATCCCTTTTGGGGATGGGATGTACGACCGCAGTTTTCCGTTGCGCTGGATAATGTGCATTATTCATTGCATTCATGTTACTAAGTTTTTTTTTGTAAAAAATGTTTTCTTAGTTTTAATTATAAGGAATAGAAATAGTATATTATAGTAGTAAGGTACGTCGAAAGACATAATTTAAGTGTTAGGTTTAACTTAGAGTGCCCGCATGGGGCCAGTAAGTTAGAATAAGATAATTTTAAGTTAATTAAGCTAATTTTTAAGCATTTTTTGTCTAGCAAGTAAGAGTAAATTAAGTAATATAATAAAAATGCATATAAACAACTATTAAACAGGGTGGTGAAGATGTCCACCGCTTCTAGTGAGAGATGTCGAAGCACAATGTTCGGTATTTCATCGGTTCCCACTGATTTCTTACTTGTAAGTGATTCGAAGATCGTTTGGAGCTCTTCCTTCGAAATGGACGGGGATAGTACCCTATCGTCGGCGGTGACACTATTTGCCATATTCTTATCACTGAACTTCATTTCGAAGGTAGAAATTGTGCACAAGTACTCGATTTTCCAGGTCCTGGTTGGGGCCAATGATGTCATTCGCCTTGTACACTTCCTGGAAGGTCGCTCCTATAGCCTCTACCTTCTCCTGCGGATCCTTGATCACAAAGAAGTTGTCATCATCAACGGCCTCATTTGAATCGATGCCTGCTGCTACGAGTATGTGCTCGTTCTCCATCGTTCGGACGATTTTAAGACACGAAAGGTCGTTTTGATCTTTGATCCGAAATATTTTATTTATTTGCGGGAGCCTATTCGGGTTGCTGGTGTTTACAGCCCGAATTTTGTTATTCCAATAAAAACTTACGGAAATTCTGTAATTTTCTTTTATTAATGTTTGGAAGTTTTTGATCGACGACTTTAATGTCATGATCTCCGGGTTATGTCTGTCAGTAAACTGTCTGTACAAGGTTTTTAGTCTTGACAGCAGTCTACTTTTGTGTCGGTGCAGTGCGTCAATAGTTGCGTTGCGGAATAAGTCTTCGTTGTCAGTGTATTGATACCGAGGTATCGTTATGTCCATTGTTCGTTTGATTGTCTCGTCCATTAGTTTTAGATACCTGTCAATCTCCTCGTTTGTCAGATTTCTATTGGACGGTGGGTAGAGCGAATTCGGGGAGAGTGGGCTCGTCAGTGTTCTGGAGAAGTATGTCCAACGCACCCTACTATAGTTGCAGGAATGCCTTTGAGCAAACTCATCCAATTCCGCAATTTCGTTCAGAACGGTTATTTCGGTACTGAGACCGCAGTGGTCACTTTCATACACAAAAGTGCGTAGACAGTTTATGGTATGTTAGTTAGTGCACGTCAAGTGTATTCGTGTGTCGAACAGCAAGAGGTCCAAATAGGACCTGTGTCTGGGAAACGACAGACTATTCCAGTTTGCTGTCGGGACTTAACTGAACGAGGACGAACGGTAGTTTCTGCTTCTCCCTTTTGGCTCTAGCCGTGACAAATGGCTTGACCCCCACGAATTTGAGACCTTCGCACTCCTCTTTCAGCAGTGCAAGGAGCTCCTCCGGATCAGTCGACGGTTCTAACCCCCTCAGCAGCATTGTTTGCAGCTTCTCCCCTTTCGGGGTACAGGAGAAGAACTCCGTCGTCGAATCCTTCAATAAACTTTTAATTTTATGGTAGCGCTCCACTGTATTGCAGTGGATCGCGTGCCTATCTAAACTAAGTATTTTAACAAAAAAAATTATTGCCTATGGCCGACTTACATAATTCTATCGTGTCTTTCAACTCCATCTTAAACATGTTGATTGGAGGTACCTGTAGTTGATTTCTGCTATTGCTGTTGCTGTTGTTGTTGCTGCTGCTGATGTTGTTTCTGCTGTTGCTGTTGTTGCTGCGATTTTTGTTGCTGTTGTTGTTTTTGCTGTTTATGCTTTTGGTGTGGTTGTGCATCTTTCTTTGTAAGTTCTTGTGCCGGTTTTGTATTTGTTGTTGTTTTAACGGCTGTTTTTGTTTTTGTGATCGCTCCATGTTGACATTTTGTTGTTGCTGAGGGCTCTAGAGTTGTAGTTTTTCCATCTCCCTCCTTGCCACTTGCTTCGCCTTTATAGCAAGCACTTTTTGCTGTAGCTGCTGTATGCTACTATATAAGACAACGAAAATCTTTTACACTATAACTAGGAACTATGTCCTCCAAATAGTTCCTAATCCATCTCCGCGGTATTTTTGCTGCATTTACTTAAAATTTTTCTGCCAAGTCCCTCAAAACAGTCTTCAGCTCATCTACTTCCCCAAACAAAACGCTTTCATCGCTGGATCAATCTACCAATTCGGCGACAATGGCGCTGATATTACACCTTTTGCTTACAATTAAACTAATTCTACAATAATAAAAGTCATTAAACGCATAGGTATTACGTCAATAAAGTAGTAATAATTACCAATCAAGTAAAAATATTCCTGCCTTCCTTCCTTCCTTCTTTCCTTCCTTCTTCGCGATTTCTTTTTTGTTTTTAAATGTCACTTTTGACGTTTCAAACATATTTTAAAAAAATGTGTTCCCGCGAGGTTTTGGGTTTAAGAAGAATTAATCAATACTCAAACAAATTGTTGCAAAAATCTCGCGAGAACAGATCTAATATATGTAATAAATTAAAAAAAAAAAATTATTATTATTTCAGGCGTACAATGTCATTGGATTCTTCTGGTTATCATTTTTTATATCTGCTTTGGGAGACATGGTGCTTGCGGCAACATTTGCTACTTGGTATTGGACGTTTCGCAAATCAGATGTTCCATATTTCGTGCTAAGCAAGGCGTTTGGGAAAGTAATTCGTTATCATTTGGGGACACTGGCTCTAGGTGCGTTTGTGCTTACAATATGTCGCGTTCTACGCATTGTTTTGGAATTCATTGACCACAAATTGAAAAAATTTGATAATAGTGTAACCAGAGGTATACTTTGCTGCATGAAATGTTTCTTTTGGGCTCTAGAAAACTTTTTGCGTTTTATCAACCGAAACGCGTACATAATGTGTGCGATACATGGCAAAAATTTTTGCGAAAGCGCTAAGGACTCTTTTAATTTATTGATGAGAAACTTTCTGCGGGTAATTGCTGTAGACAAAATTACGGATTTTTTATTTTTCCTTTCCAAATTGTTGCTTACTGGCACAACTGGCATTGGAACTTACTATTATTTTGTCGCGAACCCAGAGCATCGCTTAAATTATATCGGTGTCCCTATAACTCTCGTAGTCATTGCCACTTATTTAATAACCAGCGTTTTTTTTGGAGTTTACTCTATGGCAGTTGACACTTTGTTTTTATGTTTTCGTAAGTATCAACTACAATAGTTTATATGACAAGAGCGAGGAACTAATAATTTTTGTTTTTATTAATAGTGGAGGACTGTGAACGAAATGATGGATCAGAAGAAAAGCCGTATTTTATGTCAAAACAACTAATGGGAATTTTACAAAAGCGCAATAAAGTGCCAAAGAAATAAATAGTTACTGATAGTACGAATGTACGTTTGTGGAAAAATTGCTCAAAAGGTTGTCAGAATTATTAAACGCATTCATAAATAAACGTATACGTATGTATATATTATATATTTGTATAAACAAACTTTTTTACGTTTTTCTTTTCTTTTTTTTTTTTTTGTAAAAAACAACTGATATTTTGTGAGTGTAAGGTTATTTTTTCACATTATACGTGGATAACATTAGAATATCAACAATGAAAATTAAAAAAACAAAGCTGTCATACATGTATAGCTATCATATTCCTGTACAGCTATAATACAATTATGAGATTAAATATATAAAGTATGTGGAGATCCAGGGGCTTAAAAAGCATTTTATCAAATTTTGTTTCACAATTTTTGGTTTGTAATAGGTGTTATAGATGCCCTTGAATGTTTAAAATCGGGTAGTGGAAAATTAGCTGAAAGGAAAGGTGGTCATGGGTTGTCAAGGTATAGCTACCAATTTCGAAAAAAAAAACATTTCAAATGCTAATGGTACGAGGGCGGGTCAATAAGTCCGTGACTTTTGGATTAAAACAGATTTTTTGATAAAAAAATAATTTTATTTTTCAACGTAGTCACCCTTGAGCTCTATACACTTTGTCCAACGCTTCTCCAATTTTTTTATCCCTTCCAAAAAAAATGATTTGTCGAGGTCCTCAAAATGACGAGATGACTTCATCATTGGAGTCAAATCTTTTTCCACCAAGCCATTTCTTCAGGTTTGGGAACAAGAAGTAGTCGCTCGGAGCCAAATCTGGAGAATAGGGTGGATGAGGGAGCAATTCATAGCCAAATTCATGGATTTTTGCCATGGCAACTGCACATGTGTGCACCCTTGCATTGGCTTGGTGGAAAAGAACTTTTTTCTTGGCCAAATGAGGTCGTTTTTTTTTTTCAAATCGTCATTGAATCGGTCCAATAAGTTGGCATAATATTCCCCATTGATTGTTCTTCCCTTTTGAAGGTAGTCAATGTGGATTATCCCGCGTGCATCCCAAAAAAACAGTCGCCATAACTTTATTGGCTGACAAACCCACCTTGGCCTTTGGCGCTGATTCACCCTTAGAAACCCACTGTTTTGACTGTTGTTTGTTCTCTGGTGTGTTGTGATGGATCCATGTTTCGTCCACGGTTACAAAACGGCGCAAAAACTCCTCCATATTGCGATTAAACAACGCCAAACCTTCCTGTGAAGTTGTTACACGATTGCGTTTGTGGTCGACTGTGAGCAAACGCGGCACCCATTTTGCGGAAAGCTTTCTCATGCCCAAGTGATCATTCAAAATTGAAACCACTGAGCCATGCGAGATCCCTACGGCTTCCACAATCTCTCGCACTTTCAATCTTCGGTCGGCCAACACCATATCGTGAATTTTTTCGATTGTTTCGGGTGTAGAGACCTCAACTGGGCGTCCAGGACGTTCGGCATCTTCAGTGCTTGTACGGCCACAACGAAATTCAGTAAACCACTTTTTTACCATTGAAATCGATGGTGCAGAGTCCCCATAGTATTTATCAAGCTTAGCCTTGGTCTCGGTAATGGTTTTTTTTCGCAAGAAATAATGCTTAATAAGCACACGAAATTCACTTTTTTCCATTTTCTCCTCAAATTAGTGAGTAGTCTGATAAAAATAGCTGTCAAACACAAGCTAACTGACGCAGCAAGTTTAAATTTTGACAGGAGTCAACTGACAGATGCCTGTTGACAGGAGCAGTGTTGCTGTTTCAGTAAAGAGGTCAGAAATTCAAAAACTTATTGACTTATTGACCCGCCCTCGTATCTGCACTTTTATCATGCGACAGAGCATATTTTCCGCAATTTTAATAACGATTATTAATGAGTTCAGTATGCAAACATATTTAAACATATTTAAAATTATGATATTTCAGAATCGAGCAAGAAAATTGTTAATCTTATTTAAAGGAAATCTAAAATCCAGTATCTCACAGGGCCACCTATATACCAGAGATATTCCTATACCTCGTTTGTCATATTAACGGTTAGTGAGAATTATGAAGAACTCACACAGAAGTTGCAATTAGCTGTCAAGAAAATAGCTAATCTAAACAAGGCAAAACAGATGGTGGCGAATGAGCCCTTAATGGACCAAACCCAATGCTCATATCCTCGAACGAATTACTGGTTTTGGTCTAGCAGACGCACGCCTCTTCCTATGGCTATCTATGTATAATGGAACTGGCCCTCCAGGTTGAGGGCTGTGCTGCTGGGGTAACTGCCCGGCCATGGGAAAAGAAAGACTAAGTTACGAAGCAACAACCAGCTTCGGGTACGGACAGATCTACTATTGACAACCCCTGCAAATGGAATAAGGACAACGAGCTTCGGATCTGCAGGTAGAATGTTAAGTCCCTTAATAGACCACGTTCAGCCGAACAAATAGCGGAGGCCCTGGACTGCCGCAAGGCAGATGTTGTCAAAAAATTCGATGGGATGGCCCAGACAAAAAGAGGATGAAACACTGCGACATCTACTACGGTGATTGTTATCGACGCAAAAACAGCGCCTATTTGGATGCGGATTCGTTGTTAGAGGCAGGGTCAGGTAAGAAACCTTGAGTTTCCGGCATATTAAAGAGTTCCTTGTAACAATCTGTTTTAAAATTAAATTTGCCAACACTAGCCTCATTGAGCGCGCTCTGTAACAGAGGAGAAAAATGACGATACCGAAGATAGCTTCGACGACCCCTTGAACAAGACTTAAGGCTATGTTCAGACAATTGCCATATCTGTCAGTGAAAAAATGGTCCCAAATGTCTTACAACCGTGTGAATAAACAATTTTGTCTGACAATATTTGCAGACCGCATCTGACAATAAAATTGAACACATAATTGTGTTAGTCAGACGTTTAAGACATTTGCAGACTGTAATCTTTAAATTATCTGGTTTAAAATAATTTATTGTTTCTTCCGGGCAGCCGTGCGCAAACTCAATTTAAGCAATTTATTGTTTGGTTCGGGCAACCGTACACAAACTTAATTTAGTTATTTGGAAAAATTTTTTAGTTACTCGGTCCGGGCAGCCGTACACAAGCTTGAAATTCTGCAAAGACAGTTTTAATTTCAAAGCGAAAAGAACAGCTTTATTTCTTAACATTTGTCTTTAACAGTGTTTTTCTTCACCAAGAGACTGTGAATTACAAAGGTAAATGAAATCTGCAGCTTATCATATTGCATATGTTGTTTTACAGTTTACAAGACTAATAGCATACTTTTAGGAGACTTAACATTTTATGGCTTAACAAAATTAGTATACTCTTAGGGTATTTTGTTATGTACGTACTTCTCCTTTGTTACAAGACTCATTTGCTATTGAAAAAAATCGTGTGCGCAATTAGAAAAAATAAATAAAAAAGTGATAGTTATCAGGTCTAAGGACCGAAATAATAAAAAAAAAAATTATTTTAAAACCTATAAAAATACAAAGACTAAAAGTGTAATAAGTATTATTACAACACGGAATAAAAGTGTTAAAGTTATGGCGGGGAGGCCGCCATAATGAAGGGAAGGGGGAAAAAAACATTCGAGCAACAACATGAGGCACAACATACATGGGCAAATGAAAGTGTAACGGAACATTCAATGATTCTAAGCAGAGTGATACCACACTCTAGCAGTAAACGGCCACCAAAAATCGCCAACGAAACCGCCTTCGAATTAATCGACGTATTTAAGGGAAACGCATTCCCAACACTGCAAAGCGAGTCACCTAAAATTCTGCCAAGTCCATCCCAAGTGGAAGTAGCGAAACAACTGCTTAAAATTGGCCACACCTGAAGATGCAATGGAGGCAGAAAACTCTAATGAGGAAAATTGGGAGACAACCAACACCAACAGGAAAAGAAGGAGAACACTATCAGACAGAAGCAACAAACTTAAGGAGCCTACAGCCGAAATCAACAGTAGTAACCGCTTCTCCATCCTGGGGGATTTTGGTATTCTTGGTACAGAAGAAATGTCAGCAAAAAGTAAGTCCGTTCCTACTCCTCCCTTAGAAAAGCCAAAAAGAGTAATTAACCAAGAAGAAAATGTAAATTTGAAACCCAAAACCAGATTTTGTCCGCCTATTATTTTATTTAAAGCAAATATGCGTCAGATTGTAGACGACCTAAAAAAAACAGTTCCAGATTTCTAAATTAAAGTTATAAATGTAACTAGATTTAAAAGTAAACTATTTCTGAATAACAACAAAGTGCACTCCGAGTTAATGGAGTATCTCCGTAACTCTAAAAACGTCCAAGCTCATTCTTATACTCTTCCTGAAGAGAGAGCCTCCAATCTCATACTGCGCAGATTGACCACTGCTTACCAACCGTCTGAAATTGAGGATGAGCTTAACCAGCGTGTACCAAACACAATAGCAGGCGTGAGCATGTTCGAAACTTTGAAATCAAAAAGGCAGGAGATAAATTATAACCTTTTCTTTGTTCGATTGCTACCAGGCAGGGATGTACGTGAAATTATTAAAATAAGACATATGTTTTACATTAGAGTTAAATGGGAGAGGCCTATTGGGAACAAGGGTCCTTTGCAATGCAGAAGGTCCCAGGCTTATGGTCACATCGCTAAAAACTGCGGAAGAGGTTGTAAATGTGTTAAGTGTGAAGGACTTCACGGCCCTGGTGAGTGTGCGCTCAAAAAAGCAGAGGACTCAGCAGCATACTGCGTTAATTGCCAGTCTTTCGGTCACCCTGCCAACTTCAGGGGATGCACCTCCTACAAAAAGCACACAGAAAAACGTAGGTCTATGGTTAAAGTTGCGCTCGATAAAAAGAGCAGAAATGAACTGGTGCTAAAAGATGTCACCAAAAACCTCAGCGGCATAAAGCCAGGAATATTTTTTGCAGACCATTTCAGACCTAGCCCCTCCCATTCGGAAGCAAACTACCTTGAAACCTTCCTTGGACTTCCTTGTGTATGTTGCCGGGCTCTTAGCTCGAATAGAGACCTTCGTAAAAAAACAGGCACAATTTTCGAAATAAAGCGGACTTATGTCTTAAATACAACTTCTAAGTGAAGTTGTAGGAGCAGGTTTAGTGTAATGGCCATTAAAAGTTTAAATTTCAACGTTTCGTCCCGGATCGGAAACTCTAGGAGAATCGAGCTCGAGAAAATTCTCCTAAGCAACGAAATATCTATAGCGTTTATACAGGAAACATACTTTAAATCTAAGCATAGTATTCATCTGAGTTCATTCATCGTCAAAAGATGCGATAGATATCCAGGGGTTGCGGTTATAATACGCGATAATATATCATTACAAATTTTAGATCCGGGGATAAGAAATTTTCCGACGTTTTTCATTTTAATTGAATTAAAGCCAGGTGGTATACTCAAAAAAATTGTCTTTGGATCCATGTACATACCAACTAAAATGGCATCTTCCCAAATAATCCCTGAGTTAGACAAACTTAACATCCTTGCTGATCGATGTGATGGAGACCTCAATGCCAAAAATCCAATATGGGGTGATAACATTATGAATCTTAACGGAGGAAGTCTTAGAAAGTGGATCGTCAGTTCAAATACAAGCTTCATTAATTTAACAGCTGCAAGCCCGTCCTTTCCAAGAAGTTCTGCTTTTCTGGATCAATTCCTGATTTCTAACCACCTGATAGACTCAATCAATCCTAACTTTAGCATATACACAATCCCGACGTTCTCTGACTATTTTCCGCTTATTTTGGAAATTGGTTTTACAGACGCTATTATTAAATTTTACGAGCCAAGGGGTTTCATATCATATAAAAACACTAACTGGGTTAGGTTTCGGCGAGACCTAGATATTAACTTGGCTCAACACAAACTCTCAATAATCTCAAATCTAACTGATACCGAGATTGATGACTACATCAAAAAGTTTAACGGAGCCATAACCCAGGCCACCCAAAACAATACAAAAACAATTTTTCCATCCTACAGAAAGTATGCTTCACTACCGGACCATATCCGGTAGAATTTTCCACAATAGTTATAATAAGACAACACCCGAATACATTGAGCTATCAGGCAGAATATCATTACTAAGCAAAATCAAACAGCTCAAAATGAGACTCTCTAATATAACATCTGGTCCTCACGCATATAAGGATTTAAACAGGCTCATAGGAAAATCGACAAAATCGAAAATAGGGAACGTTGAAGTCGACGGCATCACTATTGTAGATTCTCCCAGTAAAGCTCGAGAATAGTGAATATTTCAAAAACGTTTACGCAAAACCCAGTAACACTTAGATATTCAGTTTGAAAGGGAAATCGAACAAAGTGTTGAGCGAATCAAAGCCCAATTTCCACCTAAAATTTACAATTTCGATGTCGGAAACCCCTCTATCACTCCCATCGCTCCACAGATGTTTACATCAATGACGGAAATTTCTGGTATAATCCATAACCTCAACAGCGAAAAATCGGCAAGCCCAGATGGAATCTCTAACTTCGTTCTTAAAAAAATTTCAAATGTAGCCATTGAATACTTGACAATAATTGTAAACAATTGTTTGAACATTGGGTACTTTCCACGTGATTGGAAGATTGCCACGTTAATCCCAATAAAGAAAAAAACATAGTTACTGGATTTGTCTAACTTACTCTCTAATGTGGGCAAAATTCTAGAAAAGGTCATTAGCAACAAAATGAATGAACATATCGATAATTCGTATCATCATATTCCTGATCATCAATTTGGCTTTCGCAAAGGTCACTCAACAACACATGTCTTACTTAAGGTACATAACGACGTCACAGCTAACCTCAGAATTAAAAAATGTAGTCTCGATGTTGAAAAAGCCTTTGACAAGGTTTGGAGGGTTGCCCTGCTTTATAAGTTGGATATCCCACTGAATTACTTGTGATATTATTCAACTATCTTGAAGATAGATTAGCTTCAGTCCAAATACAAGAATGTAAATCTGAGCTATTTCAAATATTCAGTGACGTGCCGCAAGGATCAGTTCTTGCCCTCGGACTATTTAATGGTTATTTGTTCGATTTTCCTCACACTTCACTAAGGCATGGTATATTAAACTCAACTGCGCTGCTTTTTGCTTATGACACCCTTGTGTACGCACATGCAGACCTCCCACACGATGCATTAAGACAGCTTAAAATACATATTCAGCAAATTCTTAAATTTTACTCCAAGTGGGGTATTAAGATAAACATTCCGTAATCTGAGAGAACATGCATAAGGAATTCGTACGGCAGAGGCAAGGAAGGTGCTGTGAGAGACAGCAAATTTCTATCGTTAAAAATTAATGGCTTGGAAATACCATTTAAGAAGAAATTGACGTACCTAGGAGTGAATTTCACAAACCTATTCAAATTTAACAGCCATGCTAGAACAGTGAAGGAGAAAGCAATTAGGGTTTCGAATATGCTTACGCTCTATTTGAGACACAGTTCATTGCAAAACAAAACAAAGCTACTTTTTTACAAAACCTTGATCAGACCGATACTAGTATATGCATTTCGCTGCTGGTTTTCAATTTCGAAATCGGTGGCGGTGGAATTGGGGGTTTTCGAAAGGCAGATTCTAAGATACTGCATTCATAAAAACATTCAAACTAGAACTAAACGATTCCCTAACTCGACAACTTATAACGATGCTAAGGTAGTGCCTATGATGACTTATGCAACCAACCTGATGAAGAAAACAATAGTTAAAATGCGTTACTCTGAAAATGATTTGACACGGGAAATCATCACAAATCGGTATCACATGGAATGACTCTTATTACCTCTCGCCGATCGGTATTGAAATGGAAGAACCCTCCACTGACTCGGGGTGCACTTTACCAGCCTTTTATCAGCAAATACCCCATGGTTCAAACCGTGGCTAAGCCTAAATTAAAATACAAACGTTACCCTAAGTACAAACATATTGCGATATTGCCTTACAAAGAAAGCTAGCTGATATTTACAATTAAAACTTAATATAATGTAAGTAGATATAGTCTTAAATTATGTACTTTCAACTCATTATGACCTAGCTGGCATATATAAAGTAATTGTTAATATTAAATAGTAAAAGAAACAAACACTCAAATCTTATGAAAAAAAAGAAGAAAAAAACATGTTCACAATATTTATGTTTCTAAACATTGTAACATAAAAATGCCAATCCAGCTATTAGTATCTGTGATGCACCTAGCATCTCTCTCCCCCTTAGCCTTTTTATGACGCTGCGACGTCAAAGCAATTGACATAAAATGCTCAGTGAGCAAGAGCGCAATAGAAAATAAGAAAAAGACACCACAATGCTGTGAAATACTATATTCAATTGATGTTAGAGGACCATACATTATAGTCTCTGATATATACTTAGTTGTAAGAAAAAGAAAAACGTATCATTAATGTTATCTGAAAAGAAAGACTTTAATAAATGAACTGAACTTAACTGAACTCATTTGCTATTGTCAGATGTGCTGTGCTTATGATGTCTGACAATTTCTTCATTGTCTGATAATTATTTCTCATATTTGAACGAGCAAAACGAAGTTTCGGTGCTATTTTTTTTACATTTTGGAGTTGATTTCTTTTTGTGAAGATCAGTGAACTAAATTGTGAATACGTCGACGTAGAGGACGATCCAAAATTTCGACCGGTTGAAGTTTCACCACTTTCGCAGTCTTAGACTACGTCGGCAGAAAAAAAAAATTTCAAAATCCTATCAAAAAACAGTTGGAAGTGAATGGTACCAGGAACAAATTTTAGAACTGGTTCAGGAAATCCAGACGCGACGTAGTTTGTGGGATGCTAGATGCGCAGAATATAAACCGCCGAAAGAAGTCGCGGACCCCATCCATATGACCTTCAACGACTGTGAGGGCTCATGGTCGAATCTCCGCATCACATTCAACAGCAACCTTGACAAATATCCTGAAAAAAATAAGGTCAAGGTGCTAGCGAATGAGTTCCTATTCCTGGAAGTATTTCAAACCAATTATGTTTTTGGAAGCTAATAAAGTTCTGCAGTCCACCCAATCACCTTCGTCTATTTCTTTGCCTTTATTGGTTTTATGTTTCAGAATTATTCATGTGTTCTTTGTGTTCCTTTTCAAGATCTCTACTGTCGACGGCTAATACATACACATATATGTACAATATATGTATATATATAAATATATTGGGTCTATAACTTAATTGCGGTTTGCTAAGAGATCGCGTAACTTGTATTATTCCATTGTTATTATTTCATTGGAACATGCGTTGGAAAGCTACTGTCATTGTACGTCGTTTCAGTGTATGTCCATTCATTTCAAGCGTAAACAACTAAATTTTTTTTCACTCAAATATGTCGAACTTTGTGCCTGAAAAAGTGTTTTTGCGGGGAGATCTTCTTCATGAAGAAAACTGCTGCCGAAAGTCATCGTATTTTGGTGGAAGTTTATGGTGAACATGCGCTAGCTGAGCGAACGTGCCAAAAGTGGTTTGGACGATTTAAAAGTGGTGATTTTGGCTTGGAAGGCGATGCACGTCCTGGGCAACCAAAAAAATTTAAAGATGAAAAACTGGAAGCATTACTCTATGAAGATTGTTGTCAAACACAAGAAAAGCTTGCAGAATCTTTGGGTGTCACTCAGGCAGCCATTTCAAAACGTTTAAAAGCAGCTGGATATATTCAAAAGCAAGGAAATTGAGTTCCACATGAACTCAAGCCGAGAGACGTCGAAAGGCGGTTTTGCATGTCCGAAATGCTGTTGGAACGCCACAAAAGGAAGTCATTTTTGCATCGGATTGTTACTGGTGATGAAAAATTACGACAACCCCAAGCGCAAAAAATCATATTTGAAACCCGGCCAACCAGCCAAATCAACGGCAAAGCCGAATATCCATGGCGCGAAGGTAATGCTCTGTATTTGGTGGGATCAGATGGGTGTGCTGTATTATGAGCTGCTAAAACCGGGTGAAACCACCAATGGACAACGTTACCGCACACATTTAATTCGTTTGAAGAGAGCAGTGGCCGAAAAACGCCCGGAATATGCGACCGGACACGAGGCAATAATTTTCCATCATGACAACGCTCGGCCCCACGTTGCTATTCCGGTTAAGAACTATTTGGAAAACAGTGGATGGGAAGTCTTACCCCACCGGCCTTATAGCCCAGACCTTGCCCCTTCTGTCTACCATTTGTTCCGGTCGATTCAGAACGCCCTCACTGAAATACGGTTCACATCAGAGCAGAATATTAAAAATTGGCTTGATTCATTCTTGGCTGCCAAGCCGGCGCAGTTCTTTTGGGATGGGATCCACAAATTACCAGAAAGATGGGAAAAAGTCATAGCTTCAGATGTGCAATACTTTGAATAATACTATTGTACATATTTTTCTTATATAAACGTTCAAATTTTGACAAAAAAAAACCGCACGAATTTATTTATACACCCAATATAATATAAAAATATAATATAAAATATTTTATATGTATATACGAGTATGTAATATAAAAAATCTAATACAAATATATAATGTAAATATATTAGGCCGAACTAATTAAGAACGATACACTGGAATCGTGTTTTTAATTTTTTTTTGTACTATGTATCGGTTAAGAACAGACAATAGCAAAAGGACTACTCCTTTATAACGAAAACATAAAAATTAATTCAAAATGTTTTGGTAACAAGAAATCAGCTGGCGATTTAATTAAGAACAATAAGAGAATATGTAAACTTTTCATTGTATTTTCGGGTTTTTGGTCAATCCTTTGGGAATCCTTTGTTTGCAATTACAGCCCTACATCGCTTTGTCATTGACAATATTAGGCCCTGACATTTTTTCGGTGTTATTGCATTCCAAGCTGTCCCTGCGGTTGCATACAATTCATTTGTATTGCTAATTTTATGCTTTGTAACACTCCTTTTTTTAACTCGTACCAAAGGTTTTTGATTGGATTTAGGTCTGGACTGCATGACGGCCAATCGATGACATCCATAGAATTATTCTGACACTATGTTTTTGTTGACCTCGCAGTATGTTTCGGGTCGTTGTCCTCCACAAATTTCCAAGTTAGTGGCAATTCTGCCTCTGTATAGGGCAGCATTACATTTTGAAATAATCCTATGAGGGTTTGAGCGTCCAGAGAATTTTTTTCCAAGGATGGTCCAATCTTTGGACTCTCATTCAATCGCTCTCAATATAGTGTGTAGAAAGTGCATTTGGGTCCTCGCCGAAAACTTCTTTCCGAATACCGATCGAGCTAAAAAAAAGGATTTTTTTTTGCGGTGTGAAATATCAGCCTATCTTGAGCTTCATTCGTTTTGCGAGGTCTTTTACGTCTTTCTACGCTTTCGGTGGTTTGATGTTTCTCAACATATTTTACGGCGTTAAAAATCATCGTTTTCGAGCATTCAATCATTTTTGTGATATCGTTATAGAATAATCTTTCAACATTGCGAAGTCTTATTATGGCTTCGCTAATGCCTGCTTTGCAGCTCTTTGTTTTCCCCATATCACGTTCAAAATATCTTTAAACCCAAAAAAGCTAATAATATCCCTTTAATTTCAAATGTTTACCAAAAACTTATTCCGTGCACAGCAAAATTCTACAAAAAAAACCTATTTTAATGAAACGTACTTAATTATATCGCCAATTGAATAATATACCAATATACTTAAAAGCCGATTAAAGCTGTTAACTAATATGCAATAACACCGACAGTTTAACATAGATAGCGGTACTTTTAATTTTGGTTGCCATCTGGCATCTGTCTTATTATCGTTCTTAATTAGTTCGTCACAACTGTATATATGTATATATAAAATATAATATAAATATATACATATATATATATATAATATTTTATCGAAAATGCAAATTAATTTTTTTATTAAAGCAATTTATACTGCTACTCTAATTCACCCTCTTCGATGGCATACTGTAGTGATATGCTATTTGGCCCTAACAAGGCAGGGCTTTTATATGCGATACGTTTCTGCCAGAGTTCTTACTTACTAGAAGCAAGGGCTGAAAAGCCAAATGTGAGAAGACAACTTGTTGGAGTTCAAATTGAATCTGCTTCATTTTTCTAAATGTACGGTTTATATACACAAACTTCAGTGAGCACTTCCATGTATATTGTGATATGTTGAATTAACAAAGTATCGATGAACATATGAATCTAAATTGGCACATGATCCAGCTTCTAATATGCACATAATAAGTAATACTATGTAGAGCGTATGCTATGCAAAACATTAATGACACATTCCCCATTGACTTTTGCAGTGCACAATACATTAGTGTTTACCATGTTTGGTATGTCTGCATTCTTGCGGGTTCATCAGTTTAGCTGTCCTACTGAAGTGCCTTTTATAGTTTTGGGTGTCTGGCCTTTGTTACTCCCGTATGTGGGTCATGAATTTACTGGATGCAATGTTAGGGTAGGTTCGATCCAATGCGTCTTGAACTCACTTCATACATCTTTGGCTTCGAGTAGAGTATCAGTACTGGGGCCGAATTACCGCAATCGATATCGAGTGAGTGAGTAGGACTCGTGATCGAATAATCGATAATCCCTTATTGGGATGATGGCACTCGAAAGCTCATGTTTGCACCAACACTTCAGTTTATTTACTCTTACATTTATACATATAATTTTTGAATTTCCCGCCTTAAATAAATATTGACTTGAATTTTTCATTACTTGAACGTTAATCGTTACAGTAAACTTCCCACAAGAACAAACTCACCACACCCAATTTTCTTCCTTTCCTCATTAATACAATTTGTGAATTAAATCATTACATTGTTAATTTCAAAGGCGACTCGTTAGTTATGGTGTAAAAAAGAATGAAGTAATAGAATAAAATTGTTTATAACGTTTAACAAAGTGGCTTGTTGGGGCACAAATTGATAAATTAAAGAGAACTTAATATTATAATTAAATAAATTAGAAAATTCAATTCTTATAAGTACTTAATACTTATATATTTTTGTTATGTATCTTTAACTATCGCACTGGTAACATTGTTCTATAAAAATTTAAATTTCGCGCCATCATACTAAGATGTTCCGTATTTTTAAGTCTCCAAAAGGAACTGTAGCTTACAATCGAATCATGAAACCGATGTTACTTAAAAGGAAATTAATAAAAAGTTTGTCACTTCTCGTTGAACTATCGACCTACAAGGTGTTTTATTTTATCGCTTTTTTTTCGTTCGTCGTAATAACTCGTTGTTGCACAAGAATACACTCGGTATTCTTCGAAGTATTGAGGATATTAAGCAAGGTCACGCTTCAAAGATTCATTTTCTCAAATCACAAGTATTATAACATACACACATATCATATAACAACAATTGAATTCGCCTTCTCCGTTTTCGCCGAGAAATTCGTCATAGACTCAAAAGGTCTGCTCCAAAAAAAAAAACTGAAATATTGCAGACAATCGATTGTCAAATAATCTACTCTTAGGACTCATTAGCCAATTATAGTTGTGAAGAATTAACGTCACATCGTTACCGCAAGTTGAATTGCCTACCGTGAGCTTTCGGCACCCATAAGCAAATTTAATCGTTGGAAAAGTTCTTTTCAGATCTACGGGTGCATTCGATGATCTTCCGTGTCGTCGCTGTGGTTGTTATCCGCTTTTCGATTCGGAGATTACCAGATTTCGTCGTGGGCAAAATTCGCTGCAAAGCCTTTCAGGAGTTTGTGTGATCACTTTTCGCTTTACCTTTTGTTGCTGCTAGCATTGTTCAGCTTAACGATTGTCACCTCGAAATAACTGTTGTAGGGAGCCAAAAAATTTTAACCAGCCAAAAAAACACACTTATCACTTATCAAACCAACTTTATTCTTCAATCGCCAAAAAACAAAACGCAAGCTTAACCTAAATTTACTTAACATTACAACTCGCATACCCGATCGCTGTGGCTTACAGCAAAAAGAAAATAACAGGAAAGATAGATAATATTAAAGAGAACAGAGAGAAAAGAAAACAGAAATAAAAATGAGAGCACACAAAAAAACAATTACGAGCATAACAACATTTCGTGGCTTATGCTTATGCTTACTCTTTGCCGTTTCTTCTTGGGATTTCTTTATCAATGGCAACGGTACGCGAGGTACATGAGGCTTTGGTTATTGCAAACAAGAAGAGCATGCAGAAGCCCTGCATAGCAACAACGTGGCTTGGCTTTCTGCTGCCACGTTTGATATATTTCTTATATTGGCCGAGAAAGATAGAGAGACATGCACTTGGCTTACCATAGCCACATCGTTGGCTTAGATTCTGATGCTGTGCAGTCGGTAAGTGGAATATGTTGCTATGTCTTTACTCCTCGCCTCATGTTCTGCCTCCTCCGATAACGCGTTTGGACTTATGTTGCATGTAACTCCTCCCGCCTTAGTATGGACGATCGCGTTGTCCATCGTAAATGTTGATAAACTTAAGCCTTGATATGTTGCCGCTATCCTATGCAGTATGTACTGTTAATAAGCTTAATTTTTAGATTTTTTTTTGTTATATCCAGTAAAGGCATACATACATAATGTGATATAAGTTATTTATATTTTATATTTGATTTTCTTTACTTATACTACTATTTTTTATTTTCGAAAGGTTTTTAATTTTACATAGATATGTACATATACATACATATTAGATAAATAAAAATGGCAAGACGTATAAAGTTTTGTACCTCTATTTTCAAAATACATTATTCAGATATATACATTTATAATATTACATACAACATATTATTAAAAAAAAAAAATTATATATTTTTTATATATTTTTTTTTTCATAACCGTTTTTTTTGACATTGTTTTTCTTTTATAAATTGCATTTGCGATAGTTGTGTTTGCAACGAAAATGGTTGTTGTGTACATTGAATACGACTTTTTTTATAAACATTTTGTTGAACAAAAAGTGATTAAGAATTTAGTGGACATTTATAGTGTTTAATGTTTTACATTTCACTTTATTTTATTTTTTTTTTGTTTTTAGTATTTTATGTTGATAACATTGTGAAATTCAAATTAAATACTTGTGCAATTTATATTAATTTACTTTATTAGTTCTTTGTTTTGTGGTTTTATTTCTACTGCAATAACCTCTTCTTGTTACTCGTAGTTTTCGATCAAAATGCGTCGATTCAATTGGATTTTGATATTTATACGTTCTTTTAACTATCTGCCTATCCCTTTTGAACCCTTTCTTGTCTTTGAAATACGTTGGACCTTTTTCTTTTACTTCTTTGGCTATATATCTGGGTAAACGTTTAATATTGTGAAAACCCAAATTTTTTATTAGTTCTCTTTCTTTGTATTCTGGAGGATCAATTCGTGTTTGATTTATTTTGCTTATTTGTTTTTCCTTTGTGTCTGAGACTCGGCATTTAAGTTCCTCCCATTCTGACTCATTCAAGGTGGAGTGAAGAAGATCATTGGGTTTATATTTAGTGCTAGAATGAATAGTATTATTGTAAATTTCAACTGCTTTGAAAGCTAATGTTTTGTCATCAATATCTATGTTATCTTTGTTAAGCTTGGATAGTCTAATATGTTCGTTAAGTGTTGAATGCAATCGTTCTATTACTGAATTACCTGTATGGGTATTAGGGGATGTGAAATGATATAAAATGTTACTTTGGGCTAGGAAATTTTTAATATATGCTGTATTAAATTCGTTGTCAGCTACTATTTTATCAGGTCTACCTAATATTGCAAATCTGTGTTTTAAAATGTCGACTATTGTTATTGAATTTCTGTCAGTAATTTGGTGAATAGAAACGTGTTTGGTTAATTTGTCAATGCCTGTTAAGAACATACTATTTTTATTTAAGAACCATATGTCAATATGAACGATTTCGTTAGCTTTACGTGGAGTCTCAGAAATCATAAGTTTTGGCCTGATGGGATTCCTGTCATATTTACACATATTGCATAAGATACAATTGTTTATATATTTATGAATCTCAAGCCTGAGGTTTGGATAATAATATTTACTTTTTAATTCTAGGAAGGTTTCTTCTATTCCTCTATGGTTTTTGTTTAAATGAGCTTTTTCAATCAATTCCATCAGCTTCTCTTTACAAGTGATGTCTTCCAAGAACTTAGTACATCTGAGAACTTTCATAGTTGGCGAATTAGAAAAAAATTTAACTATGGTTTTTTGGAATTCTTTGAATAAGGTATCATCTTTGCAAAAAATCCCTAAGGTTCCCCTAATGGGCAAAAGTTCTTTTAGACTTTTTAAAACATATTCTTCATCATATTCTTTTAATGTAAAGATAGATCTTTTCTTTTTTCTAAATAAAAATTTGTTTGTGTAAGAATTGAATTTTCCACTTTGAAAGACCAATTGAGTTTTATATATATTTAATGGGGTTTCAGTTATAAAAATATGGTCGTTTAAATTTTCTCTACCACTATGAATCGTAGCGAGATTGGAACTTATGTCGTCTTCTGTTACATGATTATTTTCTAAGCGACTAAGGAAATCAGCCACATGATTTTCTTTTCCTCTGATATATTCGATATCAAAGTCGAATTCATTGAGCTTAACTTTCCAACGTTGTAGCTTGGAATTGGGCCACACTAACCACACTAAAGGTCGGTGATCGGTTTGTATTTTGAACTTACGGCCAAATAAGTACGGCCTAAAATATTTGGTTGCCCAGACTATAGAAAGAAGTTCCTTTTCCACTGTACTGTAATTTGTTTCATGTTGATTTAAAGTTCTGGAGGCATATGCTATCGGGTGGTTGTTTTGCGATAGTACTGCTCCTAATGCTGCATTACTAGCATCAGTAGTCAGTGTAAAGGATTTTTTAAAGTCAGGGTAACCTAGAACAGGACAAATACATATAAGTTCTTTAAGCTTGTTAAAGGACTTAATATACTGTCTGTCATTGATGTTAATTTTGTTATTCTTTTTAAGGAACTTCGTCATTGGGAGGGCTACTCTAGAATAGTCCTTAATGAACTTCCTATAATAACCCGTTATACCCAAAAAAGATTTAATTTACTTTATAGTCTGAGGTAGTTTAATGGTTTTGATTACTTCAATTTTATTTGGATTGGGCTTAATACCTTCATCCGATATTACATGTCCTAGATATTCAGTCTCACGTTTTAAAAAGTTGCATTTGTTAATTTGTACTTTAAGGTTGTATTCAGCAAGTCTTTTGAAAATTTTGTTTAGCGCATCAATATGTTCTTGTAGAGATGTGGAGAAGATGAGTATATCATCTAGGTATACCACGCAAATCTTATTTATATAGTCATGCAGGACTTCGTTCATCATTCTTTGGAAAAATGCAGGCGCATTCTTTAAACCAAATGGCATGCGTGTGAACTCATAGTGACCGCTTGTGGTTGAAAAAGCAGTTTTGTGCATGTCCTTCTTATAAATCGGAATTTGGTGAAACCCTTTTGCGAGATCAATTGTAGAAAAATATTGCGCATTTCCTAGTTTCGAGAATATATCCTCAATGTTAGGAATTGGAAACTTATCATCTGTTGTTGCGTCGTTTAGTTTCCGGTAGTCTACAACAATGCGCCATTTTTCCTGACCGGTGTTGTCAGCCTTTTTGGGGACAACCCATATCGGAGCATTATATGGGCTAGTAGAATTCACTATGATACCTGACCTGAGCATTTCCGAAATTTGCTTACGAACTTCATCATTATGTGCTTCCGGATATCTATATGTTTTCGAAAATATAGGGATATCATTCTTTGTTGGTATTTTATGGGTGTACTTAACCACTGATGTTAAATCATCACCTTCGATGTAGAAAACATCTCTATACTTATGAATTGTTTTAGTAAGTAATCTTATCTCCTCTCTATGTAAGTTATCTAAATTTAATTTATCTATAATTAAACCTATGTTCGGTTTTTCAAAATTTTTGTTTCTATTGTATGTTTGCTTAGGGTATGAATCTCTTCTTGGGTTAAATAAGTTTGAGAATTGGAAAATATTAAGGGTAAAGTTGCTTCTTTTGTTATTAATTGCGAGCTATGAAGGTCAATTTTGGTTTGTAACGGCTTTAAAGTGTTACATCCTATTATGCCATCGAAATCACCACGCAATTCCGTTTCTAGGAATTCAATTTTTACGTTGGGTCTATTAAATTCCTTAAAAAGTGGAATTGTTATTTTAGAATTACTAACTAGATTCGAATTAAGTGTTTTCAAAAAAGACGGCTTACTCAGTTCCGTTTTGAAGGATTTATGAAATAAGTCTTTTTGAATTAGTGAAGTACTTGCCCCAGTATCTACTAATAGTTTAATTGGAATGGATTGCGTTTTTATTATTAAACAGGGAAGAGGTCTGGGCTCAATGATTGAAAATTTTCATGTACGCTATTTGGCAAGTCTTCAGATTGTATGTGATCTACGTCCATTTTTGGGGTAACATTATACCTAACTGACGCCGAATTATTCTGCCCGAAACTGCCTGAAACTGGTTGGCGAACATTTCGAGAAAAGTTGTTATTTCTTTGAATGTTTCTCGAGTTATTTTGTTGGGATTGTCCTGAATTTTGCATGTTGGAACTTGGGCCTGGACGAGTAGTGAAATTCTGAGAATTGGGTATATTATAATTTAGAGAATTGTGGGTATTATTTTGCCGTCCTGCATATTGTCGCGAATTTTCATGTCTGCTGTTAATAAAATTTTGTTGATTATTCTGTGAAAAACGTCTTGAAATAGGATTTTGAAAACTAGAGTCTTCAGATAGATTAAACATACTGTTATTGTGATCGTTCCGCAAAGTATTGTTGGATTCAAAACTTTGATTAAAATTTTGATAACTGTTACTTGTATGGGGAACGCATCAATAAAAATTTTCCGTATCTATCAAAATTTCCTTAGCTTCTCTAAGAGTGGAAGGATTTCTAGCCTGGAGTATTAATTTAGCATTGCAAGGAAGTTTGTTAATTAGAAGTTTAAGAACTATCGCTTCATTTTGCTCGCTATTAAACCAAGAGGGTGTCTGTGAGTTTAATCCGGTTTTTATGTTGAGTTTAGTTAAAAGGCTTATACAACGATCAAATAGCTCTTGTATTGAGTTTTGAAATTTTAATAATTTAATTTGATTCACAATCTTTTCAACACTTTCATTAATACCACAATTTAAAATCAATACATTTTTTATTTCTGGCCAAGTTGTTGGGTTATTATTATTGATAAGAATTACATTTGCTGAATCCTTAATTTTTTGCCTAATTCTTAATTCTAATAAACCTTTAGAAAACGCATCTAAATCTACAGAAAATCTATACAAATAATCTATATTCTTAATAAAAAGACTAAGCTCTCCTGGTTTTCCAGTATAATCCTGAACGTCCTTAAATAAATTTAGTAAATCCAAATTCGCCATACCTGCTTCTTCTCGATAATTTTTTTCTTTTATAATTATTTCTTTTCCGGATGCTTGTTTTTTGCACTTAAAGTTTTTTTGAATTTCTTTTCTTCTTTTTTTTTTTCTTAGTCACTTTAGTTTTTTTTTGTCACCACTTTTCAGATTTAAAAATGAATATACGAATTTTTTTTTTTTTTCCGACTGCGCAAAATAACTGTTGTAGGGAGCCAAAAAATTTTAACCAGCCAAAAAAACATACTTATCACTTATCAAACCAACTTTATTCTTCAATCGCCAAAAAACAAAACGCAAGCTTAACCTAAATTTACTTAACATTACAACTCGCATACCCGATCGCTGTGGCTTACAGCAAAAAGAAAATAACAGGAAAGATAGATAATATTAAAGAGAACAGAGAGAAAAGAAAACAGAAATAAAAATGAGAGCACACAAAAAAACAATTACGAGCATAACAACATTTCGTGGCTTATGCTTATGCTTACTCTTTGCCGCGTATCAATGGCAACGGTACGCGAGGTACATGAGGCTTTGGTTATTGCAAACAAGAAGAGCATGCAGAAGCCCTGCATAGCAACAACGTGGCTTGGCTTTCTGCTGCCACGTTTGATATATTTCTTATATTGGCCGAGAAAGAATAGAGAGACATGCACTTGGCTTACCACAGCCACATCGTTGGCTTAGATTCTGATGCTGTGCAGTCGGTAAGTGGAATATGTTGCTATGTCTTTACTCCTCGCCTCATGCTCTGCCTCCTCCGATAACGCGTTTGGACTTATGTTGCATGTAACTCTCGGTGTAAAGAGAAACAATTCGCTTGAAAGCTTTAATTCTGGTTGTTGCATGATCACATTTTTCGCTGCATTATAAAAAAAAAATGTTTTGAATTTACAGCAACATATTGCATAGCTCTTCTAAGTGGGATTCAATTCGCCAATAAAAATTTGTGCTCTTAATAGTCAGTTATTCGCTAGAATCATTTAATTTTAACAATTGAACTGAGAATACAGATTATTTCTGCAAACAAATTATAGCTTATTATTGCAACAGCTTTTAATCGAAAAGCATTCCAGCTGCAATTAGTTCAACGCTGGATATTAATTGTTCGTGACACATTGAATTGTTTCGCAACACTTTGAAGACTTACAATAAAAATTTGGCGACAGTTCGAGTCAGTTATTTTACATAAAACTCCATTGAAATATAATATTTGATCGTTATTCAATACAAAACATTCATTCGCGTCCAATTTAATTCTCATCATGTCGGTTCTAGAAACCTCAGAAACAAAATCTAAAACGTTAGAGACATTAAAGGTCAATCGTTCTTCAACAAAGGGAAGCATTTCCCGAATTAAAAACATAATTGAGACAAAGGCCTATACTTTAGGACTAACTGAATTGGAGTATCGCTTAGGGATATTAGAATCCTACTTCAAGCAAGCTCTGAGTTACCAAACACGAATAGAAGAGATAGTCCCTGCGGATAGTGGTTGTAGTGAGATAGAAGATTTATATTGTACAATAAAATCTAAAATTTTGTCGCTTATGGAAAATAATAGAAAGAATAGTATTGCAGCTGCGGACACTTCTCTGACAGCTACTTTGACTCCCTCTTACCGCCTACCTCTGCAGAGGTTGCCAAGATTTTCTGGAAGCTATTCGGACTACAAAAACTTCATCGGTGTTTTTAAAAACCTTGTTCATAACAATAGTTCACTAGCACCTATTGAGAAATTTAATCATTTGATTTCCTGCTTAAGTGAAAAGGCTCTTGGAACAATAAAAGCATTTCAAATCACTGAGGAAATTTACCCTAAGGCACTTAAGCGGCTGGAAGAAAGATATGACAACAAGTGCTTGATCTTTTTAGAGCATATCTCAACTCTGTGCGATCTATCGAAAATGAAAGGTGTTTCGTCTTTCCAACTAAGAGATTTAGTAAATGATGTTTCTGCTTTGCTGGATTCCCTTAAATCGTTGGATAGTTTTGAAGAGATCTGCAACTCAATTTTGATTCACTTAGTTATGTCCTAAGTAGATACAGAAACCCACAACAAATGGAATGAGTCTCTAGATTATTCAACGCTGCCTAGTTGGGAACGTTGTTCAGAAGTCCTTAATAAGCGTTGCCAGTTTTTAGAAAGTAAGGAATCGAAAATGGTAAATACAGTAGCTGGGAAGTTAGATCAAAACAATAAGCCGTTTCAAAAAAGATCGTCACATGTCTCGCTGTCTATGACAAAAACCATCTGTTTCTTCTGCAAATCTTCGAATCACATAATTGTGGATTGTAACAAATATAAAAACTTGCGTGCTTACGATAGGTTTAAACACGCAAAACGTTTGTCGCTCTGCATCAATTGTCTTAGCAAAGGCCATGGTATGGGAACCCTAACGTCCAGATCTCCTCAATCAAATACAAGTATTTCAGGGATTCCAGTAACGTCACGAACAACTTTGTTAAACTCAAATGCACCAAATACAGAGACACAAATTATTTTAGCCACGGTGGTAGTGAGGGTTAGGAACAGGGCAGGTGAATTCGTTCCAGCAAGAGTCCTTCTGGATCCAGGATCCCAAATAAATTTGATGACTCAAACATTAGCAAACTGTCTGCAACTAAGGCTAGTTCATAGTCCAGTAAAGGTTAGCGGAGTGAGCACAATAAGTACAACCATCGAATCTCAGACAACTAACGCATTACGATCCAGATTCAGTAGCTTCGAGAAGAATGTAGAATTCGGGATTGCACGTTCGATAACAGATCTTCAAAAACTTGGAGCTGAAAAAGGAATATTCAAAATTCATTGAGGAATATATAAAACTGGGACATATGTCACTAATTGAGCACATGAGTAACAGTAAGCCTCATTATTACATGCCTCACCAATGCGTTCTCCGTCCAGAAAGTGTGTCAACAAAACTAAGGGTAGTTTTTGACGCTTCGTGTAAGACGACTACTTCTCTGTCACTCAATAATTTGCTGATGGTACAGGAAGAAATGTACTCAATCATATTGCGATTTAGGAGCCACGAATTTGCCTTAAAAGGAGATATACAAAAAAATGTATCGTCAAATTGAAATTGACCCCAATGACCGACGGTTTCAGCTAATTCTCTGGAGGTTCAACTCGTCAGAAAGGCTTAATACTTATCGCCTTAATACTGTCACTTACGGAACTGCAGCTGCACCATTTTTAGCTACGCGCAGTCTTAAAGAAATCGGTCTTAGAAGTAAAGTTTCACAACCCCTCGGAAGTAAAATAATTTTGACAGACTTTTATGTTGACGATCTTATCACGGGCGCTGGATCTATAGAAGAATTAAAGAAAATTCAAGAGGAAGTTTAGCGCACTTTGAGTTACACAAATGGCATTTAAATGCTTCATTGAAGTCGGCTACAAAAACAAGTAGGGTAGAATTTAAACCAGATGAAGCTGAAACAACCAAAACGCTCGGCATAACTTCTTTAACTTCTTTTATAAAGACTTGGTTTCACTAATCTGTTCTGTCCGCTGCTAGCAGGTTGTTTGATCCTCTAGGGTTGCTTAGGCCAATCGTTGTAAAGGCGAAAATGTTTCTCAAAGAACTCTGGGTTGAAAAATTGAATTGGGACGATCCGTTGCCAAATGCACTTGGTAGTTGTTGGAAAGGATACATAGAAGATCTCCGAAATCTTGAATGCATTCGCATTCCACGGTATATCTATTCCCCACGGTCTAAGGATATACAAATTCATGGATTTTCGGACGCCTCAATAAAGTCCTATGGATGTTGTCTGTATGCTAGATGTACCGATGAATTCGGAAACGTTTCAGTTCGTTTACTCACAGCAAAATCGCGAATTGCTCCTTCAAAAACGCAATCGTTACCTCAACTAGAGCTTTGTGCTGCCCACCTGCTAGCCAAATTGTGGCAAAAGGTTAAAAATTCTTTGAAAGCGTAGTTTGAAAAAGTATGTTTTTGGGTCGATTCCGAAATAGTTTTGTATTGGATTGCGTCTCCATCAAATTTGTTCGACACATTTGTGGCCAATAGGGTTAGCGATATTCAAATTTTAACTTCAAATGTCTGCTGGAAACATGTCAGATCGGAAAATAACCCCGCAGATTTAATATCTCGTGGAAGCCTAGTTGAGGATTTGAATGCGTCAATTTGGTTCCAGGGTCCGGAATTCTTAAAAAATTCTTTGGAGAATTGGTCCAAAAACGTAAAATTTAACAAAACTAACATCGACACTTCACTTCTGGAAGCAAAAAGAAAAAAAAATGTGTTCGTCTGTGCGGTAGTAAGTGTAGAATTTATGGAAACTATTAATAAATATGGCAGCTTCATGAAAGCCATTCGAGTTGTAGGATACATACTGCGCTTTTGCAAGATAGCTAAAGGCCAAATATATTTACAAGGAAAACCATTATCTGCAGAGGAGCTGGACGAGTCATTGATCGCAATCTCGTGTGGTGCATACAACAGAAATTTTTCCAGCAGAAATGGCTCAAATAACTACAAAAAAGGAAAATCGGTTCTCGAAGGGCATAGAGAGATTGTGTCCATTTTTAGACGTCGTTGCTAACAGAGCAGTGCTTCGTGTAGGTGGACGTATCAGGAATGCCGAGATGGAGTCCAAAACTAAATTCCCAATTCTCTTACCAGGGGACAACGCGTTTGTGAAAGAGTATGTGCGACATTTGCACATTAAAAATTACCACGCCGGTCCTCAAGCTCTTTTGAACTTCGTTCGAGATAGATTTTGGATACTTAACGCTAGGAAGTTGGTCAGACACGTTTTCAACAAGTGCATCCACTGTATCAGGTATAAGCCTATATTACTTGACCAGGTAATGGGAAATTTACCAAAGGATAGACTAAGATTTTTGTGGGCCTATACTAACTTCTTGGAAAATTCGCGGAAAGAGACCATATAAATTACATATCTCTGTGTTCGTTTGTTTTGCCACAAAGGCGGTTCATTTAGAACTTGTATCTGACCTCAGCTCCGAAGCTTTTATAGCTGCACTAAAGCGACTCATAGGGCGAAGGGGATGTCCAAATAAAATATATTGCGATAACGCAACCAATTTTATTGGCGCAAAGACTAAACTAAATGAATTTAGACACGAATTTTACAAAGATCTCACTAAAAATTCTAATCTCGAGTTTGTTGCAGAAAAGGGGATCCAATTCAAGTTCATACCGCCTCGAGCGCCTCATTTTGAAGGCATTTGGAAGGCAGCAGTCAAAGCAGCAAAGATCTTATTGACGAAAACTTTTGGTGGAGCTCTTTTTATGTTTGAAGAACTCAGCACAGCACTGGCTGAAATTCTCAACTTAAGGCTAATAACTGAAGTGTCATCAGATCCTAGAGATATCAGCGCTCTTACCCCCGGCCATTTTTTGATTGGCGCACCGATGAATTCGTTTCCTGAACCGCAAATATTAACTAATAGCAAAGAATTACAGCCCTAAAGTAGCAGTTTTGGAAGAGATGGTCAACTGAATACTTCCGAAGTCTTCAAGAGAGGTCCAAATGGTGTACCACCAAGACGAATGTAGAAGAAGGCGCACTACTTATTCTGAAGGAGGAAAACCTACCTCCATACAAATGGGTTCTAGCGAGTTTGGAACGAGTTATAAGAGGAGATGACGACAGCGTTCGGGTGGTAGATTTGAAGACTCCAAATGGGATATTTCGACGTCCAATAACAGCTCGTAAATGGGGCCTGAATGCTTGCGCCAACACTTCAGTTTATTTACATTTATACATATAAGAAACATAGAATTATTGACTTGAATTTTTCATTATGTAAAACTTGAACGTTAATCGTTACAGTAAACTTCCCACAAAAACAAACTCACCACACCCAATTTTGGAAATAAAACCACTTGTTTTCTGTTCGGTGTTGTATGACGTTATAAAGTTCGGTTTTATTTTCAGTTTCTTACTGTTTGTATATCTGTGCAAAATGTTGCTTAAATTGTATATGTTGCTAAACATTTATTTGAAACTTGACATTTGTGTTTAGTTACGTTTCCATTAAAGCAAAGAATTAACAAGTTTTAAATTACTAATTTTAATATAAAATATATATAAACATTTGCCCAAACTTTGTGGATTGTGAATGGGTTGCTTTTATTTTGTTTTGCGTTATTCATTTTTGACTATTGTTGATATTTAGGAAAATAAAGTGTTGAATTGGGTTTTAAGTTTTGCTGTGTGTGAAAATTGAATCTATTTTATAGTGGTTTTGAATTTTACGAATGATTTTCTGGGGGATGGATGTGAAAGATGAATTGCGTTGCAGACTTGTGGACTATATGCTTTGTGTCTTGAACATTGTTGCTGCGTCTTGTTCCCTGACACAGTGAATTGTTTCAAATTTATGTTTTTTTGTTTTGTAAGCTAAGTTAAGTCAATTTAAAAATATAAATGAATTTATTTATTATGAGTTCGATATCATTTACTATTTTAAGAATTTTATTTTAATTTTGAGTGTTGGTTTATGTTGAGATCATATGTGGAGTGTTGGTATGAATGTTTTTTTTTTAATGAATATTTATTGGATTTATTTTACGCTTAATTTAAGGCTTGCGTTGTTGATTCACTTACTGAATCCTTCTGGAACGATTGCCTCCTCGAGCTCCTGCAGTGCCGATGGCATGAGTGCGGTCGAGGAGGGGCCATTTGGCAGCACAATCGATTCCTTTCTAGATTAAGATTTAATTAGGTATGTGTGTTGATTTGTTATTATATAGTTATGTAGTTATGCAGTTATATTAAAGTACTATTTTCTTTTACCCGTCGCGTTTATTACAATCCTGTACTAAAGGAATTGCTCGGTAGTGGACATATTTGTGATACCGGTCGTTTTACTTGTGTTGTTTCGATTTGTAGCGTTACCACTCGTACCAAATCGTCAGATCCCGGGTGTAATTTAAGTATTCGTTCTAGACTCCATTTCAATGGAGACAGCCGTTCATCTTTAATTAGTACTAGGTCGCCTTCCTTTATTTTTGTGTCTGTTTCTCGAACCCATTTCGGTCGTTGTTGAAGTCGGGCTAGGTACTCGTTACTCCACTGCTTACAGAAAGATTGGGCCAGGGTCCGTACTCTCTTCCAGCGCTCTAGGTGGGAAATTTTTTCCAACTCGTACTCAGGTTGGGGCGGTGCGAGGAAGTGGCCGGGTGTCAAGGTGTTAAGGTCATCAATATCGTCTGACTGTTGACATAGTGGTCTAGAGTTCAGATACGCTTCTACCTGTGCGAGAAGCGTGGTGAGTTCTTGAAGGGCCAGAACCTGGTTTCCAGCTACACGCTTAAGGTGAAATTTCACAGGCTTCACCCCTGCTTCCCATAGACCTCCAAAGTGCGGAGAAGCCGGGGGAATAAAATTCCACTTAGTGCTTTCGTTGACCAACACATCTGCAACATTTCTCCAATCCAACTTTGCTTGTTTGAGTTGACGTTGTTGCTTCCTACGAAGTTTCTACCACAAATGCTGTACAGTTCCTTACAATTTCCCCTCCGAGCAACCAATATTCTGAAAACTGCCAGAAAGGCTTGAGTCGTCATATCGCTGACCAGTTCGACGTGCATGGCTTTTGTTGCCATGCACACAAATATCGCGAAGTAGCCCTTCAATGTCTTTGCGTTGCGTCCTCTCCAAGTTTTTACGTCGATGGGTCCCGCATAGTCCACGCCGGTTAAAGTGAATGGTTTCGAAACCATTGTCCTTGCACCAACGGTTTGGCTCTGAATTGAAAATAAATGTTGCAGTCGTGAATGTGCTTTTTGGCTGCACTTTTCAGATTAAAAATCCAAAACCGTTGGCGAATGTAGGCAATCATTTTTTAATTACCGTCGTGAAGTGTTTTTTCGTGAGCATCGGCGATAAAGCATCGGCGATAATGTGTGGTTTCTAAGAATAATGGGGTGCTTTATATGAAAGGGTAGGGTCGAGTTGGAAAGTCTCCCACCAACTCGTAAGATTCCTTCCGCATCTCGAAACGGATTGAGTGACGTATATCCCTTGGTTTTGTCATTTTCCTCTTCTTCAGCAAACATTTCCTTTTGCGCTAAGCATATGACTCTTGTCAGCGTCTTTTCCAGTTCCAGCGGTGTTAAAATACCTGAGTACTGTTCCGGGTGTTTGCTTCTGTGTCGAAAACGTAAACAATAGGCAATTACTCGCAATGACCGTTGAAGTGTAGAAAATTTTGCTAGAATTTGATTAATAAGAATATTATTTTTGTTTTCTAGGCAGTGATGGACGGTCAAAGAACGGGCTTCTTGAGAAGTACTCAAGCAAGATGGTTGCACAGGATGGATTGCGTCCCAATGGTGCCGCAGAAAATCTGGCCCTTCCCACCATAATTTGTTGTCGATGATCATCGAGGGAAAAGCTCCGCGCGATGCTATATCTGCTGGGTTTTGCTCCGATGGAATGTGTTTCCATATGGTATTGCTGGTTAATTTCTGGATCTGGGAAACACGATTCGCAATGAAAGTCTTCCATTTTGACGGAAAAGCTCTTATCCAGCATAAAGTGATGACTGAGTCGGTCCAAGCATAGACATCGGCTGCTTCTAACTTCAAGATTTTTGCCGTTTCATGAAGAAGTTTAGCCATCACTACCGCTCCGCATAGCTCCAACCTAGGTAGTGTGATTGTTTTTAAGGGAGCCACTTTTGTTTTAGAAATTACCAGATGCATGTGTGTTTCGTCATTTCCATCCAGTACACGTAGGTAAACGGCTGCCGCGTATGCTTTTTCCGACGCGTCACTAAAACCATGGACCTCAATCTTCTTGTTGTTTTTGTCAGTGTTGATCCAACGGCGAATCTGGACTCGTTCAAGTGCTGATAACTCGTTCCGAAAGGCTACCCATTCCTTTTCCAGTTCAGGTGGAATCGGCTTATCCTTTTCTAATCCTCTACCCCAAAGCCCATTGGGTCATAGAGCTTAGCTATTGAGGATACGATGGATCGTTTTGTGACTTCGACTTCCTTCACCTGTACGACTTGGAAAGAGAAAACATCCGGAATGGGCATCCACTTGATGCCAAGCGTCTTCACTTCACTTGTTTCAACAAACGGTAATGAGAAGTCTACTGCTCGCTGGTCTGACGGAATATTCTGCAAAACCTTTTCTGAGTTGCTGACTTGCTTGCGTAGTTGGAAACCTCCAGTTTGCAAAAGGTTTCTTACTTCACGGAGTTTGTGTTGGGTTTTAGCAATAGTATCAGCTCCACTGATAACATCGTCAACATAGGTTTCTTCACTGATGACAGTAGTAGCCGTAGGATATTTATATGCTTGTCCTCTGATAGTTGCAAAAGGACCCTGATTGCAAGATATGGGGCTGATGCCGTACCAAAAGTTACCGTATTCAGTCGATAAATCCGTAAATCTTGGCTGGGATTTTCTCTCCATACAATCAGTTGGTAGTTTGCATCTGCTGTGTTGACACGGATTTGACGGTACATTTTTTCTACATCACCAGTGAAGGTGAACCTATATTTTCTCCATCTTAAAATAATGTCGATAACATTGGTTTGTATTTTAGGTCCAACCATCAACTTATCGTTCAAGGAAGAGCCAAAAATTGGTTTAAAGGTTGCGTCAAACACCACCCGCAAACTTGTAGTGGTACTGGATTCCTTTACGACGGCGTGATGGGGAATAAAAAAATGAAATGGCGATTTAAGCACCTCATTGGACTCATCAACTGGAGTCACGTGTCCCAGCTCGAGGTACTCAGCCATGCATTTGGCATATTCTGTGTATTGAGTTGTGTTGCTCTGCAGTCGCCTCTCCAACTGCAAGAAACGCCTGACCGTACCTTCTCGTGTTGGGCCCATACTTGGATACTTTCCACCCTTAAAAGGCAGACGAACTTGGTAACGGCCATCAGGTAAACGTTTTGTATGCAGCTTAAAATGTTCTTCACACCTTTCATCTTCTTCTGTTTTATAGGTTCCACAGGGTTCTTCCTCGATCTCTCAAAACTTCTTCATCGTTGTGTTGAGGTCGGTTTGTTTCAAGAACGCACGGATTACCTGTGATTCGGATGACGGGACCTTACCTAATAAGATCCATCCCAACTGCGTCCGTTGTGCTATTGGACCTGGGCACATACAACTCCTCACGACTTCTCCGATGACTATATCTGCATAGATGTCACTACCTAGCAATATGTCAACCTTCGCTGGAACGTTAAAGGTCGGATCTGCCAACTGCAGTCCATTGAGGTAAGACCACTTTTCTGTATTAGTATATTGGGCCGGAAGGAGCCCAGTCAGTGTCTTTAGTACAAGAGCTTGCACTCGACTTGTAAACTTCGATTGTTTCTACACTGCTGATCTCCCCCAACCCACTAATTTGGCTAAGTGTCCATCTCGTCTTCAGGTTCAGGCGTTGCACAGCTACTTCTGTTATGAAAGAAGCCTCGGAACCAGTGTCTATGAGGGCTCTGAGTGTGGTCAAGTTTCCATCAGCTGCCTTCACTTTAACTAAAGCTGTTGACAGGAAGACTTGTGAGTTGGTGTGCATATGATGGACTCGATAGTTGTGGCTAGTTGATGGCCAGTTGATTTCCGTCCGTGGCTGTTCCTGCGTTTGATTCGAATTGCCAGGTACCCTCAGATCGTTTGGTTGTGTGTTGGTTTGCATGTAGTAATTACTTGGAGCCGTAGACCATTTATTTTGTCCTTGCTGTTGGAATCGAGAAAAATTTGGATCATGTGGAACAAATTGAAAAGTATTTGGGTTGAAAGATGGGTAATTATTAGTTTGGTTTGACTGATTTTGTGGTATTGGGTGTAGTAAGGAATTGTGGCGCTGTTTGCAGTAATAACAACATTTCGGACTTGGACATTTATTCTTGAAATGGCTGTAGGCCAAACAGTTTTCGCAGACTTTAATATTGAAAACGGTTTATTTTCGTTGGCCTACATCCATCTCCAAAAATTTCCTTCATTCCGTCAATGCACGTTGTCCCTTTTGACAAACCTTGCAATTTATTTGCCGTTTTTGAACCAGACGGGTGTGAAGAACCTGAGTTCTAGATCTGGGTTTTGTAACAGTCTTTGCTGTAGACTGCTGCTCAACTGCTTCCAGCGTTCTATATCTACACTGTAAAAATTAAAAAAAATCTTTTATTTTCGGCAATTCCTTGTTGCTGCCTAATTTTTCTTCCCATAGCTGTTGTATTTGTTAACTTTTGCAGGATAACAAAAATTAAAATTGTATCTCAATAACTTACTGGTACCCCTAAATTGTCTAACTGTATAATTTCCTGCGAGGTATCTAAAATGTTCTTAATGTTGACTGCTGAGTCGCTGCTCATGGTAACTTGCCCGAAAAATAATTTTAGCTGTGTGTTAACTAACACCCTATTGTGGTCAGAACGATCGGTTAGGATTTCCCAAGCACGATTATAATTGCCTTTGTCAATGGCCAGGTGTTGCAGCAGCCTTTCGGCCTCACCACGAACGTTGCACTTCAAATAATGTAACTTCTGGATTTCCGACAGAGCTGCATTGGTATGAACCAGAGGTACGAACATGTCGTGAAAAGATCTTCACATTTCGTATCTACCGGAAAATGTTGGAAGTGTGATAACGGGTAACCTGAGCCCACTTCCACTGCTATCACTGTTCTCTACCGATGCCGTTGCTGTTGTACCGCTGCATTTTGAGGTTTCTTCGGATCTCAACTTGTCCATATTGTCCAAAACTTCCATTTTGTATTCTGCATATATCTCGCGGATGGTATTATATGCTGGTTCTAGATCTTCCTGTTTCAGTTCAGCTTCGATTTTACCTGTTCCTAGGATCTGTTGATGGTAGTGCTCTGCTGATGTCATCTGCTTTTCCATCATCTCTAATCTCAATTTAAGGTAATTAATTTTCCCTAGTCCAATTTTATCAGCTTTATTGAAATTTGACCTATCTTGTTTGATGGTAGCAAGGATATTAAGCTGAAGCTTTCCGTAGGACATTTTCTTTACTTTTGTATATACATATAAATAAAGAAATTTGAATTTGAAAATTTGAATAGAGAAAAATTTGTGCAGTACTCACTTGTGGATAGTTGTTGGCGACAAGATTCTTTGTGTGTTGCAGCTCCTGATATGGACAGCTAAGTTCTTCGGATTAATTTTCCTTGATGTGCACAATTAATCGACACTCTTCACACTTTACACCCAGGTAATTGTTATTAATTAAAATGTTTATCGTATATATTAATGAAAAGTTTTTCTCTTTTGTCTTTAGATTCACATACTTTCGCGGCTCGAATGGACCAAAAATGTTAATGGATGTGTTGGGTTGTTTGTGAATGTCCTTCGACTTTTATATTTTAGAGTTATTCAATATATATAAAATGTATTTAACGTAAGAAAGGAAATAAAACCACTTGTTTTCTGTTCGGTGTTGTAAGACGTTATAAAGTTCGGTTTTATTTTCAGTTTCTTACTGTTTGTATGTGTAATTCTTTGTGTGCCTTTGCAATTGTAGAATATGCTGCCAGCATTGCCACATGCTTTCCACCCACTGCTCCAATGCAGTTTGGGAATTGCCACTTGCAAGAGCATCCCCAGCCCTCTGGTGTTCTAAGCGTCTAGAACTAAATACTGTTTTCTGTGTATTGGTGTGTACATTAAATTAGATAATTAAATGAGTTTACCTGAAGATATTTGTCCACGAGGACTTTGTAGATTGCATCTAGAACATCTGGAATAGTAGACGAGATCGTTGACAAATGAATACGGAACAAATATTGCATCGAAAATGTTCGCCGTAGCTAAGTAACGTAAAGTCAACATAAGTAGGTCAGCTGAAGTTCTTTAAAATTCATACGCCACCCCAATCCTTCGTCCAAACACTTCGATGTTTGTGTGGCAATTCATCCTCCTCGTTGCTTTCCAATATGTACAATAAAATATATGTGCTCGGCCAAAAGAATCGAAAGCGTATCTTTTTGTTGCATTTCGATTTAAATTTCCTATTACTTCACTTATCTCAAGAAACACTTCACTTCACTCAGTGAAGCATGAAAAAATAATTTTTAATTTGTCTGACAATCCCTATCAACAGATCCGCCAATTTTTTTTTTGTAAACAAACATCTGCCAACCTTGTGCATAGATAAACTAACCTAGATGTCAAACTCTACTAATACTTTTGCAAACCCTTAACTTTCGTACAGATACACGTAAGTGAACTCCAACACTTTTACATCTCTATAACTTTGTCAAATTTCGCTAGAATGAGAGCAATTTACAAGTAAAATTTCTAGAATGAGAGCGATTTGCACGAGTGTGTAATGTGAATTAGGTTTTTTTGATTAAAATGGGCGTGGTTTGTATACAATGGGAGGGTAATTGCCATTGATGACAATTCACACGTATTCACAGACTGGGTCACACGAATAGGGACGATCAGTAGAAAACTGGGTTTGATTCTCCAATATCTGGAAAGTTTGATATCTAGGTTAATTTATATATGACCGTGTGAACAGTAAATTAATTTTCAACCTGACGACGTTGTCAGACAAAGTAATGCCAGGCCAACTATCTGACAATTTCATTGTCAGAGTTTGGGATAAAATCTGGCAATCAACCGTGTGAACTGACAATTTAGCTTTGTAAGGTAGTTCGCTATTGTCAGCTAACTGTCAGAACATTGGTAGAACTGACAATCGTCCGAACACAGCTGTACGAACAGTACAGTGAATCTTTGGTAGTATTGTCGGAAAGTATAGCCTGCACGACACCCCCTCTGATAACGGTTTCAAGTTAATTCAAGCGCGCGATTCCCGCATCTCGATATTCATAAGGGGCCTTGGAGAACTACTTGGGCAAAATTCCCGCAGACATTATCAAGTGTGTAGATATAAAACGTGATCGAATGAATTTGGGATGATGGCACATGATAGCCAACGTATCGAGTGACAACTTCAAATTGTAAATTCTGACAGTTGTTAGTAGGCCTCTAACAAAAAAAAATTCGTGTGACAAATTCAAAATAAGTTGTTACTCTGTCAATATTTTTAAATTTGTTTATTTTATTTAATTTTGACTAAAAGGATTGCAAAATGGCATACAATTTAGAAAGATATACAGCCCTATCATGAATAAATGTTCCTCCGGAAGAATTTTTACCTTTTTCGGAAACTACGTATCATGAACGAATTTCGAACGGAGAACAAAAAATTCCGTCGGAAAAATAGCTATTGTGAATGCTATTTCAGGGGAAAAAAATTGTTGATTTCCCTTGAATTATTCCCCTGTCATTTTACTCGGGAACACCGTGAAAGAATAAAGATGTAAGCAATATTTACCAATAAATGTTGAAATTTACGTATTTATTTCAACATAGGTCAAATGCTATAAATCAGGAACAGCTGCAAATACTGATAGGTCTGATGAAAAAGTATTCAGATATCGCTGCTGGATACACAAAAAGACCAAAAGAAAATGTACGAGAAATTTGGACAAGTATAGAAAACGAGCTTAATGCTTTTTTTTTTTTCAAAAAACTTAAAAGAAGTGGGTATGAATACACTTATAATGCCTCAGCATGTGTTGAGTTTTTTGGAAAATGAGATAGAGAGAGAAAGAAAGATCTTTGGGCTCAGTGGTTATTTCGCTCCATGGGTGGCATCCAATATTTAATGGGGAGACTAAAAATTCTTAGTGGAAGTTGGCTTGATGTTAATTAAACTATTTGCAATCACTCAATCGGTTGAATGTTGGTTTGGATTGCTTTCTTGTAGTAACAAGCGAGCGCTACAAACTAATGATGAGGCAGAAAAATAACAGTGTTTCGCAAAACAACACAAGATCGACAATGAACAGTTTGTTACAGTCAAGTAATGCAGACTGGACTGAACAGGATGACCCAGGTCTAACAGAACTGCTCTCAGATGACTGCATCCCAAAAAAAAAAGGAATATGCTGAGTTCAATAGCACCACTAGCAAGTCAACCGAAAATATATTGGCGAAATGTTATCAAAAAAATAAAACCACAACAGAAATTTTAGAAAGGGAGCTAGTTATATTTTTAATAAATGAATTTCATAAAGCATATCCTATTCTTTCTATAATACATTGTGCTTCGGTCAGGTACTGCGAATTAGGGCTGGTGGCAACATTTTCATCTCCTTCGACTTCTTCTATTGGAATCTGTACTACTGCGATATCAATAGTTTTGAAATACAAACATATATTACGCAAAGCACAACACACATTTATGATTTTTATTGCTTTGCATGGCATGTAGTGCAATTCTTTCGCTCCAATTAAACACCTCAATCTATCTTTTAAGAGACCGTTTGTCCTTTCAATTATATTCCGATAGCGTGAGTGAACTTCGTTAAATTTTCTCTCTGATGAACGTTCGGTATGAGTTCTGTGACGAGTCAAAAGCCGTGGCTCTAAGGGGTATCCACAGTCTCCTAATAAAAAAAATAAACAATAAACCAATAAATAAACTAATAAACAAATTAAATAGAAAACCTTACCCAACAACAAAGAATTCCTATCACCTTTCGAATACTCCTTTTCCATCCACGATCTTAGTTCACTTACTTTCCATATACGCTCCAGGATGAGAAGCATCAACGTATCGAATCCGCATTTTATCATCGCAAACCTAATGCATTTACGTTTTAATTAAGATTTAATAACTAAGAAACAACTTACCAGTAAAACATTTAAACTATGTATAGAAACCTTTCCTATTATAGTACAAATGTTTGTTTGATGGAGGAGCGATGATTCTGATGTGTGATCCGTCTATGCACCCTATAACTCCTGGTATTTAATGCTTTTCATAGAAACCCAAAATTGTGTTTCTTCAACATCCGTCATTTGCATTTTTATCCGCATTCGACAAAGCTTGGATTCAAAACAATTAACAACTTCCTCCAGCACTTGGGAAAAACATGACTGGAATAGACCAATTTTGCAGTCATTCGGAGAAGAAACGCTAGCATGCAGTTAGCTTCACCATTGGGGAAGCTGCGAGGGATTTTTTTTGTTTGTGGCAATGAATTTGAAAGCAGCTCCAACAAGTATTTAAAAATTGGCTTGTCTATACGGTAATATCGATGAAACCTTTGAAATTAAAAATATTTATACATATTTCAAAATTGTTTCGATTCATTTTATCTTACAGAGCTTGTGGTAATTCAAAAGGATTTGATCTATTGCTTAAACCCCTTGCTGATCGCCAATATTAATGCAACAATTCTTAACATTTTAATCAATTTAAAAATCACACTAGACTGTGTTTTTTGTAAAAAAAAATTCAAGAAAAAGACCTTCCACTAAATTTTTTTTATCTTCGATGAATTGATCTGTCAAAACAATCGAATATAACTTCGAATAGATTTTTTTAACGTCCTTATTACGGCAATACTGATTCCGACTGAATAGTATTCCGATAGAGATTCACAATAGCGGGATTTTTTCCTCGGGAATAAAATCATTCGGTGGAATTAAAATTCCAGCGGAATTCATGATATGGCTGGGTTTCACTCGGTCACCACAACAAAACCCCTGGTTTGACGACGTGTGGCGGCAAGCACATGCAACTAAAGCGACGCTGCATAGGAGGACTAGAGCTCCTCACGAGCAGAAGAATAGAGACGAACACCGGCTTCTCAGGAGGAAAAATAAGTAGCATGAGAAGCACGCGGGCGAGGAAATTGAGAGATACTATTGTACTTGTTTGAAAATAATGTGCGTTTGCTGACCACCACACACCCTACACACCCTACTTTATAATCCTATCAAATTTATTGCTAACTCAGATTTTATTCGCTCTATTAATTAAAGTAACGTAACTTACTATAGATATACCTGATTTTGCTCTTGCTCACCAACTGTATTTTCTATGTTTTGGATATGCTATGTATTCTCTTTGTAAAATAATAATTTCTCGTCCATTTGGATTTCAACCAGCAATGGTAATAGATTATTAATCGAATTTTGTTAGATACATTGTTTTTTTTCTTTTGCTTTTTCGCATCGACATCGACATTATCAATTTTCACTCGCATTTTCATTATCGTACACTACTCAAGGATTAAGATCTGTAAGTTTTACCAAAGGATAAAAAAGCATACCACGGACACAATACCGAAGCTTGTAGAGTAGAACAAGGGAACATGCAGTCGATGCTGATGATTTGGAAAGACCTTTTCTGAAGATTGTACAGCGGCGACGACGAACCAAATACCGCTGTCAAGCAGAATGAACCTTTCAACCTGATGGTGTAAAGATAGACATATCTAAATTAAAATTCAACAAAGCTGAAGCGGGACGGGCAGACTGCCGAGTTCTTCAAAGCACTAGGCAATGTCTTGGTAAGGAGTATACACCAACTCATCCGTAAAATATGGTCGAACAAAAGTATGCCAGATGAAGAAAGTAGACCCTCTGAACTGCGCCAACTACAGAGGCATCAACCTTCTTAACATCGCCTACAAAATCCTCTCTACCTACTGTATTGTGTGAACGCCTGAAGCCGTTCGTCAACAACCTAATTGGTCCATATCAGTGTGGCTAAAGGACAGGAAAGTCCACCATCGACCCAAATATTCACATTACGACAGATCTTGGAAAAAACTCATGAGCTTCAAATTGAGATGTGTTCAGAAAATAACAAGAATTCTAGTTTTTTGAAAAAAATATTTATTTATTCTTCTACATTAATGTTGTCCCCTTGTGCCAGCGCTTCTTGCATTCCTTGAAACACTTCTCAAACTCGATCTTTGGGATAGCCTTTAGCTCTTCAGCGATTTCGGTCTTGGCGAGCCAGAATGCCTCCACTGGGACGATTGAGACTTAATTTCGACGTCATATCCGTAAACCCATGTTTCGTCACGTGTTATATTTCAGGCTTTCTGCATCGTCGTTGACTTCATTTAGTGACTCCTGAGCAACTTCCATTCGCCGCTGTTTTTGTTTAAAGTTAAACAATTTTGGAGCAAATTTTGCTGCCATGCGTTTCGTACCCAAAACATTCGAAAAAATTTTCATGGCATGAGCCACTCGATATGCCAACATCATCAGCGACTTCTCTGATTGTGATTCGGCGATCGTTCATAACCATTTCATTCATCGGTTATTGATGTGCTGGGGCGTCCGGAGCGTTTGTCATCTTTAACGTCTTCTTGGAACCATCTTATACTACTCGTACACTTTTGGTTTAGTCAAGCAGACTCACGATAGATTTTTGTTAACATTTCACACACTTTGTTATACTTTATTTAATTTTTTACGCAAAATTTGGTACAAATTCTTCGATCCATTCTTTTAACAAACGAAAATGGCGGAGCTCATAAAAATACGTCTAACCTTAGCGGCTGCTACAGACGAAGTAAACAATAAATACAGCTGAAAATTGTATCATGCTTCAGGGGCATGTATACCAACATAATTAAAAAAATTTGACAATCGTACTCTCCAAACCCACGGAATTTAAAAATTCCCGTTATTTTGGGAACACACCTCTTATTCATCGATTTTAAGGCCGCATATGACAGCATTTATAGAGACGAGCTATACAGAGCAATGTCTAGTCTTTGTATACCTGCGCAGGCAGCTCTAGACGTGGTCGACGTTTGGTGTGCTAGAAATGGGTTTTCAGTCAATCCTATCAAAACTGAGGTTGGTCTCTTTGCTAGAAGGAGGAAGCTGACTGGTTTAACTCATCTAGTGCTTAATGACATGTCTACCAAATTCTCCAAAAAAGCTAAGTAATGGGATGTCGTCTAGTATAACGTACTTCTATGAACTAAACATGTTAAGTTGAAGGCCTTTAAGGCGTTGTCGGCCTTCTGGCAGTGCAAATAAGCTGTCGCCAAGAAATGGGGTCTGCCACCGAGAAGGGTCCTCTAGCTCTAAACGGCTATGACAAGGCTAATCACATCCTATGCGTCGGTTGTTTGGACTCCAGACTCCAAAGAACGGGCGTCTATCACGCCTGACTCCGCTCGAGACACAGTGAAGAAAGAGTTTCTGAAGATGAAACTGGAGAATCACAGAAAGAAACATCATCTGGAGAAATTACAACTGCAAGCTCCCGCGAAAAACTTTGTTTAAAACGATGTTGAAATAATAATTACAATTGCAAGAAAGTTTATATAATGAAGTTAACGGTTTATTAAAGGAAATGGGGACGCATTTAAAAGAAAGCGCCCGATATGAGAGAAAGCGCTTTTACTTGGAAGAAAAAAGAATACAGCTATATAAGCTATAGATGGAACGAGATTAAAAACAAAGTATAGAAGGAAATAAGTCGAAAGTTATGGATTTAGTAATGAAAAAGAGGCAACTGGTTGTAGATATTGAACAACAAAAAATGCATATTGAATTAGAGGAAAATGAAAGTCCATATCAAAATGAATAATACTGCAAATAAATGTAATTCCTGTTTTATATAAACTAAAATTAACTATGATAAAATACTATGTCAATCAAATATTTATTGCAGTAATTTAACTTCACTTTTTAAATAAATTATGAAATTGAATTACAAAGATTTTTTCGTATATTTACAGCACCATTAATGGCATTATAATTTATCTCTATGTTAGAATCTGATGGATTTTCAAATTCACCACCAAAAGTGACTCAGAAAATTCCAGAAAAGATGAAGGGTAAAAAAACCAAACCACTCAATCCAATAAAGCCTCCCCCAATTATAGTGCTCTGTGTTACGAAGTACGAAGGCTTATTGAATATTCTAGAGGAAAATAAAATAAAAGCTAATACAGCTCTCCTAAATAGTAATGATGTTAAAATTAATGTGGATAACGAAGAGTCCTACAGAAACTTGACAAAAATGCTAAACTAGAAAAAAGTTCAATGGTATTTGTTTGAAAATAAACAAACAAGACCAATAAAGGTTGTTGCAAAGAAACTGCACTACTCATACACACCTGTACGCATTGCAAATGACCTAAGACTTGAAGTTGTTAACATGCTTAAGTACAAGAGTAAAGCACCGCTCCCAATGTTCATGCTTACTTTTGAGCAAGATGAAGACATCAAGAAAATTTATGAAATTAAAGATACCCTAGGAATGAAAGTACAAATTTATCCTTTGCGGAAATCAAAGCTAGTTCCTCAATGTAAGAACTTTCAAAAGCATGGTCACACTCACAAATACTGCAGATCAAACCCGAAATGCGTCAAATGTGCAGGAGACCACCATACAAAATACTGCATAAGGGAATACAATGCAGTTCCTAAATGCACCAATTGTAGCGAAAGACACCCAGCTAACTACAGAGGGTGTGTAGTAGTAAAAGAGCTACAGCAGGTAAAAGACAACAAGCAAAAAAAAATGCAAAATCCTGTTCAAAAAGGTGCAACCAAAAACGGAGAAAAACGAAACAAAAAAGACTTGAGAGAGAAAAATAAGCCCCAAGTGAATAAAAAATTGGATAGAGCTAATCTACCCTTAAGCGAAAATGAAAACTTAAGCCTCATAACCGGTCCAAAGAAAACATAGCACAAGTTGTTTCGAAAAATGTTGTAAAACCAGTCGAAAACCCCAAGCCTCCCAGCAATGTTATGGAGGATATCATGCAAAGAATTCTTAATAGAATAGAAGATATGGAAAAGAATAATAAGAAAATTCTGGAAAGAATATCTTTTCTTGAAAAACAAAACAGTAATAAAAGAACTGTACCTAAAAGAACATAATGGCTAAAAACATATTGTACAAATCTTATTATGGAATGCCAATGGCCTCGAGAATCGCAAAGACAAATTGCAAGCGACTCTCGATATAAACAAAATTGATATATGTCTAGTCTCCGAGACACATTTTAAAATTGGAACGAAATACAAACTTCGTGGATGCAAGACATACCATACCCCACATCCTCACAGTACAGCAAGAGGAGGGGCCGCAGTTATAATTAAGGTAGGAGCTAGCCACGATGAAGATGAAGAATACCAGTCATGTGAAATACAAGCCAAATCCATAAACATAAAAACAAGCAGCGGCCAGATAACGGTAACAGGAGCATACTGTTCTCCTAGCAACAGGCTGAAACAAAACAATTTTGAAAGCCTCTTCCGTAAATGCGGTAATAAATTCATAATAGGTGACGATTTCAACGCTAAGAACAAATCTTGGGGATCAAGATGGGTTGGGTACCCTATCCCCAAAACCAAAATCCCCAAACTAAAATCCCCAAACCAAAATCCCCAAAACCAAAATCTCCAAGCACAAAATCTCCAAGCCCACAACTCCCCAAACCCAAAATCCCCAAATACAAAATCCTTACACAGTTTTGGCCGCCAAACATAATTTCTTAGATATAGTACACTCGAAATATGGAAAAACTGTGTTTAAGGACTTTTTAAATGCATCAAAATTTTATGCATGCCATTGAAGTAAATAACCATATTATGATATTAGTATAACATCAATTTATTTTCAAAGTTTAATAAACGCTTAATCTACTTACCATACAATAATAAAAGGCATAAACATGATATAAATTAGATATATGTATATTCTTGTTCAGCATAATCGGTGCCGTGATATAATGCCGATTTGGAAAATTCGGCGTTATTTCGCTTTGTAAAAGTGAAGTAAGGCCCAATATTAGCGGTCGTCTTTATTTCACTTTGTGAAAGTGAAATAATGCCGACCATTGCTTGTGAAATAAAGCAGAATTGTTGAATGTTGAAATATGTGTTCAGTTTAAGTTTGAAGAACGTGGCTCACTTCGCTCGCTAACAGGATTTCACCCTTTTCTCCGCAGGGTGTAGACGCCCACGCGACTTCGTCGCTCTGCTAAGGGAATGTCAACAACTGTCATTCAGGCGCCTATAACTTCTTAGCAATTGTATTTTAGTTGTAATTGTAATTAGTCGATTTGACATGGTACCGTTTATTTTAATCATTTTTAGCGTGATATGATGACAATTGATTTATATTAAAGTAATATTAGAAAAAATTATTTCGCAAACTGAAATAAAGCCGATCGCTAATATTCGGCCTTAATTCACTTTTACAAATGGAATTCGGTGTTATTTCACGGCACCGATTATGCTGAACAAGAATATACATATATCTAATTTATATCATGTTTATGCCTTTTACTATTGTATGTTAAGTAGATTAAGCGTTTATTAAACTTTGAAAATAAATTGATGTTATACTAATATCGTAATATGGTACCTGTACAACATACTAAAATTTTAAAAAAATGAGAGGTGATGTATTGTAGTTCAACAGCATAGTTACCAATAATTTTACAGTTTAATATAATGATACGTATGTTATCGTATGCTGCAGGTTGCAAATACTCCATTTTATCGATATTTGGATGCTTTGCAATGACTTTTTTTAATTTTTTGAAGCGTTTAGTGCTCGATTTTTTAGTTATGGGTCCTGCCCCACTGCTAATTTTTTGTAATATAGTTTTCACCATAACCATTTCCTTCGGCAAATCTTTAACTAGTGCATACCATATAACGCTGAATTTTTTTGCCAACGATACTTTTGAGGCGGCGATGCCAGGCCTCGACAGAATTCTGCGTTTGAGGAAAATTTGTCATGGCACTGTCAGTAAAGTACCAGCATTCTGATAAGTACTCTGTTTAAAGTACATTTATTGGGTACTGCAATACTGCCTAGTACATTTTCAAGTACAAGTTCGTACTGGCTCAGCCTGTTTTGCACTGCCAGCGTTTGGAGATTTTGGGTTTAGGGATTTTGCGCTTGGGTATTATGTGGGTATCCCGATCAAGATTAATAAATACAAGAGGAAGAGAACTCCTTGAAGCTTTTAAAAAAACCAATGTTAACTACCATTCAACAGGAAATCCTACTTACTGGCCCACAGATAGGAACAAAATCTCGGACGTTGTCGACTTCTTCTTAACTAAGAATATCTCCTCAAGTCCTACCCAAGTTAAGAAAGGGCCATATTTTGACTCAGATCACTCATCTGTGCTGCTTACACTTGGTAATAAAATTATAATGAAGGAACACAACCCACGTCTATTAAACAAACTAACTGACTGGATATATTTCAGATATTTAATAAATGAACGCATCGAACTATCCACAACAATTAATACAATAGAGCAATTAGAAAGTGAAGTACAGTCCTTCACCTTAGCTACACAAAAGGCTGCAACGCCTGAATTAAATAGCAAAGTAAAAAGAAACGTGTATCCCAAAGAGGTTTGCGACATTATATCTGAAAAGAGACGAGCTCGCAAACGATGGCAACTGTCAAGAGCTCCAAGTGATAAAAGTAGACTTATAAGCTTAAACAATAAGCTCAGAAAAAGGATAGCAGAATTTAAAAATGCAGCCGTGGAGAGATACCTTACAAATCCGACAAACGATGCTAGTACAGAATACTCATTGTGGAAGGCTACAAAAAAATGAAAAGACCAACGGCATCCATTCCGCCAGTGAAAAACAGCAGTGGTAACTGGACTAAAGCAAACAAACAAAAGGCGGATCTACGTATTTGCGGAACATCTTGAAAACGTCTTTAAGCCATACGACGATAATGCTAATTCCTAACAAACGGAAGAAATGTGTGAAGATAAGAGATCGATTCCAGCAGTAACCTCTAGGGAAATAGCCTAAGAAATTAAAGAAAAGATCAACCCAAAAGAAGCCACGGGATTTGATCTAATAACGGGTGAAATTCTGAAAAAACTGCCTAAAAAAGGGATGAAAAAAATAGCACAGATAACAAATGCAGCTGTTGCATTTCAAAAAAAAAAGAACTTTTACAAAAAATAAAACGACCATGTCTTTTCGGTATCTTAAAACGTTATAAAAAATAAAACTGAAAATCTTTATTTAACTGCTAATCCAAAATGTTATTTTTATAATTGACATTTGTGTCGTGACATATGTTTTGTTTTAGTACATGTTTTGTTTGTTTTGTAAATTACGTGTTGACATTTCTATGTTTATTTATTTCTATGTTAATTTGAAATTCAAATGTATATGTGTGTACAAATACATATCTATGACTGCGTTAATATTCGAACAGCAGCATTCAGACTAAGGTACTCGTATGTTCCACGTATGTGGAAGGTCGCGGAAGTTATTATGGTACCTAAGCCGGGAAAATTGTCCAGTGAAGTAACGTTATATCATTGCCGCTAATCCTATCTAAGCTATTCGAAAAACCATCAGTTTGGATTCAGAAATAAATACTGAACTATAAATCAGATCCACAGAATAACTGATATAGTAGAAAAAGCTTTAGAAGAAAATCAAATATGCTCTACTATCTTCCTTTATGTAACACAGGCTTTTGATAAAGTATGGCACAAAGGATTAGTCCGTAAGCTACAAAAATATCTTCCAAAACAGTACTATGAAATAGATACTAGAGTCGTATATAATTAAACGGTTATTTAGAACTAAGCAAGATGAGTACTCCACATTGAAACACATCAAAGCTGGAGTACCGGAAGGTAGTGTGTTTGGACCCGTACTGTTCCTCCTATACACGAACGACCTACCACAAAATGACGAAAATACTGTTCCCACTTTTGTAGACGATACTGCTGTACTTGCAGTAGGAAAAACCGTACAGAAAGTTACAGAAAAACTGCAAAGGACAGTAAATGATATATCTAATTGGACCAAAAATTGGCAAATAAAATTAAATGAACTGAAGTCAGTTCATGTTAACTTTACAAATAGACACATACAACACACACCTGTGTACATAAATAATAAAGTAGTTCTGCATTCGAACTCAGCTAAATACTTAGGCTTGACGTTGGACGCAAAGATGCATTGGAAAACTCATGTCAAGAAAAAACGTGATGAACAAAATATACGATATAATAAAATATATTGGCTCATAGGGAGGAATTCATGCCACTCAACTTACAATAAACTGCTTCTCTACAAGCAAATATTAAAACCAATTTGGACATATGGCCAGTTATAGTGGCGCACAAGTAAGACAAATCTTCAAAGCATATAATACAAAGTATTACACAATATTGTTAATGCGCCGTGGTACATACGTAACGCTGATCTACATAGGGATCTAAAAACTGAAATGGTAGAGGACGAGGTTCGGAAGGTCACAAGAAGACATGAAGTAAGGCTTCGCAACCATGCTAATTTAGAAGTAGTAAAACTACTTAATAATAACATTTTAGTGAGAAGATTACGTAGAGTAAAACCTTTTGAACTCGTTAACTAGGTAAAAAGAAAAGAAATATATACTATATGTGACAACATAATCACACTAACAAAGTGATAATGAATTAAAAAACAAAAGGTAATAAACCAAAGTTAGTTCCTTAAAACAGTATGTAAGTACATACTAGAACAAAATTGCTGATTAGTCTGACGACTAGGTGCGATTGCTGGAAGGATGGTAACATCATGCCTTCCCTGGGTGTTTTAAGTGGGTGATTCAAGTCCCACACTATCGCAAGGCTCGCAAGCGATGTCTTTCAACGATTTTCACCTAGCTACACGCAAAAAACCAAACAAAAATTTCAAGTTCAATTTGAATTATTGGTGGGTCTGATTTGCAATATAGACATATGGTATGTAAAGCTGCACAAATATTTACAATTTGAGTAGCCCTATGAGGAGTATAATGCAATTGCTTTACACCAAAGGGACATCTGATTCGATTCTTTAAAACATCGATATGTACTCGTATTTACAACAAAATTGCTTAATGTAACACAAAAAAAATATTAATTTTTTTATTACAATCATCGTTTGAACTGAAAAAACCTTTCCTATGGTAGTATCTACGTATGCTGTCCGTTTTTGTTGCAGCTAATATATTGTAAAATGTTTGAGTGGGTACAAATGATAGAACTTATTTCTTTCAATGCAATCGCTTCATTCAATACAAATACAATTCACAATCCAATCAGTTATCTCAACCACCTTTACTTTTCCTTATCTTTTACTTAAACCACTTAATCACTCTCTTAATTCACACTTTAAATATAACTTATGAACTAACTTGCATACTTGGGGATGCTGATATTTTTACTCCAATGACATACATACCATATTTCGAGAGCAATCTGTGCCATCCAGCGTTCCATACAAATTTCCATTTTGCTAGAAAATTCGATTCCATTCTCCATTCACCAATGGTTAAAATCGTCAGCTATGAAATGTAGGTGGTGGTCATTTCATTTCATTTTAAATGCATTTTAATTTCAGTTAATTCATTAATTCTTACATGCTAGACAAAAAAAATGCTTAAAAATAACTTACAGATAATCTTATTCTAACTTACTAGCCCCATGCTGGCACTCAAGGTTAAACATAATACTTAATCTATGTCTTTCGAAGTTTCTTACAGTCTACTTTCATTTTTGTTTTTACATTTATTAACATTAAAACTAAGAAAATAAATTTTATTAAAAAAAACTTAGTGTCTGGACTTTTTTGTTGTAATATAAAACTTAAAACTAAACTATACACTACGTAAAAAATAAATCTTAACCTACTTAGACTATCTAATTTTACTTATATCTATATATGTGCTTACAATTTTTTAGAGAAGGTTACCCATCTCTTTGTTCTTTTATAATTTATTTTTTTTATTATTTTTTTTTCCTTAAATCTACCCTAATTCTACCTAAGTCGGCCATGGCTAATAAACTAGATTGACGACCGACTTTGTTTCCTAGTGAAGATATCATGTACCCGACAAATTTGACGACGAACCCTCTCCTCCTTCAACCAGCCACCAAAATTGTTGACGCTGCCGACCAACATCCCTCATGTCGCGACTCCCTACCACCCTACTGAACCGGTGACGCTCCGCGCTGCCGTGTGCGACGTCTTTGTCGTAGTTGAGTCGCCTGTCCGCAGCTGTCCCAGCGACGTGAAAGATTAGCGGCACTGCTAAACTGTCTTGGATCAAACCTTTCATGTCGAGGTAGAGGAACGCTTCTGGAGGAATAAAGCCGTTAAAGCGATACATATAATTGGGGTAGTAAGCCCAGGAGATCAGGTTGTTCGATGAGGTCATTGCTCTTGCAATGTGCCTTCGAGTCAACTTAATGACGAAATTGTCCACTCTTATTAGGTTCGCCCTATTGTACAAGACCTCATTAGGATAGAATTTTATGTACTCGGATTCTGGTGTTCTGCATAACCGAAGACAAGTCCTAAGACAAGCCTTCTCAAACACCCGAATCTTTTCCAATAAACTTGCTCTCACGTTGAACCACACGGGACATCCAAATACAAGCATGGGCCTGATAAGGGCCATGTAACAGATTACCTTCACCCTCGCCTCGAGTTGGCTGTTATAAAACAGTCTGTTTGTAAGGGCAAAAGCACCTCTGGCTCTGGCCAGAGCAACATCTATATGTTTGTTAAAATACAGATATTGATCTAGCCAGATCCCAAGGTATCTGACTACATTTCGACAAGCAAGTGGCTGTCCATGTTGTCCGACGATAGAGAACTTTCGCCAATTTTTTCTGGTATCCCTAGAGGCCCCGGACAACGGCGTCCTAAACAGAATGGTTTCCGATTTCTGAAAGTTGATTTTCAACTTCCAGTCGTCGCAATATCGTTTAATTTTATCGAAGTCACGTTGCAAAAGTATGTTAATGACCTCAATTTTTGGACCTGATCTGTACGCGATTAAGTCGTCTGCGTACGCTATGGCACGGTGAAGTGAACCTATCAGACCACTTGTGTAAATGTTGAATAGGATCGGCGAATTTACCGCACCTTGTTGCAGACCGTTTTAATGTTAAATATTCCAGCAGAAGTCACATAGCCATTCTTCACAATGAACTGTATACTGGAGAGCATATCAAAAAGAATATACAGCAGTGGTTTACTAATGCCAAACCTGTCCAACTTGAAGAAGAGTCCCTCTAACCATACGGTATCGAAAGCTTTTTCCAAGTCAATCAGGCAGGCACCAGTGCACTGGTTCTTGCCTTTGTTCCATTGGATATCAGAAGCCAGTTTAGACGCAGCGTGAATGATATCATGCCCCGCCTTGAAACCAAATTGATTATCCGGAACTATATGTTTGTCCTCAATCCACTTAGTCAGGCCTCTATTGATCACCTTCTCGAAAACCTTACTGATGTTTGGAAGAAGACTGATCGAGCGGAGATTCGCCGGATTGGATGTGTCTTTATCCCTTTTGGGGATGGGATGTACCACCGCAGTTTTCCAATGCGCTGGATAATGTGCATTATTAAACAGGGTGGTATAAATGTCAACCACTTCTAGTGGGAGATGTCGAAGCACAATGTTCGGTATTTCATCGGTTCCCACTGATTTCTTACTTCTAAGCGATTCGAAGATCGTTTGGAGCTCTTCCTTCGAAATGAACGGGGGTAGTACGCTATCGTCGGCGATGACATTATTTGCCATATTCTCGTCACTGAACTGGGTGAAACCCGAGCTCTCGAATCGCCAGTTCACTATATCATTCCGAAGGTAGAAGTTGTGCGCAAGGACTCGATTTTCCAGGTTGTGGTTGGGGCCAATGATGCCATTCGCCTTATACACTTCCTGGAAAGTCGCTCCTATTGCCTCTACCTTCTCCTATGGATCCTCGATCACAAAGAAGTTGTCATCATCAACGGCCTCATTTGGATCGATGCCTGCTGCTATTAGTATGTTCTCGTTGTCCGTCGTTCGGGCGATTTTAGGACACGAAAGGTCGTTTTGATCTTTTCTTCGAAATATTTTATTTATTTGTGGGAACATTTAGGGTTTCTGGTGTTTACAGCCCGAATTTTGTTGTTCCAATACAAACTTACAGAATTTCTGTAATTTTCCTTTATTAATGTTTGGTGGTTTTTGATCGACGACTTCAGCGTCAGGATCTCTGGGTTATGTCTGTCAGTAAACTGTCTGTACAAGGTTTTTAGTCTTGATAGCAGTCTACTTTTATGTCGATGCAGTGCGTCAATAGTTGGGTTGCGGAATAAGTCTTCGTTGTCATTGTATTGATACCAAGGTATCGTTTTGTCCATTGTGTGTTTGATTGTCTCGTCCATTAGTTTTAGATACCTGTCAATCTCCTCGTTTAACAGATTTCTGTTGGACGGTAGGTAGAGCGAATTCGAGGAGAGTGCTCTCGTCAGTATTCTTGAGAAGTGTGTCCAACGCACCCTACTATAGTTGTAGGAATGCCTTTGAACAAACTCTTTCAATTCCGCAGTTTCGTTGAGAATAGTTATTTCGGTACTGAGACCGCAATGGTCACTGTCATATACGAAAGTGCGTAGACAGTTTATGGTATGTTGGTTAGTGCACGTCAGGTGTATTCGAGTGTCGAACAGCAAGAGGTCCAAATAGGACCCGTGTCTGGGAAACGATGGACTATCCGTCGCCTTAAGGCCGAGTCTTTACATTATACTGTGCTGACCCCACCAATTAAATAGTAGGTTCCCTCTAGCATTTGGTGTACTCGTATTATTTCCCCAATCTCTATATTTGGCGTTGAAATCTCCGCCGATAATAAAGCAATTTCCTGCAATTCCAGTGTTAGGAATCGAAAAAGTGTCCCGAGCTCTGAGATGAATAAGGTGGATTGAGTAGCTTTAGGTGCATAATCAGACACCATGTATAACCGCTTTCCACTACGGAGAGGGATGTACATGATGCATGCTTCAAGCACCTGGAACCTACGTACTACACGACTGTATATTCTTTTGAAACGCAGTCCTTTTCTAACAAAGATCGCAACACCTCCTCCTTGAATGGAGTTGGGTCGGTTTCTCCGTAATATTTTATATCTTCTGTGCCTCATTTTGTGTCTTTTGGTAAGCTTAGTTTCGCTAACCAAAAGCACATCAGGGGCTTGGTCTTTAAGCAACTTAAACAACGTGGCTCTTCGTTCGAACCTAATCAGTGAATTAACATTCACTGCAAGGTCCTTCAGGGTTTGCTCCGCCATGTACGTACCCATTACGACTGGAGGTGCGTTAGGCCTGGCAGCAGCGCGTATATTTGATCTACCCGCTTAGCCTGTTCCTGTATTTGACGTGAAACTGAGCCACCTGCCCCTGAATAGAGAACAAGATAGCCAGCAGGTACAGGTTCCGGTGCTCTAGACGCTGGGGCCTGAGAAGCTACCTTTGCTTGTTGTACCGTGGTTCCCCTACCTGCCGCCATAACGCACAAGAGAGTTGACTTTTTTCTGACGCTCCCTTCTTACCTAGAGCGCATTCCTCGGATTTGTGGTTCATTCTGCACTTCACGCATTGAGGCTACATTTCGCAGTTCGACGCGGCGTGCCCGAACCTTTGGCAGCGAACACATTGTAAAATGTTTTCGCTCCTCTTTAATTTTTCCCAGTGTACAACCTGGTAGTCTAGGACTTTTATGTTCCTTAGACCATCCAGTTTGCTGTTGGGACTTAGCTGGACCAGGAAAAACGGTAGTTTCCGCTTCTCCCTTTTGGCTCTAGCCGTGACGAATGGCTTAACCCCCACGAATTTGAGCTCCTCGCACTCCTTTTCTTTAAGCAGTGCAAGGAGCTCCTCCGGATCCTCAGCAGCAACTCCGTCGTCGTATCCTTTAGTAAATTTTTAATTTTTAAATAGCGTTCCACTGTATTGCAGTGTATCGCATGTCTATTAATACTTAAACGGTTTATAAAAAAATTATTCCCTATTTCCGACTTACATAGCTCAATGGTGTCTTTTAATTCAATGTTGAAGGTGTTGATTAGTGGCACCCTTTGCTTGACTGTTTTCTGCTGATGTTGTTGTTGCTTCTGTTGTTTCTGCTGCTGTTGTTGTTTTTGGTGTTTCTGCTGTAGTTGCTTTTGTTGTTGTTGGTTTTCTTGTAGTTGCTGTTTCTCTAGCTTTTTTGTTGTTTGCTTTACTTGTTGCTCCTGTTGCGGATGTTTTTGAGTTTTAGTTTGAGGTTGTTGCTGTTGTTGTTGAGAGCTCTGTGCCTCTTGCTGTTCTCTCGCCCTTCTCGCTATTTGTTTAGCTTTAATCGCTAGAACTTGTTGTTACATCTGCATTATGCTGTTATTTAGGTTCACTACCTCTTCTTCTTCGTCGTCTGATTCGGAGGCCGCGAGACAGGCGAAGTTATTGTCTGCACCCATGTAATGGCCTTCACCTCCGTCAGAGACGTAAGGATATTCAGTGTCCACAGTTGTGTCCTTCTTTCTAGCTGCTGTAGTTGACGTTTTCGCCTCTCTCCTAGTTTCAATCGGCAGCTTTTCGGTTGAAGCTGATAGGGAAAGGCGTTTAACAGTTCTTACAGTTGGCCTTAGCTTCTTCCTTCTTTTTACTGTCCTACCACTTTCTGATGTACCTGGTTGGTCCCCCATCAGGAGTCGAACTCGGGTAGCTTGATCTGCGGATCGATTGTCACTTCCACTAGGCCAACTTGCCACTTTCTCAATTCTTATTAAAAATTATACTTAGACTATGAGCACTGTTCTAATTCATAGAGAATCCGAAACACATCTACTCGTCTCGATGGTCGGTGGACGACTGATGTAGGTGGCGGTGTTCACATTCAGATATCACACTGCTTCCTGCATAAAGTTGTTTATATCGAACAACATCGTCTTTCATTGTTGAGTGAAATAACACATTCAATCTAAATGGACCACCTTAAATTTCCCCGATGCCCACGCTGGATACAGTAGACAACGACATTAATGCGGGTTATCACCTTGAATGAACCTTCCTAATCCTTTTGCAATTTTGGTGATTTGCCTTTCTTACGCTGAGGATTATACAGCCACACCAGATCTCCTTCGTTGCAGTCCGAAGATTTCGCCTTGATATCGTACCTAGTCTTCATGCGGTCACTTGCTAGCTTCATCTTTTCTCGAGAATTTTCATGCAATTTACGAATATTGCTGCGCAAGTCATACACGTAGTCGTTAACCTCCTTAGGCTCTGTAGGTGGGATCCAAATTTTATTTCACTTCGCAACCGAAAAGTGTGACCAAACAAAATCTCAGATGGCATATGTCCTATTGAACTATAAACTGCGTTTCGGTAGGCCATTAAGAAGAGGGGTATGTGTCGATCCCAGTCCCGCAGGCAGTCGTCGACAATCTTAGACAGATGCTCATTCGAGGTCCTATTGAATCGCTCGACCATTCACTCGGATTGAGGCTGTAGTGGCGTTGTCCTTGTCTTCTTTATTCCTAGATATTGGCACACTTCCTGGAAGAATTTTGATTCAAATGAGCGCTTCGCAGCCACATCAACACTTCTTTTAGATTTTGGCGATGCTCCTCCAAAGTCTTGCCTATGACGATGACCTCGTTCAAATACACTAGACAGATTTTGACGTGTTTCTGGAGATGCCCACGCACTGTGCGATTCTTCAATTAGCCCCTCAACTTTCATCTTCTTTCAACTTCTGTTTGCTTTACCAATGGAAGACGCCTTGCAGGTTGACGAATTGGTCGAGCGTCTCTGGTGTTAATGTGGTGGTGTTAATGTAGTTTATAAGTATTTCTATCTAATTTCCAGCTGTTTATTGAATGTTTGAAAAAAGATATTAACAAAGAAAGAAAAACCAGGTAATTTTCTTATTTCTTTTAAATATTTTAATACAGTCATTGGTTAACAAAATCAAACGATACATTTTTTATGTATGTGTATATGAGATGTTTAGATATCCCACTTTTACCAAAAAATTACCAATACCGAGTTGCTCCTCCTTTGGCGGTTATAACCGCTTTTATTCTAGAAGGCATCGAGTTTACTAGAAGTTCAGTAATATCCCTTGAAATTTCAGTATTCTTTTTTACTCTCTGGTTTATGTTCAGCCACCTTACGTTTCATTACATGTCATAAGTGTTCGATTGGGTTTAAATCGGGCGAATTAGCTGGCCAGTCTAGTCTGGTAATTCCGAGGTCATCAAACGTTATCTTGAGCTCTAGTTACTTGTCTGTTTATTATTTATAAAGTAAATATCTAGAAGTTGATTTATAACACTTTACTTACGGATTTGGAACGGTGGCAAGGTGCAGAATCATCTTGAAAAATGCACTTGTCAGTATACAAATGATGCTGTTCAATTGCTGGTACCAAAAACTCCTTCACTACTTCTCCATACTTTTGAGCGTTCATAGTTCCATTTACAAAGTGCAAAGAGCCCAAAACGTAAAAAGAAAAACATCCCCAAACCATCTGGCTTGGAGGAAACTTCACTGTTTTGACTATGCACTCGTCCTTGAACCTTTCACCTGCTGACCGTCGTACATATGGAAAATTGTCGGCACACAACAAATTAAATTTACTTTCATCGGACCATATCACACATCGCTAATGATCCTGCGTCCAATCTTCGTACTTTTTTGCCCACGTCAAGCAAGCTTTTTTCATTTTTGTGGTTAGGAGAGGTTTTTTCGCTGGTCGTCTTCCATATACACCTATCTCCCGTAGCCGTCGGCGTATGGTTTCGGCACTTAGATCAACTTGATGAAATTCACTCAGCACTGCTCTTATACGGACAGCACTTTTAAAGCGATCTTTCATGCTAATTCGTTGTAATACATTGTCCGTCTTCTGGGTTGTTTGACGTTTTCGTCCCGAGCCTTTTTTCCTTTCCAGTGGATCCAAATTTTCTTTTTTCTTCATCAGTCGTACGGTAGTTGAATGACAGCATCCTATTTTAACCGCAATCTTACTATACCCAAGACCATCTTCGACTAAAGTCAATATTTGAACTTTTTCGTCCCGAGTGAGTGATATTTACCAGACATTTCACTTTTTTTTACTTGTCACCGTCACAACTCAATTCAAACTGATTTTTTTTTTGCACTGAATACGAGGCCGAACTTCGCTATGGGGAATACCCTACATTAGTATGGGAAAAACCCGCAAGTGTATTTGACTTAATTCAAGCTTGAAAACCTAGGACTTAAAAACTAAAAATAATTAAGAATTTAAGGCTAGGGATGGTGAAGAAGATCGAATTTGAGGGAAAGTGTGCTGCGATTAAAATCGATAAGGAAGAGGTTGGAGTTTACCTTACGCACCATACGGGACATTAGTTCGTTAGAGCCATATGTGGTGCGGTGGATTGGTACATAAAGGAGACGGGGGCAACGTAGATCTCGAGGGTTAGTGTAAAAGAAAATGGAGTTGTAAAGAGATGAGCAATCGGCGGAGCCTGAGAGGAGTCGGTGAATGAAAAGAATGTCTGCTGCGTCCGTTCGTTGCTCAAGGGTATTCAGTTTAATGAGCTTGAGACGGTCTCAATAGGGAGGTAAGATTAGAGGATCGTTCCATGGTAGACCTTGAAGAGCAAATCGAAGCAAACGACGCTGGATCTTCTCAATTCGGAATACATGGACTCTTTGAAAGGGACACCACGCTGGGCTAGCGTGCTCGAGAAGGAGACGAACGTAAGTGATCTGGTCACGTACGGGTTGTAGAATTCTTTGGACCATCTTTTAACGAAGCCAAGTTTAGTAATTATCTCATCAAATTGCGAACGGAAATTAAGCTCCCTGCCGGATAATATGTCAAGGTCGCGGATAGTATGAACAAGGGTTTGGCCGTGGTAAATTCGTGGAGTAGACTTGTTGCACTTACGTGAGAATGTAACCGACTGACATTTGGGGGCATTGAATTCTAAGCAGTTCTTGATGCACCAGGTGGAAAAACTATTTAGATCGATTTGAAGAAGGCTGGAGTCGTGTTGTGAGGAAATGGGTTTAAAAAATTTGGTATCGTCAGCATAGAGAGAAAGTGCTGAGTGGTGAATGATCCTTTCAAGATCGTTAATGGTTAGGATGAAGAGAAGTGCGCCTAGGTGCCTACCTTGAGGAACACCTGAAGTGGCCAAGAAAGGGGCCGATAGGGCAGACCTGAAACGAACACTATAAAAACGATTATCCAGGTCAGCAGATATCCATTTAAGCAATATGGGTTCAAAGCCCAGGACGGATAATTTGAACGGGATTAGTTTATGAGATATCTTGTCAAAAGCCTTACTGAAATCAGTTGTTATAACGTTAACTTCTTTACCACTTTCTAAGGCTGAGAGAACAGAGGACACGAATTCGCCGAGGTTAGTGGTAGTTGATCTACCTTTCAGAAAACCGTGTTGATTAGGGGAAATTAGAGATTTGCACTGGAAGCTTAAGGCTTCGTACAAAATGCTTTCTAGGAGTTTGGGTATATGTAAGAGTTTAGCTATGGGGCGGTTATTAGGGGCTTCGCGCTTTAATCCATTTTTGTGTATCGGTGTTATGAAAGAAGACTTCCATATCTGAGGAAATTCATCTTGAGAAAGCAATAATCGGAAGTGATTTGCAAGGGGGTGGGAAAGTATTGAGGAACACTTTTTAAAAAATATCTGGGCCGGGTAAGTATTCATCATTAAGTTGTTGTAATTTATTTTCTATTACTGTATGGTCAAAACTTTGAGAAATAGAGCGGCCAATGGCAAAGTTAAGTAGGTATTTGATATAAGAGCGGTCCGGTATGAAGGAATTATCGACAAAAAATTGCTTAAAAAATGTAGCAAAAAAGTTGGCTATAGTATGCGGATCGGTTGATGACATGTTTTCGTATGAGAGGGATGGAGGAAAACTGTCAGATTTTTTTTTTGTAGTTAACGAATTGGTAGAAAGGGAAGGGTGAATAGGGAACATAGAGAGAAATAGAATTGAATAATTCTCTGAGTCTGATTTGTCATGCAGATACGCTTGAAAGTGCATAACAACATTCTGTTGTGTCAGGAGTTTGTTGGGTTATTTTAACTGTGGGAGGAAGAAGGGGGTCAAAAATGGGGCTAGTGGACCAAGATGTTGAGGGCGAAGTAGTGTAATTGAAGGGGCATTAAACTCATTTTCAGATGAGGGAATTATAATATGGGAACAATGAAATTGGGATATTTAGCTCCGGTTTTAAGATCGAAATTTGGTAAGAAGTGCTAGTGGGGCATGTGCAGAGGGGCTAGGTATTTTAGAGGAGTTAGTGTGAGCGATTGGGGTTAATTGGAAAGAGACAAGGGGCAAAATTGGGGAAGATGTAAGTTTTAAATCTCCTATTAGAGTCAGATTTGGAGGGGGAGGTGGAAACGGGTTTCGGTATAGAGTCAGGTTTGGGATAGTTTGGGACGGGTTTTGGTATCTTATTAGAATCCGGTTTGGGACAAGAGTTGGAAACGCGATTAGGTAACTAAGAATTAAGCTTTGTTTTATCCTGTTTCTTGGTAGATGTGTCGATCCATTTACAGATGCGCATCTTTCCAATCTTGAAATTAGCACCAGCAGGGTTTTTAAATAACCATTCGTATCTAGCAGGGAGGTCGAATTTAAAGTTTCGATTATCTTTGTAGTGAGATGGCAGGAGCGTTTTACATTTGCTGATGATGATGCCGTATTTGTTTGCGAAGAATTTCGTGATCCAAAAAATATCAGCATTTTGGGGGGTACTTTTGATGAAAATTGTAATCATATCAGTTTCAATTTATCCAGTCTACGCCTCCATTCTGAATGTCTCCATGTTGTACCAAAATGTTTGGTGAGCTTGCGTGGGGCGGCGACGGGAGGAGTTGATAGTGAAACAGTTTCGGTCTCTTGGATTGAAGGGGCAGCGGGAGAATTTGTAGGTTTACTTAACAGTGGTGGACGAGGAGGTGGTAAAGAAAGTGGGTCGACTTCGGTTTCCAATAATTCAACCAAAATGGATGTATTGTATTGGACATTCTGGTGGTGCTGTGTATGGATTGGTAATCGCCAATTTTGCTGCTTACCGTTTCGATGTGATTCTTGATATCGAAAATGGTTGATTGTGCGACACCTAGATCGTCACCAATACCGTTGATTCTATCAAAGATTCTTCTAGCATAGGATCAGGCTGCATTAGAGGATTCAAAATGAGTCTCAAGATCTTCACGCAGGTTGTTTATCGATTCACACAAATTAAGACTAGAGATGTTTTACGCGGAACATCCTGCTTTTAGATCATCGATCGTAGTATTCATCTCGACTAGTCTTGCAGATTGTTTATCGATGTTGGTGACCTTGGACTTAATTATATCGGTTGAGGACAGAACCAAATTGCCTAATTGGACTGATTGTTCGTGATCATTTTGGTGAGACTTTTTCGGAATGAGTCATTGGAATCAATGAGGCACCTTATAGTCAGCAACACGTGCGAAAGCGATATGAACTTGCACTCATCACAAAAGAGTGTCATCAAAGATTGGGCAGTGACATGGCAATTTTATCAAAAGTAAACGACAAAGGTAGAAAATGATCTTTACGCACTGTTATGCACTGCGAGTGGAAATTCAGCTAAACCGGAAAATTGGCCACCACTTGGGGGAATGCATTAAATATATGCGGAACCGATACCAGAATTGGCATAGCGAGAGTTATTGAGCGCGAAAGATTGAGGTCAGCCAAAAAAAAAACACCAAACAAAGAGTCAGCACTTAGGGTAATGCAATAATGTCATATAACTGATATCAGATGTAGAGATATGGAAGGGGAAGAAATAAATTATACTTAAGAAAAGGTTAATGCGGAGCATAAGGAAAATACGTCCGAATAGAACAGAATTAAAGATGTCACAGGTAATTCCTATATCTGACTTAAAAATTCGTGCCTGCACAGAAATTTCACAGCTGATTCAATATATTTATACTGAAAGCATCGGTTGGACTTTACAAATCTATTTGTATTGTATTCTTTGAAAATAAAATAAAATAAAATTATACATAATAAATTACATTCTTCGTGGCAATCAGTGGAACGTAATTTTTTTAAGAGCCGAAAACTGGAAAACGTTTCAACCACGTATGTTTTTATGTATTTATGTACAATATAACTGGCTTTTCGATAAATTAGTGAAGTTTCTGGAAAGCTTTCCTTCTAGTGTATTTCATTTCTGATTATGTATTGCTGGAAGTATACTAATAAGATGCCGGATAATTTTTTTTTTCCAAAGGAGAGGTAATATATTGTGTTATATTCTAAAAAGTGGATGATTTGGGGTAGAGCTATATATAAACCATTTTGATTTAAAGTCTATTGATTCTGCATCACTTAAAGCGTTACAAAGATACGAGATATGAGTCCGCGATGTCATCTAATGACAGTCAGCCATGGTTTTAGAGAACGGAGCGCTTTTAACAACGACGATTTATTTTTTCGTAGACATTTTCGAGAAGGTGTTGTACCTATGAAAGATGAGGAGTGTAGTGATAAAAGGTAAACCTAAATCAGTCTGACTTTAATAGCTTTGTTCACAATTGCACTTTAATTATAGAAATGAAATTTCCTGCAACATCTCGGATTGTAGACGAGTTTTTAGAACACAATTCAGGTTTCAATGCCATTTCAACAGTTTGCACCGCTATAGTTGTAGTCAATGCAATTGTAGCCACCCATCTGATCACCTTTTGGACCTCCATTTATTGGAATACCATAGTTCATACTTCTCTGTACAAAGCAAAACAAAAACGATGTATTCATGTTTCTTGCAGAAATGCAAGCAGCGATTTTACACAGCAAAAGACCGGAAAATCCATTGCATAAATCTGCACAAGTTTTCTCCAAATTTTAAGTTTTTTAATCACCAATAAAAACGCGGAATAACTTTTTACAATCAATACGAATTCCTATAATTAATACGAATTAAAACAAAATTCGCAACCACAAAGTATTACATCCTATGGTAATTATGTCGTTAAACCCCATACCCCCGATTTTCATGAAATTTTAGCATGTATTCGTCATCCTGAACAAGAATATAATACTTGTTGGGCGCGGAAGTCGTTATTTTATGATTTTTTTTTTTTACTTTGAAAATTAAACCAATTAACTCTATCTCCGATCGATTTTGATTATTGGCCAGACGAAGTGAGCGGGGGTTTACTGTATTTCGAAACTTCACTTGAAGAGCCTTCCAATGGTACCAAACATGCTGTATTTTCTGCAACATATTACTTAATGAAAACGACTATTTTCCTAGAAGTGTCATTCATCCGCTCTTGGATGTTTTGATGGTTTGATTTATGAGCGTATTGCGGGTATAGGCGCCTGGTTGACAGTTGTTGGCGTATCCTTAGAGGTTTGTCGAGGTCGCGTGGGCGGCTAAACCATATGGCAAGGGAGTTGAAATACCTTTTGCCTGCGAAGCGATCAATGCAGGTACCTGTTTAATCAAACCACCAACCATTGGTAGGCGAGTTTTATTTTATCGGAAAAACTTGTTTGTACGAGTACGAATGTAACTCTGCGCTTGCTCCCGAAGTGGGTAAATGATACTTCTAGGAAAATAAATCGTTTGTACTAACTTTTGTCCGGTAAGATCCTGAAATTAAGTTAAGTTTATTTAATAACGGTAAACACCCCTGAGTTCTTCTGGCCACAACTCCCAATCTTCGATTGGAGGTTAAGGTCCCTATTGCGGTTGCCGATCATCAATTATTAATTTCGTTATTGCGAGTGCCGATTGTGGTCGACTTTGTAGGTGTTTATAGTCGATCGCAATTTTCTGAAAATTGGTCTCTGATTGTATGGGGATATACAAGCTGAAATCTCCCAATTATATTACAGACGCAAGCTGTCTACTTATAATCTGACCGTGTATGACGCTGGCTCCCGTCAAGGTTTTTGCTTTATGTGGCATGAAGCTATAGCATCGAGAGGGGCTTGTGAAATAGGAAGCTGTGTGTTCTCTTTCATAAAAACCAAAGTTGCTGAAGGGAAAAAAGTTTTAGTTTTTATTCCGACAACTGCAGTGGATAAAATCGAAACCGATACTTGTTTTGTTTGTACAAAACAATTAAATTCAAGGTAAAAATCAGGCACAGTTTTCTAGAGCCTGACCACACGCAAAACGAGGGCGACTCGATGCATAGAGTCATCGGAAGAGCCACCAAAAATATTCCAATGTACTGTCCAGATCAGTGGTATAATGTTGCGCGGAGTGCTTGCAAGACTAGCCGAAATGTATGCGAGCAACATTTTTGGCTTAAAAAAAATGTTTACAGCCACAACCAAAAACTGGCAAAAAGATGAACAAGGAAACGACGTTAAATGGAACAAGGTTAAAGTGGTTCAAATATTCCCAGAAACTCACAATTTGATAAAGTTTAATTACTCATTTGATGGTGAAACGAAAATTATCAACATAATGGAGAAAAAAAGAACTCCGAAATTTAGACACCTACAACCTTGTGCAGCTAAGAAACAGCCAAATTCCAATACAAAAATGAAAGCATAGAGATCTACTGCATCTTTGCCGGGAAAAAGTTATTCCTGAAATATATCATCCATTCTACGAGCATCTTAAAGAAAGGTTCACATCCAGGTCCAGGAGGTGGACAACAACGACTCTGAATAACTTCTAATCAAATATATAAATATTTTTTAATTTTTTTTTAAAGAAATTTTGACAGAATTTTTTAATGAAAAGGTTTTAATTTTGATGATGAACACTATGACCTGATAATTTTTAAAATGATAGTTACTTAAAAGTTAAAGTTACTTCTAATAATTCTTTTCAATCCAAAGAATAATTGCATTTTTGTTATTTTTTTTTTTAAGAATGTTGACTGTTAATTTTTTTCGTGTTTAAAACATTAATTGTTTAGACTGAACATACCTACATAATATGTATGTACAACAATTTATCGCTACCTATTTAATTGATTTATTAAAAATAAAATTGGTTAAAACAGTAACGATTTTGTATTTATTTACTCTATTCAACTTTTTTGTATATTTTATCCTAAGTCGTCAATATAAAAAAATGCTGAAATAGTCCACTTTGATGAGATAGGCTTGTTCCAAAATCAAAATATATATGCACAATAATCCTATGTCCAAGAACTAACTAAAATAATAATTGTTCTTAAAAAACTAGAGCCGCTAAAATCCAGCACAAACAATTAATATATGGTATATGTTTTTACCCCAAGGTATTTCATAAAATGGTTTTCAAGTTTCAAAATCGCTCTTCTGTAAATTGTGAAATTGTTAAAATTGTGACTTAGACTAGTTCTGTATTGTAGCGACGATATGTAAATATGTATAAACGTCAAATAGCATTGTATGTCAAACTAGATTTCTGTTTTCGTTCAATCGGCTGTGTTTGACCAATTTATTATTTTGAGTGTTCAAATTTATTCGGAAGCAAATATATTTAAAAAAAAACAATTTTGACAGCAAAGCCCGAAGAAGTTTTTAGCGTTCTATTAGAATCAAAATCGCCTAATTTCGGGATCAATCGAAAATGCCATAAGATGGGAACAAATATCAGGGCAATGAATAAAAAAGCAAAACAAGGAAAAAAATGAGCTGTGAAAACAAATTATGTATGTTCACAGAAGTCACTTCTATAGTTTTTATTCACAATAATACAATCCTTTGTTGATAGAGTTATACAACACCAAACTTGAAATCCGTCGATCAAATCGACAACAGCAATGGGGGAACGAGCTAATTGTTTTAATTTTCAAAGTAAAAAAAATATGTGAAATTAGCATTTCCGCGTATATATATATATGTATATACATGTTGGGTGAATACTATGCCATATTTGAATTTTAAGGAAAACAGAGGTGTGGGGATTAAATGACATAAATACCCATCCTATTATATTTGAGCACGATTGGATAAGCGAGAACTCACAGATTTATCAAACAATATGAAGATCAGTAGATAACGAGTTCCTTGGTTAAAAGGCGAAACAAAACCAAGTTGGTGCAGAGGTTGTAGCCTAAACTTTGTTTTGTTATCACAAGTGTACTACAGGTTGGCGCACATCGAGGACCGACAACTTAGCGGCTGGACGAGTACAGGCTCCTGAGTTCATTTGCACGGCGACTCAACGTACCTGCCGATCTTTTCTTGTTAAAACCTTGATGACCCTTCCTTGATGACGGGCCAGCCATGAGCACCGAAGGCTAACTAAGCCCACAATTATAACAATGTCGCCTTCGTAGATGGGTTTCGCCGGCTGAAACCACTTTGTTCTTCGACTTAAGCTGGGCATATATTCGTTAAACCACCTTTTACCTCACATAACAATCAACCACTTCTTAATACCTTTCCATTACCTGCCAATTCGCTAAAGTTGTTCACCCTATTTGACGACCCAAGTCGTTATTTAATGACCCTTGCATTCCAATTTTGCTATTCTTACTACCAGGGCTGCTGCCGCCAATTCAATTCGTGGTATAGATATCGGTTTGAGCACACCGCTTTAATTTTTGCACAAACTAGCGCATTGTTTTTCGGATCCTCTGTTCACTTTGAACTACATTATTGCTGCACATGCTGAGAGTAGAGAGTTAGTAAACCCTTTTCGAAATGCGATTCCACAGAATAATAGCAACAGAAAAACCAACTTCCTTGGCTGCCGAACTTGACAGCAAAACTGTGCAAAAAAAAGTGTTAATAAAGAAACTATTAGTCATTTTCACCCAGAAACATATAAAAGATATGAATACATTACTGGTTGCCAAAATATAAACAAGTTGTTTTGCTGGCCGTGTTTGTTGTTTAGACAGGAAAATGACAGAAACATTTGGATTTTCCTTAGGTTTTCAGGTTTAAATCATTTAAGTGACAGTTACGCAAAGCATTTGAAATCGTGTTCTCATGTTGGTTCCTTATATGCATTCAAAACATTTGGAAAAGTAAGGGTGGATCTGCTTGTAGACAAAAACAAACAAATAAGGGCAAGCAAGCATAACGAAAAAGGGGAATAAAATTTTGAGGTAATGAAAAGGCTTATGTGATGTCATGCTTTTTAGGACGGTTAGAACTTCATTTAGAGGATATGACGAGTCAGACGATTCACTCAACCAGGGAAACTCTAGGGTGTGTTTGAATTATTTGGCCAAATATGACCCTGTCCGCTCTAACCATTTGTAGGGGTCGACAATATTTCGTGGAACATCAAGTGATATACAAAATGACATTATCTGAGCAGCGAGTACTTTACTTTTAAGTGCAATAGCCAAAGAAATACGAGAGTACATTTTTTTCTATAATTTGGGCGCGCTCAAGGGATTTAAGTACACTTAAAATGTTTGCACACAGCGCGGGCGAAGGAAAATCAGGGAGGATGGAAAGAGAGGTACCGGTGAACGTTAGTTTTAAATGTTGGAAAATTATAATGACTAGGATATAAAGAGCTAGGCAGTGCATTCCTTAAGCGAGTTGTACGGCTTAGGAACGAATCACGATATTTTTCAGAGTACGTCTGAGAGTGGGCTTGACGGTATACTGATGAGGATTCATAGCGAGACGGGTGTTACGCTTAAAAGTTTGAAGGGGCGGAATGCTACTGGCGATTTCAATGGAACACTGGTGGTGGAAATAGCGATAGCACAGAGTGAGGCACGAGACTTACGTTGGTGTTTAAGTGATAATAGTATCACCTATGAGTGCAGAGATATTTTGGGCGCACCCGACCGAATGTGAGCATTGTACTCCAATTTCGGGCGGATAAATGCCTTATATATTGAAGCCAGATTAGAGGGGGTAAAGTATTTCTTACATCGCTAGAGGAAACCTAGCCATTTCGCAACATTTTTGACGACACCAAATATGTGGTCATTCCAGCGTCATTGACACACATACCGAGAATGGAAAGTTTATCGGTTTTGACGATGCAAATGCTATCCATGGATAATGGCTGGGTGTTTAAATTTCGCTTTAACTACAGCAGACAGCATTGTGTTTTGGAAGCATTAAATTCTATTCTGTTAGTGCTTCCCCAATTAGTTATGCTCTTAATATCAGAATTTAGCCGTAGCTTAACATACGCTGCCGTTCGCGTTCTACAGCCGAAGGGCAGGGACGTGAGTCCGGGAACGAATATGAAAAGCAGAGGGTACTGTCGTCAGCAAAGGAATATATTGGATTAGAAGTAGCAGACAAGAGACCGTTGATGAAAATTTAAAAGAGTGTCGTAGACAGAACGGAGCCCAGCATTTATTTTGTGAATATCAGACTTGAAACCATCCAAGGCAACTTTAATTGAACGTTCCGAAAGGTAATTTCTAATCCATTGAAGAAGAGAGTCGTCGATCCTAAAAGCACGCATTTTTGACAAAAGAGCCTGATGCCAAGCTTTGTCAAATGCATTAGAAATGTCAAGTGCAACTATCTTGCTTTCGCCAGATTGATGTACGCTTTGGTTCCATTTTTCGGTTAGACATGCCATCAGATCATCAGTGGATCTGTTGTTACGAAAACCGTACTGCCGGTCATTGTATTTTAGGGACTGGCTAGACAAATGCTGTTTTCCATCTTCTCGGAAAGGCTCCTAAAGAGTAGGATTGATGAAAAGGCTTACGCAGTGGTTTTGCTAGCGAGGAAGAACATCTCTTCAGAAGGAGTGGAGATATACCACCTACAAAAGCGGATTTGTGAATGTTAAGATCTTTAAGTACTCTTGCTACTACACGATTGCGAAAGTGGATTTGTCCCATTGGACAACATTCAACATTCAATGCACTCAAGCGTAGGTGGAGACAAAGCACAATCTGGGAGTTTTGAGCTAGCCGCAAAGTGTGCAGCAAGCAGATTGGCCTTGTAAATGAGCGTTGGGATGGAGGATGAGGCAGAATTTCTAATGTTTTTGACGAACGACCAAAAATATTTACTTCCTTTGGGACATTGCAGTATTTTTTGTATTGGAATTTCACACCCTTGAGAAAGACGTTGCAGTCATTTCTGGCTCGTTTGAACTTTTTTCGGTTTTCCTCTGTTGGGCTGGTTTTGAAGGACCGAAAAAACATTTTTCTCACCCTGACAGCCTTTTTACAGCTCGAGTCGTACCATGCCTTTTCTTTTGGTTTGATGCTCTTCATCCGATGAGGGATAAAGTTTCTCATTCCAAAAAGAATGGTGTCTGTGATCATATCAGCAACGGCATCCACGTCGTTATCGAGGAAACATAACGCCCAGTTAAGATTCCTAAAGAATTCCGTATTGTCATACGGTTCGTTTAGGAATCTGTTCTCTAACTGTGTGGTCGGTGTACGAGAAATTAGCCGATATGACACAATGGTCCGACGAGCCTAGAGGGGAGAGCACATCAACGGTGTTCTTAATGTATTGATGGGTGAAACCTCAGACAACAGTAGAAAGTCCCAACTTTCGACTAAGGTACGGTTTGTTTCCAAGGCAAGAAATATTGAAGAACGATTTCTTGGGTTTTCTGATGTTAGCTCCAACAAGTCAACTGAAAGCCTAGCCAAACATGCAATGAAATTAGTATACGAACTTAATTGAGGTTGACTGGTTAATAGGTTGACTTTAGTCCTTCAGGGAGTTTTAAAATACAATCCCAAATGTAGGCGAATTTTCAAGAGACTAACAAGTATGTCCAACTTTTTTTCACAGTCAACAAAAAGATGTGCAGATAAGCGATTCCCTAAAGCAGCACCGACAAGGTGGAGGTATAACTCGCAGCTTGTTTCAGTGGCATTCTTTTGCCAAGTTTTAATTGGATATTTTCAAAAAATTGTGGACTACACCGATGAAAACGACAATGATGCATCTTGGGATTATAATACAGTCAACTTGTCACAAGGTTTCTTGCAATTCTTATATGATTTTGAATCACAACTGCTAATTAAAATATTTAGTTCGACATTTGTTTTAACTAATTTTTTCTGTAATGTTTTAGAAACAAAAACAAAAGAAAATATTTGTAATTTGAGAGATAATTTTAACGAATATTTTTATGAAACACAGTAGCTAAATACGAGTAGTCATTATATCGAGCTCGACATGATGGACAAACAGAATATAGGAGACTGTTCTTTGAAATCATTGGCGCAATAATTGAACAATTAGTGACCAGGTTTTCAGATTTAAAAGAACTCAAACTTGTTGGTTTGCTTGATACAAATAAGTTTGAGGAACACACAGAAAAATTTTCTGATCCATTTTTAAGAACTTAACAGCTTATATGGTCAATTCTTTGATATATGGTATTTGCTTCAAAAAATTAATTTTTTGTTGTTTATAAATAACAAGAATTTAACAATTTTGCTCTTAAGCAATTTTTTGAAAAAATTTTAACAGCGGACTTGATTTCAGTTTTTGCAGAAATATTCAATTTGTGTAAACTGGTACTAACTTTTCCTTTAAAAACATCATCAGTTGAAATATCTCTTTCGACACTTAAAAGAATTAAAACATATTCAAGGACAACAACGGGGCAAAAGGGACTTATTATTGAAGGATGCTTATTATTGAAAAAAAAACTTTTGAGAGAAAAACAGTTGGAAGATTCTTTCTATGAACATGTCATTAATATATTTTTGAACAAATCTAGAAGGTTTCACATAGAATGTAAGTAATATTTCAACGTACTGTATATATCACAAAAAACGTACAATAGTTTTTGTAAAAATATTTTCTTAGTTCCACAGTTAAGGTTTTAAGCGTTTTTTGTAGACAATTTAAGAATAATATTAAATTTTATGAACTGAACGCGTAAACTTTTTACTCATGCTTCACTGCTTGACCCATGTTAACGGAAATTGCTCTGTTAATAGTAATGATAGTTTAGGACTTTATTTGTAGAAAAATTACTAGCCTTTGTAATTGTGTTTAAATAAAGTTGATAACTTCTTTGAGTCTTCAGATATCCAATTTCTAAGCCTGCTGCATTTTTCTTGCTTATGCCAATTTTTGATTAAAAAGTTTTAAAACGTGCTCGTTTATTTGAATACGTGTCAAAATCGTCATTTCCTTACCCTGTTCCTTAAAAGTTATCAGAAAGATTTAGGTTTGGGGTATGACAGTATTCCTCTGTATTTTGGCCGATCAGTTTTCCAATAATTCCGGAATGCTGGTTGGCTGACAGGAGCATCACTCAGGCTGAATTGGATGTATCTGTGGTCTGAAAATGAGTATTCAGACGATACCATCCAATTCGTTAGCATTTGAGTGATATTGCCGGAGACAAGAATGATATCTAGCAATTCCTGTCGGTTTCTTGTTATAAAAGTGTGCTCATTGCCAATGTTGCAAACAATGAGGTTGTTACTTATAATACAATATAATCAAAAAATGGCTCACCTCTATCGTTGATGTCGGTACTGCTCGATACGTCTGATGAGCGTCAGCGTCGCACCCGATTATGAGGCCAGCTTTTAGTCTTCCAGCTTTGGGGGTGGCCGTGGCTCAAGTGGTAGTGGACTGGTGTCCAAATCGAAAGGTTCGGTGTTCGAATCCCAGCCTCGTCCGAAAGACATATCATCCATTTTTTCAGTTAACGAAAATCAAGTAAGACGAGCATCAAGCCAACTTTCACTAAGAATTTAGTCTCCCCATTAAATGTTGGATGCCACCCATGGATCGAAATAACAAGTGAGCCTAAACATCCTTCTTTCTCTGTTTCTGATTCAAACAAGAAACCTAAATTGTTTCAAATAGATAAAGATCAATTCAAGCAATTCATTATTTATTTATGTAAACGTAAAGACAATATTGAAAAAATATAAATCTATCATGCAATAGCTTGTATATGTCAAAATTCATATAAAAGGGAAAATAGTAAAATAAAAAAAAACCTCTAATTTATAACGTATCGGACATAGGCGTATTTTATTCACTGCGTATTTTTTAACCATTTACAATTCGCGGGTAACTAAAATTGAATTTTCTTCTTAACGGGTAAAAAGCCAAATTAACGGCAAACATTGGTCCTTCGAGCCGGATTTGAATAGTGAATTTTTAATTTAAAGTTCAATAAAGTGTATACATATGTACGTAATTGTGCAAATTCGTTTTTTCAAAAGGCATTCAACGGATTTGAATTTGAATTTTAAAAAGTAGACAGTTTTTATTCGCAATTGTGGACTTGAACAATTAAACAACGCATAAAAGACATACATATTCAACAAAGGATTGTGAAAATTAGGAATATCGCGCCAAGTAATTCTACACACAATCATCTTAACACTCTACACCCAAAATTCGACCAAGTAAGTCCTTATATTTCTAATATAACATAATATAGTTGCAAGCAACTCTAAATTGCTCTAAATTTAATGCTACAAACATACATATGGTATGTATATATGTGGTTCAATGCAATTGATATAAATTAATAAAATTTAAAAGATTATTCATCATATACATAGTATATGTATAGCATATAGATTAAAAATGTGTCTCAAATCTAATTGAAATTATTTATGCTTAACTAAATTCTTAAAATACATATACGAGGGGCGTTCAATATATTCTCGGTATCGATATGAAGGAAAATGCGAATTCAATTAAATTGTTTTTATTTTTCAATATAATTTTTCAATAACATCAATGCATTTGTTACATCTTGAGATAAGCTTTTTTAAACCCTCAAAAAAATAAATTTCCTCCTCCTACATTTATTGCCGACTTGAGTTTTTCATCATCCGAAAATCTTTTTCCACGAAGACATTTTTTCAAATCCGGAAACAGGAAATAATCACTAGGGGCAAGGTCTGGACTATAGGGTGGGTGTTGGATTTCTTCGAAACCACAATCTCGCGCAGCAGCCTTGGGAACTCGCGCCATGTGAACAGGAGCGTTGTCAGGAAGAAGCAACACACCCGCTGCGAGTTTACCCCGTCTTTTCTTTTTAATTTCCTCCCGCAAATTATGCAAAGTGGAAGCGTAGGATGTGGCGTTGATGGTTTCACCTTTTTTTTTGTACTCAATGAGCAAGATTCCCTTTGAGTCCCAAAAAACTGTGGCCATGAGCTTCCCAGCAGACGGAGTGACTTTGAACTTCTTCGGGGGGTCTGTTCCTTTTTTATGCTACTGCATGGACCCTTGTTTGCTTTCAGGGTCATAGTGGTGGACCCATGTTTCGTCCCCAGTAACAATTCGATCCATAACACCGTCCGCGTTCTCACTACACATCTCCAAAAGCTTGGTGATCTCTGTCATCATTTTCACCTTTATTCGGGCATCCTCAAGAACAAGCTTTTCGACTTCTTTGATGCTTTCTCCCGTACAAGCAGTAGTCGGGACGCCGGAGCGGGGGTCGTCTTCAATGCTCTCTCTGCCTCTCTTGAACTCACTTGACCACTTTTGCACAGTTGATAATGAAGGTGCGGAACCCTGGTAAACAGCCACCATCTCTTCATGAATAGTTTTTTGACTTTTTCCTTGCTTAGTGAGAAATTGTAATTAAATGCTCAATTTTCACCATCATCGTCTCAGTTGCCATTATGATTCTGTTTAACTAGAGATAAAACGCGAATTAATAATCACATTTATATGAAATTTTACATGAATGCACTAAAATAATAGTATTACTTGATAAATAAGTCAATTTATATATACAACGACAGCTTCACCCCGATACCGAGAATAGTTTGAACGCCCCTCGTACATATATAGAACATTCAATAAATTTTTACATTAAATACCTCAATCCATATTCATACCAACACGTTTGGAGAGCTGCAAAAAGCACTATTTGCTCAGGTTACTCGCGATTTTCAAATTTTAGGAAGACAGGTGAATCGCGCCGTACATCAAATTATTTAACCACCCGTCTATCTATCCTTGATGATAATTTGGCAACAGCAAGGCGATACCATGAGGAAATTATGGGTGCAGGCAAGCTAGAAAAGGATTTAACAAAGGCAGAATTAATAAAGGTCTATGAACAACTCTTAGAAACTCACCTGCCATCAGCTGAGAGCTTTTAGACGCCATCGACAAGTTTACCGCAACTGTAAAGGCGCCTTCAGAGACGTTCAACACATCTTCAGTTGCAGCTGGTACTGGTGGGTATTTTCGCCTTCCAAAAATAAATATTCCAACGTTCTCCGGATGCTATACGAAATGGCGTTTATTTTATGATATATCCACATCATTAATTCATACAAATACTCACCTGAGCGACATCCAGAAACTACACCATTTAAAATCCTCAATTAGTGGTGATGCAGAGCGTCTCATACAGCATTTAGGTCTCGAAGCAGAAAATTATGTCAAGGCATGGGACTTGTTGAAGGCGAGATATGACCATAAGCGCGTTCTAGTCAATGCCCAGTTAAATCCTTTTTTCACTGAACCATCCTTAACGAAGGTCTATGCTTGATATGCTTGACACATCTCAAGAATGCTTTCACGCATTAGAAAATCTGGGAGTGCCAGTAAACCACTGGAACGTTATTCTCATCTATATATTTTTCCAAAATCTACCATGTTCAACGCAGCATTTATGGGAAGAAAAGTTGAGCAATTCTACGGAACTTCCAAGCAGAAAGGACTTCATCGGATTTCTGGAAGCACGTTTTAGGACGCTTGAAGCAGTTGACCAGCAGCCTCTTTTGTGGTCGAACCCAAATACGAAGCCATCTGCGAAGTCTTGTCAACAACCCAAAGTATTTCATCCTGATACCCAGATGAGGGAGCATTTCCAATGCAAGGTGTGTCATCACGGAAGGCACGCCTTAAGGAAATGCAGCACATTTCTTCGGTTGGACACAACACACAAGTGGCAAACCGTGCGCCGAGTGAAAGTGTGTGAGAACTATCTCGCGTACAGCCACCCAACTATAGATTGTCCAAGCTCGAAGAACTGCTATTTTTGCAAGCAGCGACACCACTCTTTACTGCATTTAAAACAAAATTTACAAAATCAAAAAAGTCAAGTATTTTCGCAAGTACTTACCGAAACTTGCAATCCAACCGGCACCATAAGTAAGCAAACACAGCTGAATTCAGGCACCTCAGAGTTCTTTTGTAGAACCATCGACCAGCCGCACACATCGCAATCGTGGAACACCTTTTTTGCAACACAACAACGGGCGAGGCAAGTCTTGCTAGCAACAGCCGTAGTCAAGGTTGTCTCAGCTGATGGCAGGTGCCATGATCTCCGTGCACCTGTTGATCCAGGTTCTGAGGCAACTTTCATAACTGAATCAACAGCACAGTTACTACGTTTACCAAGGCGTAGAATATCCGTCCAGATCTCCAGGTTAGGAAAGGCCAGCAGTGGCACAAGCAAGTATTATGTCGACATAACGCTTCGTTCTAAATATTCGACATTTGAAAGCGCCACTAAAGCCTTTATTTTTCAGTCACTGACTGGCCTTCTCCCGGCCCAGCAAGTGATGGTCGGCGAATTAAATCTTATCAAAGGCCTTCTTTTAGCAGATCCCGCATTCTTCAATCCAGATAAAATCGATATACCATACTTCTGGGAAGCGAAATATACTCCGACATTATTCTACCGGACATTATTAGATGTGATCAAAACAACGCCGTTGTCGTCCAAAAAACCCAATTTGGATGGATTGTGTTTGGGAAAATTCCAGATCGGACCATATAACTCCTTCAAAGCTTCGCGCTACAGCTTGATTTGGGTGCAGAGATGCGAAGATTCTGGGAGGTTGAAGAAGCTCCGTTTAAAATGATGGTTTCAGAAGACGACAATGCTTGTGAACAGCACTTCCGAACCAACACAATTAGGCTAATAAATGGACGGTATCAAGTGTCCTTACCCTTACTATACAGAAGGACACGTTTCCAGCAAGCCCACGCGAGATCTTAAATCACTACATGCGTTTTATGACAACGAAAGCACTCATTCCAAATCACATAAAACACCCAATCATTCTCAAACCGAACCATGCATTCACCAATTTAATCATACGGCATGCACACGATAAAACCTACCAAGGAGATCTCCAACAAGCAATGGCCTACATCCGTTCTAAATACTGGACACTCAACATGAAGAGGAGCGTAAAAAAGCATATTCATCGCTGTGTCATATGTTACCGGTTTAAAGCCAAACAGATGCAGCAAATCATGGGAAGCTTACCGGCATCGCGGGTTCGAACATGTTTCTTTCTCTCTCTATCCCATTTTGCAAAAAAAACTTAACAAATGGTGAGGCATTATGAGTGTATTTATGCCCACTTGAGTGTTAAGTTCTTTTTTTAAAAAAACAAAACAAAAACCACCCTTTCTAAATTATCGCCAGATCGGGCCACGATATGCCGATGCCAGCTAGTAGGAGCCTTTGGCAGTCTCCAGTCTGGCAACGGTTGAGTCGGGGTCGCTGAGGTTACGAAGTAAAAATCATTAAGGCTACGTTTCACTAATACACAAATTCTAATCTTACCTTTGTCTCTTGTATAGAGCGGAGCGTATACAGGAGTCCCAAGTCCACGAACCCCGCCTTCTACGATCCATGGTTTCTGGAGTAGGGTGATGTCTTCTGCGTTTTTGGAAAGACGCAGAATACGTACGATCGAAGCCGTTTTCGAGTGATGGAGATTAATCTGGAGAAACCGTATCATTGCTATAATTTACAAGAGTAGTCTTCACCACGGAGCCGTTGGTGTCTTCCGATTGTGAACATGTGCCCAAGAGCTCATCTCTTCCTCTGATCGTAAGGACCTCTTTTTAGTTCGTCATCGGTTTCCATTTCCGACAGAGTGTCAGAAGAGAAGCCCAACAGCTTAGTTGTCGCCTCGGATAAATTGGAGTCGTCCATTTCCGGAAATAATATCGACGCTCCAAGATCTAAGGTTGAATATGCTGTTTTTTTTTTTTTAAAGTACTTAACACTCAAGAGGGTGTGACTACTTTTAAAATGTCGGAGCATGTATTAAGTTTTTCGAAAAAGTGGATAGAGAAAGAGAGAAAGATGTTTGGGTTCCCAACATTTAGTGGGTAGACTAATTTGGTGTTGTATTTAGCCAACCATTAATCTTACGAGATTTTACTTGCCTGAAAAAAAGCCTTTCGAGCACGGTTGATATTGAACCCCGAACCGTTCGATTGGCAAGCCAATACACTACCACTTGAGCCATGGCCACCAGATAAAGGAGGAAGAGGTTGTTTATCAGCATCCAGCTCATAGTTTTTATAAACCGTTAGGTGAATTGACTCGAAATCCAAACGAATCATGCCTTTGGTCTGCGCTAGAGGGTTAAGGGACTCTTTATTTTAAATTTTTTAAAGGTAAATTTTCGAATATCCTGACACAGTTTTGAAACCTTATGTGCTCGTCTTGAACAACTTAAAAGAAAAGACACCAATTATAGAAAATGCGTACCACTACGCGAGAAATTGCAATTGCTATTGTATGCTCTGGGATCTTCAGCGAGGAATTGATAATGGAAAATGTCAACGGATTTCTAAAATTAGGGTTTCCACAGTGGTTAGGAGCAATAGGTATGAATCTTCATCTTATGATTATTATAACTTATTACATTTAATATATCTTCTTCCAGATGGCTGTCATAGCTGTAGTTGATTTTAAGTAAAATTAGTAATATGACCGATCAATTTCAAACTGTAATACTTTTATTCAGATACATATTCCTTTACATTAAAGGTCGTTGCAACGACTCCCAAGTCTTTGAGAACTCATTAACTCATTCCTTAGGATATATCATAAAGATCCAATTCCTTCTAACATGTCCAAGAACTTGTGCGGTATTAATGTTCCGGTTGTTCTCATTAGGGAAGCTTTAACTTTAAAAGAAAATAAATTTAAATTTGTTCTTTCAAAATGTGGACGAGCTGTTGAAAATGGACAACTAAAGGCCAGGTTTCGTAGAATTGGAAAAAGATTAGACAACCACATCGATAATACAAATCTAATCATTAAAGCTTCATAATTTCTTGAATGTTCACAATGATGACATTAACAGTCAATGGATGCAACCCTCAAGTGAACGTCCATCAAGAAAACAACCCGAATACGCTTCCCAAATTGACGAAAATAATCCTAGCGCTAGAAACATCAGAAACGCAATCATAACCTATTTACGTTAGTAATTGTAAGTTAACGCATTTGTTTCATACACATTATAAATTCATTTATTTAATGTATTAATATATAAACACAAACCTTACAATCTGAATTCAGAACTTATAACATAACATAACTCATTCATAGCTTAACAAAAAAACTTAATACTTATTTCATATTCTTACAATTTACATTAATAAACAAAACAGAAAATACCATAAATAAAATTAAGATTTGTTGATTATACTATGAGCATATTTTCGTAGAAGTTTGCATGATTCGATGAGTCTTTCCAGTATCTTATTTCGCTGAACCTCGATTTTCACAAAATTTCTTGTCCGTATTTTTGTTTTCTTGAAACTGTTGCCTAATTTGTCACCAATGCTCTCTAACATTTTCATAACATCACTCATGTCTGACGTGTATTTCTTTCTGCTCTTTGTACAATAAAAAAAGGAATTCATGATTTTTTACGAACGTTTCTAACAACAGTTGACAATACTCGTAAGAGTCGTTTTCCAAGAATTACTAATTTTCCAATATTTTTTTTTAAATTGCATAGCTATAGTATTAAAGAGTTTTAAATCGTGCTCGTTTTAAGGTAATATCACTGATAATAAACTTATTATCTGTGGTAATATATTGCACATGTGTCAAAAAAAGTAAGCACCGGAAAATGCCATCATGGATCAATTTTTGTTTACATATGCTGTACATTAATAATTGCTTGAGTTCGAATTCTTTATGGAGAAGTTTATTCATTTATAATCATAAATATTGATTAATAGCGATTCTAATCATCAATCGTCTGCGACTTGGTGTCTTCATTTGTATTATTTAGGTGTTTAATTCTAAAGTACATACGTGAAATGAAGAAAATTTCGTTCACTTTTCTTTCGGACGGTATGTCTTTTGAGAGGTTAAGTAACCGTTTTAAATAGTTACGACAATAAACTATATCATCTTTATTAAACATTTTACAAATTGTCTCCATTTTCTCCATGTTCACCATCATTTCGTCTTTAGGTTTTTGATGATATCCCTCCGTCAGCTGATTAGTCCACGTGAGCGATGTCTCTTGCTGGGTATTTTGAACAGCTAAATCTGGATTCTTGATCCAGATGTGTCCTGCCAAATGCTCCAGTCCATCGTACTGTAGAGATTCCTGTTCATCTACCGGCACTTCAGTTGCTATGAAGTCGGGATTAAGTGTCTTCAGTAGAATACAACTTAAATAGTCCATACCTTCTAAATCGGATGTATTATCTACTAATGCCTGTGGAAGACGTAAATACGAACGTGTAGTATTAAAAGAAAATATGGTTACTTAAAGAATAAAACATACCATTCATTCCTTTATTTCGTCTAATCATGTATGAACGAAGTCACACCTTTGGATAGAATTGTTCCGAAAAAATTCTCTAAAACATCTTGGTTCAGTCTGTATGTCAGTAAATACGAAATACTGTATTCAGTCTTTAAGTCGTTGTACAGAAGTTTAAGAAAATTATTCGTCATGATAATGCCTAAAAGTATTATAAGATTGTAAAAACAAAAATTCGTTTAATTACCTTTCTAGAAGGGCATCATGGTTCGTTTTCCTTTAACCCTCATATTAAGCAGTACGTAAGTCATCTCATCGACAATTCCAAATTGGAGCTAGTCTGAAAGTCGAATAGCTTCCGGATGAGTTTTATGAGATGAGGCACATCAGCGAACATATACACATTCCTTGATTCATCGGTTGGGTTTTGAAAAAACGATTTTGTAACCGTGATTTCAAGTTCATGCAGCAATCTTGATTTTTTCCCCCGAGATCACAGACCATTGCACAAACTTTAAAACCACATTCACTTGATTGGTGAATAATACTAAATAGTATTTGTTTGGTCATCCGTTTGTCGAAATCGTAGAAAATTGGTTATTTCCAATTGCCAATCAATATCCTTATCTTCGCTACTTGGACGTATTTCGCAGCTTTCAGAGTTTCACCCTTCCGTTTGTCGTAGACAATTTTCCCTTCCCTTCCCAGTTTGTCAAATGAAAGTAAACATATTTTGCCGACTTCTTCCACATCGATGTTTTTCATAATATTCAGAACGAATTGGATTATTACCGGATATACCTTTAATTTTGAGCACCACTTTTTAAGTGTTATCGTAACTGGATGAGGGTATTGTTTTCGCAACAGGAATCGGTAGGCTGGGGGGCCAGTTGCATGTATTGCGATCGCATTTGCAATATCATCTGATAACTATTTTGAACGTTTTTGAGGACATTATAATTTTCTTAATTGGGCCTTGGTAAAAATATGGCCAACGGGGTCAATAGTTTGTTGCTGCTTCCAGTTTTCTACTTTCAATTTTGATATTTGCTCTAATAATCTGCAAAATACAAAAATGGTTGAAATTCTAATTACACTTAATTCGCATTACACTATTTTAATATGTCATCTACTTACTGAGAATATGTAGGGATGATTTCATCAGTTTGTGTACTACAGTCGACCATTAATGGTTTAACTTGCGTACCGTAGTCTACCTTCGAAGCATCAGTTTGCGTAGAGCAATCACACTTGTTTGATAGAAATACTTCCAGATCTATGTTCTCCTTGTCATGCACAATTAGTGCATCACTGAAATAAAAAACCGAGTGTTATTAGTGTAAATAACGGTTATAATAATTGTTCTTCACATACCTTGGGATCAAAAGTCTATTTTTAATCCGTAAATCCCGTGGGCTCGTCACTCCTTCATCCTTTTATAATGGTAACGAAAGTGAAGGAACAGCATCTTATTTAATTTTAGTTGGATTAATGACAATAGTATGTAATCTCCAAGATTCAGCGCAGGTTCATTTTATCCTATTTTGTAATACATTTCTGTCTCCTTTTTTTTGACATATAAGTCAATTTTATCTAATTTTATTGACATATAAGTCAATTTTATCTCATTTTTTTGACATACCGCCTTGATCAAAAAGTTCCCGCACGACACCGCCATGTGGCGCTCCCATTGCTCCGATTTGAGTTCTGTTTCTTTTTTTGAGTTGGTAAATCTGTTGTTGACATTATCTTTAAATCTTAGTATCATAGCTTGACATTTGCAGAAGTTACGTAGCCAAGAGTACATCTATCTCTCTGTGTGTTGGAGATTTTTTACAATTTTGGAAATGGATTTAAATTTGGAACAACGAACTTGTATTCAATTTTTCGTAAAAAACGGATTTAATGGTGCGCGAACGTTGGAAATATTGGAAAAGCGTTTCGGCAACGATTCTCTAAGGAAAATAGTCGTTTACCAGTGGCACGAGCGATTCAAAAGTGGTCGTGAGTCAATCGAAGATGATGAACGCAGTGGCAGACCATTGACATCGAAAATCGAAGAAAACATTGATAAAGTAAGAGAAATGTTGGTCAATAACCACAAATTAACTATTAGAGAGATAGCGGAGGACTTGAACATTGCCTATGGATTCGCCCAAGACATTTTGGTTAATGATTTGGGTTTCCGTCGTGTAGCAGCAAAGTTGGTGTCAAAAGACCTCAATTTCATGCAAAACAGAGACCGTGTTGACGTCGCAAAAGATATGATTTGCGAGGCTGACTCCAATCCCTCATTCATCAAAAAGATCATTACTGGAGACGAGACGTAGGTTTGTGAGTACGACACGCAATCCAGACATCAGGCAAGTGAATGGCGTTCACCAAATGAGCCGAGACCAAAAAAACACGTCGTTTTCAGTCAAAAAAGAAGGCAATGCTCACGGTTTTCATGGATTACAACGGTGTAGTGCATCATGAATTTTTGCCAAAGGGCCAGAGAGTAAACAAAGAGTAATACTCTGGGCGTTATGAGACGTTTGTGTGAAGCAATTCGCCGAAAGAGACCAGAATTGTGGGCAGAAAACTCATGGATTTTGTAACATGATAACGCACCGTCGTACAGTGCGTTGATGAAAAATGCAACAAATACCATCCAACAGCCACCGAATTCACCTGATTTGGCTCCCTGCGAATTTTTTCCGTTCAATCGAGTTAAAAAACCACTACGGGGAACACGTTTCAGCAGCCGAGAGGAAGTAATGGAAAAATCGCAGGAAGCACTGATGGACATACCGAAAACCGAATTTAAAAAATGTTTCGAGGATTGGATCAAGCGCTGGCATAAGTGTGCTGCAGTCAATAGCGATTACTTTAAATTGCAAAATATAGATTTAGATGAATAAGCAGGTATTTGAAATTTTCTGAATACATTCCGGGAACATTTAGTATAAGTCAATTTTGTCTCATTTTTTTAAATATTAGTCAATTTTATCTCATTTTTTTAACATAAAAATTTTCTAACACGTTTTTTTAACACAAACATTTTCTAACACATTTTTTTAACATAAAAAAGTTGGATCGAATATTCTAAATGCGTTTTTTACCGGGTCTGAGAAAAGTTTATGATTAGAAATTCTAATTAAACTACAAATGTTTTATTTTTTATAATTTAATTCACTTAATTCATCATTCTTGTAAGTACCTTTCATAAATAAAAACGACCCTCCAAAAGGAGAGTCTCAGGCAAAATTCGAACCCACAAAATCATAGCTTCTTAAATGTGCGAACATTTAACCAATGCAATGGAGCTAAATAGCTCCATATAGAAGCGATAGCTAAAATTGACCACTTGAGCACCGATCGGCACCGATCGAAAAAAAATTAGTCAACAATTATGATTTAGTAAATTAAATTTTTTGAACAGTTTTTTGTAACTCTTCTTTATAAGATTTACCCAATATTGGCTCATAATTTAAATCCCTTATTAAGTACCATATGTAATTGGATTAAAAGGATAAATCTTACTAATATAAAATATTTCATATTATTTATTTTTATATTTGTTTTCAAATTGCTTTTTATGTGATTGAATTCTCACTTTATTACCAATTCTAAAAACTGTTTTTTCTAAATTGTTGTTTTTATTAATTGCAAAACAATTATCAAAAATTTCTTGTTAATTTTTTTCATTTACTTCACATGGTTTCATACCAATTGTTCTATGCACATCTTTGTAGTTATACCATATTCATACAACAATTTATCAATTACCATATATCAATCCAATTGGTATTTTTCTGAATTTCAAATTGCACTTTTAATTTTTCATTAATTGTTCTATTAAATCTTTCTACAATTGCAGATTTCTTTTCACTAAATGTTTGATACATTTTAATATCATACTTATCTATAATTTCTTTAAAATTTTTATTTAAAAATTCTTTACCAGAATCTGTATGAAGTAACTTTGGTGCACAACTAGCCTTTTTAATAATTTTTAAAAATGTTTCAGAAGTACTTTTCCCATCCTTCTTTTTTAATGGTTCTATGTAAGCAAATTTAGAAAATGAATCAATTACATTAAGCAAATATTTATATTCTTTATCAATTCTAACATTAACAGTTGTCATAATTAGTAAATCAGCTGCCCATAATTCATACCTTTTGTAATAATTTATCTTCTTTAAATTTTTTTTCTAATTGGTTTATGTAACTCTTTCGCTATTTGAAAATCTTTATTCTTTTGGAAGTTTGTTTGTCTGTCTGCATTTTTACAAGTAAAAATTTATGTAATTAAATAATGATGATATCAGATAAAGTTTTAAAAGAATATATTAAAATTTAGAAAAAGTTAAAAAATAAACTGCAGCAATATAATTAAAATAAAATAATAAAACAAGAAAAAATCAATGGAGATCTTCAAGCAGTTACTCAACCATTAAATCAATCAGTTTTAATGTTCACAATTTTAATGATAGCCTTAAAACTTTAAGAGAAGATTTATATAAATCAAACCAATTATCTAAAATTAAAACATTGGATGAGCGTAAACATATTTCGACAGAGTCGAAACCGTTTGAAAATGATACGAATTTGCAAACTAAACTATCTATATTCGACTAACGAATCGATTGAAAAGATTGAAAAAGATTTGGATTTAACTTTACCAAGTACACTATTAACAAGCACATCAAAAAACGCTCTTGTGCGTAGTGCAAATGAAACATTATCCACACCAGTGCAATTTATTTCAGAAAGAATTGGAAATATGGAAATAATTAAATAATTCTGATATGAAATTATGTGACAATATCTTTGGTCTGAGATCTGAAGATGGAAAAGACATATGGATTGGTAACACTGAAGTAAAAATTAGTAATAATGATATTGTTTTAAATAATAAATCCTATACTGGAACAAGAGGATTATGGGAATTGATTACTTTAAAAGAACCATCATAAGAAATTATATTATCAACACATGCTTACATGCAAAATAATGATAAACATTCTAAACGTATTAAATTATGTGCTGGAAATAAATATATGAACTTTATTAGACCAATATTAATAAAAAATAAAATTATAAAAAAAAAGTTGGATCTGGTTTAAAATTAAAAACAAAAAATGATCTTTCAAAATCATTGAGAATTTTAAAATTAAAACAGATTTACATACAGAATATGTTTATTGGAATGATATTAATGAATTATAAGATAGATTAAATTTGTTACTAGGAGAGCATGATGCAGGAAATGATAGTCCTGAAATACATAATGGAATTATGAATACCATTGAAGAATTAAGAGAAGAAAGTGTAATTTAACTATTAGCCATGATCTGTTCTAAAATTTTTTTTTCTAAATAAATGAATTGGTATTGACAAGTTTGGACAAAAAAATTCTCCAGAATCATCTACATTTAATGAGTATTATGTTAAGAAAATAATTTCATTAGAGCATGCTTCTGAAGAAAACCGTTTACATAGTGAACAAACCCAAATTGAAATAAAAATGAAATTAAACAATTTTCTAAAGAAATCCAAAGTTTATTCAAAAGACTCGAAGAATTCGAAACACATAATATATACATGTATTGTAATAGAATCTGAAAAGCGTGATTTGATCAAATAAATAGAAGCTATAAATGAAAATATTAAAAATTTAAATTCTACTTTTATGTAAGAAATTCATGATATTTTGACAGAATGTTAATTTAGAGAAAAAAATGGAAAACAAAGAATCTCAAACATATGAAGAACAAACTAATGCAATCCAAAAATAATAATCATCATTAACAATATTAACATAAAAATTATTAAAAAATTTATTTTTATAAAAAATGAAACCATGTTTCCAAAAGAAACCGTTCACGAAGTGAATATCTTATTAAATAAATATTTTTTAAACCATAAAAAACTATTTAAGAGAAACACAACTTAATACTAACTAAGAACTACCTTTGAACTCCCCTCTCTAAGTAATGTCCCAAGATAGTTTATAAATATTATCTAACTTATTTTTTCCATTATTTTGTTCACATCGTAAACCATTGACACAGTCAACTTGTAAACTATCAAAATAAAACTTATCATCATAAGGTGACAATCTTATTTTATTTTCTTCCGTAGTATACAGTGTCATATTATATGATATAATATTATAAATAGTTTCAATTGTATTTTCTAAGTTAATCAAACAATTTTTATAATCTTCTATACTTAATTTTTTAACATTATTTTTCTTTATACCTTTATAAGCTTTTTTTTCATCAACATCAGTTTTAAAAGAATACATTTTACTTCTTAAACCACAAAATTCTCTAATAGGAATACCATTGTATTCATCTTTAAATTTTCCTGGTACTTTTTTATTAATATTAGATTTTAATCCTTCACTAGCATCGTATATACCAACATCATGCGTCATTTCATATCGAAATTATCACCAATATTCTTCAAAATAAAGAATAAATGAATCAGTATCTGTTCCAAGTAGTTTCATCCTATTTCCATATTTCTTCTTCAATTGAACATACATTTTAAACATTAATAATTTTAACAAATCTAAAATATTTTGACCTCCGAATATTGGTTTATTTAATTTAATTTTAGAATTTTTATCAAATACTACAAATGTATTATCATCAATAACTTTTCTATATTGATATGTATTTTTATTTATTACTTTTTGCATCAATTTCTCAGTTTTAGCCACTCTAACATTTAATATAACTCTAACATTTTCCATCTGTTTCCCAAATCACTATTATTCATTAATTTAAAGAAATCTTTTTCAAAATCATTTTTAGCTTCTTTTCTAAGTGCTGTATTTTTATCAATATAACTTTGCAACCATGCTTCTTGTTTACATTTCAAACCTCTACGAACTTTAGTTAAGATTACACCATTCTTTAAATATTCTTTTAATAATCTTATATCAATTATATAGTTTTTCTTTGGTAATAAAGTACACATTAATTTATTTATTTTATCATTTGGTTTTCTTCCAACCCCTTTCTCAATTAATTTTTTTTTTGTAATGTAACTGTATTTACTGAATAATGATGTGGTTCAGGTGCATAGTCATTAAAGAAGTCACGTTCACGTTGTGAACCGCTTCCTTCAGACACAAGTGCGTTTAACGCACCATTGACAGAGTCAACATGCATATCAACTTCTTAAGTATATCCACTATCACTTTCATCATCATAATTTAAAATATTATTAATATTGCAAAGGTACTTAATTTCATCTTCATTTAACCATTTATGGTCACCAAAACTTAATTTTTGACTCATAGCCCATCCAAATACTCGTAAATTATTTGCATCTAAATATAATATATAACCAGTTAATTTTTTAGGATCATATATTCCCTCTTTAATAGCGTTACTCTTACCTAATTCTTGAACCATTTCTAATGCAGGATCATAATAATAACAATTATTTACCTTTGCATAATTATGAGATATCTGAGATATTCCACCTCTAGTTCCATTTTCAATAGATTCATATTGATCTTGATTAGTTAATAATTTTAATATGTATTTGTTTAGTTAATTTAAAGGTAGCTGAATTACTTAAATGTGGTGCACTTACATAATATATAGGATCTAATTTATAATTTTTAAATTCTTCTAAATTTATCAAACACATCTCTCAACAGCATCACATCTAATTTTAAATACCAATCATGATAATCTTTAAAAGTTTTACAATTAAAACGATTCCAAAATTTATTTTCTATATAATCTTTCTTACTAATATTTCCATTTAATTTTGAATTAAAATCTTCATATTCAGGAAATTCTGTTGTATTTAATTTTTCTAAGTGGATAACATTTATCTTCCATAGAAAGATCTTTAAAAACATTGTTAAAATTTTCAAGATGATCAATATTAATAAGTTTTATGTTTCTAGTACCACATGATATATACTTACTACCAGCTACGATTTTACTTTTATCAAATGAACCATTTCTTTCAGAAACATCATTAATCACTTTATAAGATGGATTATGTTCAGTGATCATGATCCCAACATTTTTGAATTGAATTGTGTTCACTATGTTCACTTTGTGAACGGTTGTTCTAATCAACATGTTCACTACGTGAACGGTTAACACAGTTAACATCAAATCTAACATTACAAATTTCACAGTTTTTAGTATTTTCAAACTTTAATATTGGTTCTCTATCTTGAATTATACCAACACATGTGTTTCTTACTTTATTATATGCTTTAGGATGTTGATGATAAAAAAATGATTTAATTATTCATGTTTAAGGTTTTAATGTTAAGAAATATTTATTTTGTAATTCATTTCCTTTATAACTACAATATATTCCAAAACTATTTGGAATATTTCCTTCGGAAACATGTTCACTACGTGAACGGTTAACACAGTTAAAATCAAATTTAACATTACAAATTTCACAGTTTTTACTATTTTCAAAGTTCAGCATTGTCATAGATATGTTATATATTTAAGTACTATGTAATATCTACAATGGCAACACTTTTCACCCATGACAAACGGAAATGGAAATGAGATAGTTTCTATCTTACGTGAGAAGAAAAAGATCAGAAACATGTTTGTTAGTTTCTAGCAAGTCAGTCTTAAGTATGAATTTAACAAATAAAGTGTTTCGACGTTATTCTCTCTAATATTTTTATTTTTTTTCTGGTAATTGTTGCACACAAGGAAGTGCAACATCACTGGCGCAGTAGGCAAACGCAAAAAAAAAAACGTTTTTTCAAAATCTATGAGGATTTTGGCCACGTACCTACAATTAATTTAAATGAAAGTTACGTAGTGAAAGTGAAAATACTTCAACTTTGTGGGAAAAAAAATATTAAGACATTTTACGTAAAAGCTTAAAGTGAAGTGAATAATAAACTGCAGTTGTTAAAATAAGAATTAAAAGATGGAAAATAGATTTTAATAAAACCTAAAGCTGAAACAAAGAAAAAGACTGAGAGAAAATAGAATAATAAAAAAAAAGAAGCAAACAAACGTTTTTTCAAAAAGTGTGTTCATATCACATGTAAAAAGTAGAGAACAGTTATAAAAATGACACTAACTTGTGCATACAAAAAAAAAGAAACAAAATGTCAACAGTTACCCAAGCTTACATTTGCTTTACTGAAGTGTGTAGCAGTGCACACACACATACCAAAAAAAACAACAGACATTCATCATTCGGAAATTTGCAGGTTATTTGAAGCTATCTATCTACTGAACTATTTTGCGAAACTCATATCATTATTTCTTTATACGAGAGATATTCCAAAATCAACCTCCGAAGTGAAAAATATTTTTTAAAAAAACCAAAAACATTAATTTTTTGCACAAAATAGTTTTATTAACATCTAAATTATTTTTCTCCGTTTAAATCTATACATTTTTGGTAACGTGGGACGAGCTTTTGTATACCCTCCTTAAAAAATGGCACCGCCAGTGCGTTGAGGCGTTGAGGGAAAAGGTGATAATCACTTGGTGCCAAATTAGGACTGTAGGGAGGGTGATCAAAAATATCTCAATTGCATAGCTCTCGTAATTATATATATATTCCTATGATGTGTTTTCTCTTTATTATTAATTATAACTCTTATATACCTTATATATCTATTGCTATATATATATTTTCAAAATCATTTGTATACTAGTTAGCTTTTATATGTATGTTATATACGAGTATATATTGTTATGCAGTTACTCAGATGCTACGTCAGCATGGGAATTGTTTCTCGCAAACAAAAAATGTTCTCATGCTAAGTAAGCAATAAAAAATTATAAATAGAGGGAAACTCGCAACAAATGTAGAAGTTGGAGTCGAACCTTGTTATCATATAGTAATATCACTACACTAGTAATTAAGTCTAAGAGAACGTTAAAATTAAATTTATTAATTGAATAAATAGAATCTTTGAATTCATCTCTGTGGTCTTGTGTGTGTTGTTGGAATCTTGGGAAGTCTCCATAAAATTGGCTATTGAAGTCAATAACAAACCTTTAAACATCTGAAAGCACTGTACTCAAGCAGAAGGAAATACAGGAGCCGAAATCCCAGGCAATAATCCGGCCTGACGCTAAAAGGAAACATCGGAATAAATTCATATAGTTGTGTCCAAGGCATAACATATATTTTGGTGGCAGCGGTGGGATACCGGCCGATAGACTTTAAATTGCTCATCGATGGACAAAGTGTTAATCATATTCATGTAAGTTGTAAATTATTGTAAAGTTATTACTTCTATTCAAAGTCAAATACTAGATGGAGTGAAAAGTGACCTCCTTGACCGTCAGAATGCGCTGCTACTGCAAAACAGGTTATGGTGCCTTAAAGTTCGTTCATATTTAGGCAGACATGCGAAATTTCAGTGCGATACTGTCTTTAGTTTTGTTTTGACAGCCGATTGTTGTTGACGTGTTTGGCATAATGTTGAGGATTGGCAAAAACGATTTTCGTTCTCCCTAAAAAAAATATTTTTTGGGAAGCAAAACGGCGAAGGAAACAAACGAAAAGTTGGATAAACATTATGGGACTAATGCTCCGTCAGATTACACCGTCAAATATTGTTTTTGAGAGTTTCGTGGTGGCCGCAACTCCACTACCGATCAAGTCCGCAGCGGCAGGCCCTCATATGCGGTTACAGAAGACAATGTCAAAAAAATACATGAAATGGTGTTGGCTGACCGGAAAGTGAAGGTGCGCCAGCTAGTAGATACCACAAAGATTAGTACTGAGCGCACACGCGATATTTTGGGCAATATTCTGCATATGAAAAAGTTATCCTGCCGTTGGTTGCGGCGAATGCTCACTCCTGACCAAAAACACGAACGCGAAAGAGTGTTTGGACTTGGGCAGACTTTTGGCGTCGATTGGTAACTGGATTTGGATCCCTCGGACTATTAGCTCTTCCCAAACCTCAAAAGATGGCTCATCAATAAAAAATTCAGCTCAAGCGATGAAATCATCGACGCCACGGAGGAGTATTTTGCAGACCTTCCGGAAAATTACTTTTCGGGCGGGATCAAGAAGTTGGAAAATCGCTGGAATAAGTGTATCAAACTAAAAGAGGACTATATTGAATAATATAAAAAAACATTTAAAAAAAAAAAATTTAATTCCCAAGGAGGTCACTTTTCACTCCATCTAGTACATAGATTAAATATCCATGTTCTCGGGATTTCGAACGATAGGCAGTAAACTAGAAAGTGAGATTAGTGCGATTGGTGATAGTGATAACAGTTTTAGTGGTATTAGTTACAGAGTATCAGAATTAACTATGGCAGAGATACCAATAAGCGTGTTAGTCTCCTTCATTCCAACGTTTAATGGCACGAGTGATGAAGTTTTCACATAAACAGAGAAATAGAAAACTGGGATTCCCTTAAAAAGGTGTTGACTCTAGTGTTTCGAGAACATCATAGTTCTCTTTAATTACATAGGGAATTAATCTTGATAAGACAGAATAAAGAAGAGTCTGTTGTCCACTTTTTACAGCGCGTCGAGACTCTGCAAAGCAAACTTTCAAATGTTAAAAGTGAACATAAGGCAGGGTAGTTGGAATACATATAAGATGAGACCCTAACAGTTCTTATAAACGGGTTAAAGGAGAGATTATCAACGTATGTGAATACGCAACGTCCCAAAACACTATCCGAGGCTAGTAAGTTTGCGTGTGAAGAGGAACAACGAATAAACCCCTTTAAAACAAATACCCAGAAAGATTACACCTCTAGAAATTTAGCTAAGATAAATTTGCAAGAAATAAAATGTTATAATTGCGGAAAAGTAGGACATATTTCAAGGAATTGTAGGGCACCGAAAAACAACAAGAAACAGTTTTCTAAAAATACTGTCTGAGACCGACCAAAAAGAAAAGCAGTTCAAGAAGAAGGATTTTTCGTAAGCTGTATGGTGTCCGAGGCAACTATGCAGATTAGAGCTTTAGATAATTGCGAAAGCCCTCACGTTTTAGTATTAATTAATAATGAGGTACTTACTTATAGATACAGGAGCCGAGATCTCCTTAATCAAAGCTAACTGTATATATGAGGATGAGGTCAATTCAAAAGTAAAAATAAAATTTAGTGGAATAGGTGGAACAACGCGTGATACAATGGGTGAAACACAGGCTGAACTCAGATTTTGGCCTGGTTCAAACAAGACTAAGTTAAGTAAAATAAGTTTTCAAGTTATTGAAAATAATTTATTAGGCGCGTATGAGGGACTAATAGGAAACCATTTCCTTAGAGAAGGTGGGTTTAATATCAACTATAATAATATCTTAAATGGTGATAATAGGGAAATTCCATTAAGATTTCTATATGAAGAAAATATAATTAAGGAAAGGTCAGACGCTTTCAGAATAGTAAAAGTTAACGACACCATAAACAAAGAAATTGTCATAGCCAAACAAGAAATTATCACAGGAGTAATAGTACCAAGTCGCGTTACGTCCAACAAAAATGGTAGATGCCTAGTTTCAGTTGTAAATACAACGGACAAACCTGTAGATTTAACAAATGCTAGATTACGCGGATCTAATTTTAGTGACTTTGAATTATGTAAAGAACGTCATGAAAAGGTTTCGGGAAATGTTTGCACTGAACATTTGAATAAGGAAGAGCAAGAAAGCCCTACAGCGATATTTTTAGCGTCGAGAGTGAAAGACTTTAGTGTACTTCAGTGATGAAATATAGGATAAGGGCGACAGATTTCTCAAAACCAGTTTTTACAAAAACTTATAGGTATCCTAAAGTTCACGACGAAGAAATCCGTTACCAGGTAACAAAATTAAAAAACGATGGAATTATCCGTAATAGTAGTTCTCCTTGGAGTTCGCCTTTATGGATAGTCCCTGAAAAAGCTGATGCAAGTGGAAAAAGGAAGTGGCGCATGGCAATTGATTACCGAAAGTTAAACGATTTAACTATATCGGACAATTACCCTCTGCCCAATATAAATGAAATTCTGGATCAGCTTGGAATGGCGAAGCACTTCTCCACCCTGGACTTAACGTCCGGATTTCATCAGATCCCTATGGAAGATAAAGACATGGAGAAAACAGCTTTCAGTACACCCTATGGCTACTTTGAATATACTCGAATGATATTCGGTCTGAAGAACGCTCCAGCCTGCTTCCAAAGGCTGATGAACACTGTTTTAACAGGACTTCAGGGACTCAAGTGTTTCGTTTATTTAGACGATATTGAGATATAGCATATGGAAAAAATTTAATTGAACATAATGAGAAATTAGTCGAAGTTTTTCAGCAGATTAGAAAGGCAAACCTTAAGTTGCAACCTGATAAGTGCGAGTTTTTGAGGAAAGAAGTCTTGTATTATAACAGATAAGGGCGTTAAACCCGACCCGGACAAAATTGAGTGCATCGTAAAAATTGAAGCACCAAAGAATCCAAAAGGAATTAAATCCCTTCTAGGGATGATTTTATATTACCGGAAATTTATTAAAACCAGAACCAATAAATCGACTATTGAAAAACGATGTTGATTTTAGCTGGGGTCCAGATCAACAGCAGGTGTTCGAAAAATTAAGAGAACTTATTACGAATTATTCGATATTGCAATACCCAGATTTCAATAAAACCTTCATTATTGCAACACATGCTTCAAATCGAGGCATAGGAGCCGTTCTAAGTCAAGACCATAACGGGAAAGATCTACCAATACATTTTGCGAGTCGTACGCTGAATAATGCCGAAGTCAATTTTAAAACCACAGCAAAAGAATGTTTGGCTATTGTATGGCTACACAACAGTTTAGACCATATATTTATGGGACAACATTTGTAATAAAAACAGACCATAGACCTCTAACATGGTTGTTTCGTGTCAAAGATCCTGGTAGTAGACTCGTGAGGTGGCGTCTGAAATTAGAGGAATTTGAGTACGTCATCACTTACAAGAAAGGCAAAGAAAATGTAGTGGCTGATGAACCAAGTAGAAACATTAGAATAACTGAATAAAAAGAAGAAACTTGGCAGGATTCAATGAGTCTAATTGAGGAGGAATGTTTTGAAACTAAAAATGAAAACGATCAAGAAGTAAATGATCAAAGTATAGGCACCGAAAGCAATGAAGCAGATATTAGTAATCACGATAATACTTCTATCGAAAAGGAAAATGATCAGGTTAGTGAATCAGGTGAAAGTTCGGTAGGAATAAATGTATAATTACAGGAGAATGTAGAAATCGTAAATGACATGAATAAAAGAGAAGTTATAATCAAAGAATATCATAATGGTTTACTAGGCGGACACACGGGACAAAAAGCTACATATGCGAAGGTATAAGAACAAAATATTACTGGAAAGGAATGCAGAAGGACATCGAAAACTCTGTGAGAAATTGTCCTTTGTGTCAAATCGAAAAAGTTAACCGATCAGCGACTAGAAATCCAATGAAAATCGCCAGCTCTGCTGACAAGGCTTTAGAAAAGATTGTGATAGACATCATAGGCCCTCTTGAAGCAACAGAAGAAGGATTCAAATTTGGACTAACCATCCAAGATGATCTTTCAAAATTCATCAAGTTTATACCACTCAAATCCAAAGATATGCAAACTGTTGCAAAAGCTGTTATGGAAGAATGGATTATGAATCTCGGCATGCCAAAAATAATTTTATCTGACAATGGATCGGAGTTCTGCAATAGTCTTTTTGAAGAATTTTGTAAAATTCTGGATATAAAACATATCACCACAAGTGTAGCTTATCTACAAACCAATGGCAGTATTGAAAGAGCTCATTGCAGGCTGTTAGAGTATTTAAAATCAAGGGGACAAGAACTCAATCAACTTAAAGATTGGCACAAACATATGCCATACACAGGGTTTTGTTACAATAGCACAAGACATAACACAACCGGTGATACTCCCTATGAACTTATATTCGGTTTTGACGTCAACAGATCCAGTATTGTTGATTCTTATAACGAGCAATCAGTGCTCGATTATATCGATGAACTCAAAGCAAATCTATTTGAAAAACAAGAAGTAGTAAAGCAAAATACTGAAAAGAGTAGGGAGAAATCAAAGGTAAGATATGATAAAGAATTAGGCAAAACTATAGAGTATAAGGTTGGTCAAGAAGTCTTAGTTAGAAATGAAAGAAAGGGAAAGTTGGGAAGTCAATATAAAGGTCCATATAAATTAGTTGAAATAAGTGAACATAATTTAGTATTACAAATGAATAATTAACAGCAAAAGTTCTAACGTCTAACGTCAAACCATATGTCTCAGGATCGTCTTCTCCACACGGATCACCGCCCAAATGAATGTCGAAATTAAAGGCCTACAAGACCATAGTGGCCTCTACTTCAGCCATGTAGGACATGGAAAAGAAATTTTAAGTAACATAGTATTAGTAATTAACTTAGATATAGCTGTATTGGAAGAATCTAGCTTGAAGATGAGAACCATGATAAATTCAATTGATAGTATTTGTATTGAATCTGTTATAGGATGTAAAGAATTTCAACAGTCTGCGAAACATGAAATTACAAAATTAGGTCATAGGATTCAAATAATTTCAGGAATAGTTGGTAAACCAAAACGACAAAAACGAGGTTTAATGAATGTAATAGGAACAGGTTTTAAAATTCTTTTTATAACTATGGACAACGAAGATGCTCATTATTATTACAAGGCTATTCAAAATGTTTCCAAGAACGAACAACGTTTCAAAAATGGTACGGAAGAATACGTTAGAGTCTTGAATCAGTGAAACAAGCAAGTTCTAGACGGTGTTAGAAATAACCAGGTGACAGCTAATAAAATTACTGAAGTCATAAATGAAATTAATAAAGTTAGGGATAACCAAGTTGGTTTTAATCAAACACTTCTTATCATCAAATACTTTGAGGATATTAAAAGCAAAATCGACCATAAGTTTATGCATTTAGAATTAGAAATAGAGAAAGTTATAGATAGCCTCTTATTCATACAAGCAGGTATCCTGCACCCAAGGATAATAGAACCACTGGACTCACTTAACGAAATCCGAGAACGCAAGGATACTAAATTATTTGCAATAGAACCTAATGTAGAGAATTACTCAGAAATCCTAAAAATTATTGAATTAAAAGCATTTATAAAAGATCAAAAGATTATAATCCTTATTTCAATTCCGACAGTAACAAGAGAGTTATTTGACATCTATGAAGTTATTACTATCCCAAAAATTATAAAAACTGGAATTGTAGTATTAGAAATAAGAGATAAATTTGAAAATAAAGAAGAATATGTCTTAAAACACAACTTAAATGATTGTAAGATAGTTAGTAATGTTCACGTTTGTAAGCCACAGTTATTAAGGAGTACTTTAAGTGATTTTAATTGTGAAATAAACATTTTTATGAGAAACAATTGTAAGCCGAAAATTATAAATTCTCAAATTGAAATTTTTCATAAAATTAACCAAAATACATTTTTATTTGCCATAACAGAAGAGACAAATTATAAATGTATAAAACAGAAAAAGGAAAACTTGTTGGATCAGGTTTAGTTATTTCTAAAAGTAGTTGTAAGTTAGAAACCTATGATACAACACTAAGAACAACCGAAACTGATGCCAAAATTTCAATACAAGACAAATATTCCTACGGAGACTTGGAAGACTGCTGCATAAATACTAAGCTAAGAAATGTAAGAATTCACCAAGAACCAATAGCAATAATTTCTGCCAAGGACATGGATGAACTGCAGGACTTATCTACAGATATACAAAATCAACGAATCTTTTGGTCGAAAGCATTAGACAATATTCCAGAACGCTCGCAGGGAATACTAATATCCTTAGTTGGAGTCATTCGCCTATTCGGTATCACCTACTTTATCTGGAAATGCAATTCTGGGAGAACAACTTTCGCAATCTTCGATAAATGCTTTAATAGAAAGCACCGAGTTAACCCGGAAATAACATTAACGATACCTGAAGGCAGCATCTCAACGGAAGCCTTGGAACTACAGATAGCACAATCCAATCTAAGGCTAAAATATCCATAGATGTGTTTTAAAGGGGGAGGTGTTGTGCAGTTATCCAGACGCTACGTCAGCATGGGAATTGTTTCTCGCAAACAACTAACTCAAGTTTCAAAAAATGTTCTCATGCTAAGTAAGCAATAAAAAATTATAAATAGAGGGAAACTCGCAACAAATGTAGAAGTTGGAGTCGAACCTTGTTATCATATAGTAATATCACTACACTAGTAATTAAGTCTAAGAGAACGTTAAATAAAATAAAATTTATTAATTGAATAAATAGAATCTTTGAATTCATCTCTGTGGTCTTGTGTGTGTTGTTGGAATCTTGGGAAGTCTCAATAAAATTGGCTATTGAAGTCAATAACAAATCTTTAAACATCTGAAAGCACTGTACTCAAGCAGAAGGAAATACCGGAGCCGAAATCCCAGGCAATAATCCGGCCTGACGCTAAAAAGAAACATCGGGATAAATTCACATAGTTGTGTCCAAGGCATATGTATATAATAGATTTTATTGCAATGGAAGTCTTTGAGTTAAGTGCATTGCACGTATTCAGCCGTTTGATAGTGATGAAAAACAATTGTCCAATTTTATAAATAGAGTAGACGCATTGATTCCAATGATAATCACATTAGACATACCTTTCCAAAAAATAATAACTGGCTACATACAAGACAAACTAACTAACGGGGCGAGGGACACTATGTTAAAACATGGGCAAGTTGAGTCCTGGACAGAACTGAAAAGTGTTTTACAAAGATTCCATGGCGAAGTGACTCCAATAACGACACTTCTTGACAAAATAGCTTTGTGCCGTTGTACTGGAACCATTGAACGGTTTTACAACCAACTCAGTGCCTTATTAATAAGACTTAACAACGCTTATTCACTAAGAGATCAACTCACGAAAGATTAAATCACATGCAACAAACGAATAGTTTTGGATTGCTTGAAATCAAATTTGCCGGAACCAGTAAAAGGAATCATTATTGTCAGAGACCCTTCTATAATGGATGACGCCTTTAGCATAATTTTAAGTAACGGTTATTCTAGGCACACAAATACACACATACATCATTCAACCTCGAAGGATGACCATGAACAAAATCCACGGAGCAGTAATTTTAGACGTAGAAATTCTAACTACCAGAATAATGATGCACAGAGACGCACGCAATTTCAAAATTTTAACAGTCAGCAATATAATTCGTATCAAAATAAAAATAGCAATTTTTACAACCGTAATTACTTAAATAGACAAAATTATAATACGCAACAGAACTACACCTCACAAAGATTAGGCAACAATAATGATCACAATAACATCGAACCAATGGACTTTACCTTCCAAACAAATATATTTAACAGAAACAACTCTAACAACCGTCGCGGAAATAACCGCGGTGTTTTTACTCCAAGCGAACAAACTAGGCAAACTCAACAATCTTACCAAGTTTATGACGAAACACCAATGGATATTCATACTAATAATATGACAGAAACAACCCAAAATTTTCACCAGAACAGATTAAACAATTACACTATATAACAATAACAACAAACATTAAAAAACTAAAATTTATAATGGACACTGGCGTTGAATTCAGCATGATCAATAGCAATCTTTGCCACCCTAAGTGGAAAACACAAATAAAAACACAAGCACTTGACAAACTTTTTAACTGAAATATGAAGTGCAAGTTTCCTTTATTTGAAGCATTTAACTTACAATACAAAACATTAAACATAAGATCATTGCAAAAAGTAAGATTTCAATCTATACGAGGAGTTATCGGTACCCTGAAATACACCGAGAAGAAGTTGATCGACAGATCCAAGAAATGCTTGAACAAGGCATTGTTGTCAACAGCAGTTCTTCTTCATATAATGCTCCAATTTGGGTTGTCCCAAAAAAAACTGACAGCTCCGGAGAGCAAAAATGGAGAATTGTAATCGATTATCGTAAACTTAACGATAACACGATTGACGATAAGTTTCCTCTTTCGAACATCGATGAACTGTTTGATAAATTGGGCAGGTGTCAGTATTTCACCACAATTGATCTGGCGAAAGGATTTCATCAGATTGAAGTGCATCCTGATGACAGATGTATGTTAAGACGGTTTTCTCCACTGCAAATGGCCATTACGAGTTTACTCGTATGCCATTCGGCCTGAAGAATTCTCCTTCAACTTTTCATCGTCTTATGAACTTTGTGCTAAAAGACTTCCTTAACAAAATATGCGCCGTATACCTGGACGATAAATTAATTTTTTCTACCTCATTAGAAGAGCATATATGCTCAATAAAAAAAGTGTTTGAACGCTTAAGAGAGACGAATTTGAAATTACAAATAACTAAATGTAATTTCGCTGAAAAGTCGACAAAGTTTTTGGGTCATTTGATTACAAAAGGAGGCATCAAACCTGATCCACTCAAAACAATGAGTATTCAAAAAATTCCACTTCCTCGTAATTTAAAAGAAAATAAGTCATTCCTGGGTATTACCAGGTATTATCGTAAATTTGTGAAGGATTACGCTAAAGTTGCATACCCAATGATAAAACACTTAAAGAAAAATACAAAAATTATGATGAAAAATGATAATGAATATGTCGAAGCATTCAACAAACTTAAATCTTTACTTGTTTCAGAACCAATTCATCAAAATCCAGATTTCACTAAATTGTCCACCTTAACGGTCGATGCTTCAAACTTTGCGTTAGGCGCTGTTTTAAGCCAAAATTCTCGACCAGTTTGTTACGCGTCGCGCACACTTAATGATCACGAAATTCGGTATTCAACAATAGAAAAATAACTTTTGGCAATTGTATGGTAGAAAATTTGTTATGCAAAGAGATCACACACCACTAATTTGGCTCAGTAGTTTAAAATTCCCGAACATGAAATTACAACGCTGGAAAATGCAGCTCAACGAGTATGATTTTGATATAAATTATATAAAAGGCAAAGATAATTATGTAGCCGATGGACTCAGTCGACTTTTTTGCAATGACGCACCACATAATATTACAAACCAAAAAGAAAACGAATAAAACGACTTAAAGATTTTTGAATTAAATAATAACGAACGCCTAAATGGCAATGATAATGATATCATGTCCACCGATGCAACAATCCATAGTGCAGTGGAAGATGAATTGCGCTATATACATATCACAGAAATTCAATCAACATTTACAAAAACCAAATATTTTTAGAAATTGGCCCAAAGGAAAAACTTTTTACAAAGATTATCAACAAAAAATGCAAAAACTTTATCTACATGACAGAAAGTACCGATTTGTTAGAGATAATGAAACGATTCATTTTTGATAAAGGTTTGATGTGTGTATACTGTGAAAACACACAGTTGTTTCTTAAATTTCAGAATAATTATATAAAATATTCTGCGAATAATAATAATTTAAAACTGTAAAAAGTTGATAGATATAACTGACAAAGATGATACAAATTATAAAGAACAAGACATAATTTAAGTATTAGGTTTAACTTAGAGTGCCCGCATGGGGCCAGTAAGTTAGAATAAGATTATTTTAAGTTAATTAAGCTAACTTTTAAGCGTTTTTTTGTATAGCATTTAAGAGTAAAATAAGTGATATAAATAAAAATGCATATAAACTGAAAAAAAAAAACTGAAAACTGAGCACTTAAAAAACAATCACAGACGGATCTCTGAAGTTTTCAACGAATTAAAACTGCTCTACTACAATACTACCCTAACATGCTTAAACTAATTCATAAATTTATCAATAATTGTGATTTGTGTAACATAGGAAAATATGATAGACATCTTCCAAATTTTCTATTTGAACATACAGAATCACCTACAAGATTTAATGCACATGGACATTTGACATCCTCGCAGAAGTGTTATGTGTCTAACGATGATAGACAAATTTTCGAAACATGCTACGATACACAAACTTGGTGACAGAACTTGGGTATCTATCCTCAAAGCTTTAAAAGAGCGATTGATTTATCTAGGTAGAATGAAAAAACTGATTTCCGATGGTGAAACATGTATTATCCACAATATTGTAGAATAATTTTTGAAAGATAATGGCATAACATTTCATCAGACAACAGCATTTCATAAGACAGGAAATTCTGATATTGAGAGGCTTCATGGAACTCTTAACGAACACTTGAAACTTATTAACGCAAGCAGAGACAAAGCTGATTTAGACAACATAGACGAACAAATTTTTAGTGTTATATTGATTTACAATGCGACAATACATTCCACAACCAGATTACGGCTAATTGATTTTATAAACAAAAACTTAAACAAGGGCGATATAGAAAAACTAGCACATAAGCTTCAAATACAAAAAAACCGAAAGAATAGATAAATAGAACAAAAACAAACATAATACTTATATTTTATGTGAGGATATTGTAGTAAATAGAGATATTTCAAAGTGAAAGCCTACATACAAAAAATTAGCAAAATATAAATTAGATGGAAATTATATCACAGATACAAGCAATCAAAGATTTACCAAATACTGTAAGAGACAAAGAAAAAGAAAAAGTTATTTATGTTAATATTATTTCTAAATACCTTTCACTAGTTTGTAATAAATTTAAATTTTTATGCCGTATAATGAATAAAAAAAAAAAAAAAAAACTATATCATTGTTGAATATGTAAGTTTTTATTTTTTTATATATTAATAATATACGTTATGTTTTTGGTGGACCAAAAACTTAAGGGTGGGAGGTGTCATAGATATGTTATATATTTAAGTACTATGTAATATCTACAGTGGCAACACTTTTCACCCATGACAAACGGAAACGGAAATGAGATGGTCTCTATCTTTGTCTTTCGTGAGAAGAAAGAGATCAGAGACATGTTTGTTAGTTTCTAGCAAGTCAGTCTTAAGTATGAAATTAAATAATAAAGTGCTTCAACGTTATTCTCTCTAATATTTTTATTTTTTTCTGGTAATTGTTGCACACAAGGATGTGCAACATCACTATATTGATTCTCTATGTTGAATTATACCAACACATGTTTTTCTTACTTTGATTATTCCTGTTTTAGGTTTTACTGTTAAGAAATATTTATTTATTTCCTTTATAATTACAATATATTCCAAAACTATTTGGAATATGTTCATTGAGTAATATTGTCCCGCATTTGTGTTGGCTTCGCGAACCGTTTCCCTCGGAAACATATTCACTTCTTGAACGGTTGACAGAATCAACGTGTTCGCTTCGCGAATCATTACTTTCGGAGTTATCTGATTTTATTTTATTAACCTTTTTTAACGTACACTCTGCATATAAAATTTGTGGGTGGAATAACTCAGCACCATTAGATTTATATTTTAGAATATTTACACCTTCTTTAGGTAATTCTATATGTTGAATTATACAAGTATTATCATCTTTTAATATGTTAGTATATAACATATTTTTTTATGTTCTTCTAATTCATTCACTGAATAACATTTTCTAAAACATTTATTACAAATATGTAAATGCTTATCATAGTGATGAATTTTACCACTAAATAATCCTGATAAATTTTTAATAACTATAAAATGAGATTTATTAGTTTCTTCTAAATATAAAATATTGATATGTTTCCTTTGAAAACTATTTCCTTCGGAAATATGTTTTCTATTAGTATCAAAAGAGTTACTTCTATATTTTAATTTAATTTGTTCATAAGTATCATTTTCTTCAGAATCAAAATGATAAAAGTTTATTGTAATATTAAAATAATCTTCTAATTTTTTAACATTTTCATCATTAATTTCAAATGCATAAGTTATATTCAAGTTTTTAAAATTTTCATCATTTTCTAAATTTTCAAGATATTTTTTATATTTAGTAGGTCTTTGTGGATCTTTAGTTATTTCTCTTTGATGAATAGGATATAAGACGCAACATAAAATACATTTATCATCATTGTTTGTAATATTTATACAATTTTTATTAGTAAATGGAATAAATGACCCACCTGTGAGTGATTGGCTTATATCTCTAGAAACAATTGATTTGATTATTTTTACAAATTCGAATCCACTTTCTTCTTTTGAGTTATATCCATGAAATTGATTACATATTTCATCCATCATAGTACAAAATTTCTCTTTAAAATTGATATTATTAACTTCATGTGTCTTAGACCGATACCAAAAACTTTTGGTACGTGTATTTTCTAAAATAACTTCTACAGCAATACTCACTTTAAAATTTTTATGTTTTTTGATACCTTTTTCAAAGTAAGAATGCCAATTATTCTTTACTAAATTTAAATGTGATCTAATATCCAATTTTTTATTATTTTTGAATTCAATATCAGTTACTAGATTGCCATATCTTTTTTCTTGTAATTCATTATTTTCATATAAATGTGGGAAAAGAAGCAGAAAAAGAACAAACGAACGACTACGACAGAGAGCGGCGATGCAACCGACTTACACATACACGCACATGCACAATGGCAAGAGCAGACAAGAACGAAAGTAAATCCAATTCATACAATTCGGCGTATCGTTGTGGGGTAAACACGCTCGCAGAATTACTCGGAAATAACTGACCTGTCCCAATATTAAAACATAATCTATTAAAACATAGTCTATCAATTTAATAACTTACTCGTAAATACATTATAAAAATGCTGTGCAATTGTGGTCAAAAAGTTGAAAAAACTGATGCAAAAATTCAATGTGGAAATTGCAAAGTGTATTATCATTTAACTTTAATCTGCAACCAAGTGATAGTTCACGTGCACCATCTAGTATAAGATTTAATGATACAGTCATTGAAAATTCTTCTGAAATAGCTAATGTTTTTAATGTATTTTTTACGAGTGTTGCCACCAACATCTTGGCTGATCCGGGTTTTAAAAATACTCCCAACTCTTGTTTACAAAGATGTTTTGACATAGAAAAAAGGCATGCAACTAGTTTTTTCTTTGAACCTATTTCATCTCTTGAATTGTTTAAAACTATTATGTTGCTGAATAAATCCAATTCATCTACTCGTAAAAGTTATTCGAATGCATTTATTAAGAAGATTGCGTTAAATATTGTTGACGTTTTAGCTCACATTTAAAACGAAAGTATATTCCACGGAATCTTTCCTGATAACCTTAAAGTTGCTGAGGTTATACCAATTTTCAAAAAGGGAGATAGATCAAAACTCACAAATTTCCGACCAATCTCTCTGTTTTTTCAAAAATTTTTGAGAAAGTAGTAAAAAGTAGAATTATTATCTTCCTGGAGAAAAATTCTTTTTTTAGCATAAATCAATATGGCTTTAGAGCGGGTAAATTAACGGAGAACGCGCTCTTAAACTTTTGCAGTCTAATTTATAATAGTTTGGATAGCAAAAAAATTACCGCTTCGCTATTTATAGACATTACCAAGGCATTGGACACTGTGGACCACGAGCTCTTACTAATAAAGTTAGAAAAGGCAGGCTTTAGAGGGTTTATGATGAATTGGTTTGGATCATATCTCAAGGATAGGAGGCAAATGGTTAAGATAGGAGATCATTTTAGCGAATACCTTGATATTCAGGTTGGTGTCCCACAGGGATCCGTTCTTGGCCCCATCTTATTCCTAATATTTATTAATTCTCTATTTAGACAAAATTTGAAGGGCAAACAAACTGGTTTTGCAGACGATATAGCTTGTACATACTCCAATAATTCCATTTTAGACTTGATTGCTGATGTAAACCATGACTTAGAAGTCTTAAGGCACTGGTTTGGTATGCACAAGCTAGTAATAAGCGATAAAACGAAGATTATGTTTTTTAACTTACATGCATTGGATATACATTCGCCAGATTTGATCTTCCACAGTACAGATTGTACTAATGTGTGTGTGAATACTGATATTTGTCCTATAAATACTTGGTCAAATAAAAATAGCGATGATCCTAGGTGCTCATCCAAGTGCTTTGTGATTGAAAGGGTTGCTGATTTTAAGTACCTGGGTTTACACTTTGACAATAAAATGAACTGGGGTTTACATACTTCTTCACTAAAAAAGTATCTTCTAACAACTACTTATATACTATATCATCTAAGAGTTTTTTGCTCTCGCAATTTGTCTACTATGGCTTAGTGCAATCAAAGTTGCAGTATGGATTGGTTTGCGGGGGCGGTACTTATGAAATAAGATACAACCTCTGATTATTAGCCAAAAACATATTCTAAGAATTATTTGGAGAAAAAGACTATGCGAGCATAGCATCTTACTTTTCTGCAATTCAAAAATCCTTCCACTGAAGCATCTATACTTTTATAAAGTGTTAAAAATATTTTTTATAAGAAGTGGTTATCTAAGGAATCAAAATTCAACTGCCTATGCACTTCGCAGTAATGACAGGAATTTGGTTATCATTCCTACATACAGCACTCACAAATTTTTTAATTTTTACACCTCAGTAGCACCTAGGTTATTTAATCTACTACCTTTTGAACTTCGGAATATTAGGAAATCCTATTCATTCTATAGCGGTATTAAAAAAATGGCTTTTTAATTTTGACTTCAAAGAAATAAATCACTTAACAAGAGTCATAAGTTGAATGGTTTTTTTTTTTATTGTTTATTCTTTTACTTTTTATTTATAAGTATTAATTTGTTGATCATCAGTGTGCTGCAATTGTTAATTAATAAAATATATTTTGCGTACTACTACCCCACTACTCTTATATAATCGGTCGGTTTATTAAAAGTTTATAGCTCGATATATTCGACACTAATTTTTCTTAAATTATAGATGTGTCTACTTAATTTTATATTTCAATGATTGTCTTTATAACAGGAAAACACTTTTAGTAACTCGCTATTACTGTTAATAATTTAACTATAATTCTAAATTTGTATATATTACCATCAGTATTATAGCTACTAAAATCTTTGAGTTAAATGGAATATGAAATTTAAAAAATAAATAAATGAAAATATAAAATAAATAAATAAAATCCCTTAACCAGTCTGCAAACTCAACTCAGCAAAGTCGGCGGGTTATTCTCTTACGTGGTTGTCATAGTACAAAGCATTAATTTTAATCGTATTTTAATAATAAACCTGAATTCTTAATATCCAAGCGGTGTGTTTTTTGCTACCAGTAGAATCGAGAGCCAGATCCTTCATATATATATTTATAATTAATAAAATATTTAATTAAAACCTTAAATCATATTTAAAACTATATTAATCATCATACAATATATATTTATTATTATAAAAAAAAAACAATATATATTTACATATACATATTATACAATATATAAACACATAGATTAATAATTTATATACTTATAATAATTCATATAAATAAAGTTTTATGTTTTATAAGTAAACATTTAATATAAATTTTATTATATTTATTTAATATAACTTTATATATACAGGGTGTCCCAAAAATCAACGTCAAGCCGGAAACGGGTGATAGGTCCAGTGGTATCGGTTATCACAAAATTATAAAAATAATCTATGTCATGTACTTTTAAAATTATTGTCACTGGAAAAAAATCGAGAAATCTGACACTCTGTGACGATCTTTCAAGTACTGTGACCACAAATCTTTACTATTCTTCGATTTATTTATTGCCACGTAACCCTGAGTAACTGTTCTGTAAATTACGGTCCAAAATTGAAACATAACTATATCGGTTTTAACTAAAATATTGCTTTTTTGTCCATCCATGTATCTGAAAATCATTAATCACCTAACTTGAACTGACTATACTGACAAAAAAATGTACTGTGCCATTTTGGCAAGTAACTTTAAAAGATGGCGTAGTTAGTCTGGATTCCAAAATGTTATGCCACTTGCTAGACTAACGCATAATTGAGGACAAACAAAATATTTTGCTAAACAAACCCGATTCATAGTTAATTCTTTTTAATATGTCAAAATGAATACCAAGTGTGAGTAAGACACACTGTGACGCCGTGATTGAGACGGATTATTAATTGTATCTTGTGTATCAGAGTATATTAAATAAAAAATAATTAAAATTATTTTTCTTGATTTTAAAAGATTTAATTAATTAAATTAAAATAATATAATAAAATTATTTTTAATAATTTATTAGACACGAAATGTTATTTGTTTTTAAAGATATCTAGTTTCTTAAGAAATAAATTTAATCCAAAATTTTAAAATCTATTTATTTAATTTATTATTAATTAAATAATTTTTCAAATTTAATATTTTATGGGATAAGCTATAAAATAAATTTTTATAAATAATAAATATTTATTTAATATATTATATGGATAGAACTATCAATTTATATAAAGTTTGTTATAAATTAGTTTTTATATTATATTATATATTATATTTTAAATTTTTATTAAAATATTGATTTAAATATAAAACATAAATTAATAAAGATATAATTAGTATATTTTTTTTGCATAATTAAATTTACAAATGTTAAGTTTTAATAAAGAATTCGGCAAAAATAATATTCGCCTGTTTAACCAAAATATGTCTTTTAGAAATTAGTTTAAAGTCTAACCTGCCCACTTAAACCTATAAATATTAACATAGATATTATTTTATATGTTATAAATCGATTTTATTGAGATAATAATTTTATATTTTATTGGGGTGATATTAAAATTTAAATAACTTTTATTGAAAAAAATTACTAATATATGAATAATTGATCTATTTTTAATGATTATAAAATTAAGTTACTTTAGGGAACTCGATGTTGGATTAAGATATAATTTTAGGTGCAGCTGATTACAAGCTGTTTGACTTTTCAAATCTTACATGATCTGAGTTCAGACCGGCGTAAGCCAACATGGTTTCTATCTTTAATAAATTGATATATTTTAGTACGAAAGGATTAAATATATAAACAATTTTATTTTTAATTTAAGAATATAATCAATATTTAACTATTTTGGCAGAATAATGTAATAAATTTAGAATTTATAAATGTAATTTACATTACAAATAGTACTTGTTTTATATAGAATTAGTTTTAATTTTAATTATAAATTTAATATTAATTATTTCTGTTTTGGTAAGTGTAGCTTTCTTAACTTTATTAGAACGTAAATTATTCGGATATATTCAAATTCGTAAGGGTCCTAATAAGGGTAGTTTAATAGGTATTCCTCAACCATTTTGTAATGCAATTAAATTATTTACTAAGGAACAAACTTATGCATTATTATCAAATTATATTTCATATTATTTTTGTCCTATTTTTTCTTTATTTTTTTTATTATTGTGAATAAATTATTTTCTTTTAATTTAGGGTTACTATTTTTTTTATATTGTACTAGATTAGGAGTTTATACAGTTATTGCTGGTTGATCATCTAATTCTAATTGTGCTTTATTAGGTGGATTACGATCTGTAGCACAAACTATTTCTTATGAAGTTAGATTAGCTTTAGTTTTATTATCTTTTGTTTTTTTAATTAATAATTATAATATATTGGGTCTATAACGTGCGGTTTGCTAAGACATGGCGTAACTTGTATTATTCCATTGTTATTATTTCATTGGAACATGCGTTGGAAAGCTACTGTCATTGTACGTTATTTCAGCATATGTCATTAATTTCAAGCGTAAACAACAATAATTTGTTTTCACTCAAATATGTCGAACTTTGTGCCTTAAAAAGTGTTTTTGTGGGGAGTTCTTCTTCATTACTTTAATATGAAGAAAACTGCTGCCGAAAGTCATCGTATTTTGGTGGAAGTTTATGGTGAACATGTGCTAGCTGAGCGAACGTGCTAAAAGTGGTTTGCACGATTTAAAAGTGGTGAGTTTGGCTTGGAAGACGATGAACGTCCTGGGCAGCCAAAAAAGTTTGAAGATGAAGAACTGGAAGCATTACTCTATGAAGATTGTTGTCAAACACAAGAAGAGCTCGCAGAATTTTTTTGTGTCACTCAAGCAGCCATTTCAAAACGTTTAAAAGCAGCTGGATATATTCAAAAGCAAGGAAATTGGGTTCCACATGAACTCAAGCCGAGAGACGTCGAAAGGCGGTTTTGCATGTCCGAAATGCTGCTGGAATGCCACAAAAGGAAGTCATTTACTGGTGATGAAAAATGGATCCATTACGACAACACCAAGAGCAAAAAATCATATGTGAAACCCGGCCAACCAGCCAACCAGCCAAATCAACGGCAAAGCCGAATATCCATGGCGCGAAGGTAATGCTCTGTATTTGGTGGGATCAGATGGGTGTGCTGTATTATGAGCTGCTAAAACCGGGTGAAACCATCAATGGACAACGCTACCGAACACAATTAATCCGTTTGAAGAGAGTAATGGCCGAAAAACGCCCGGAATATGCGACCAGACACGAAGCAATTTTCCATCATGACAAAGCTCGGACCCACGTTGCTATTCCGGTTAAGAACTATTTGGAAAACAGTGGATGGGAAGTCTTACCCCACCCGCCTTATAGCCCAGACCTTGCCCCTTCTGACTACCATTTGTCCCGGTTGATGCAGAACGCCCTCACTGAAATACGGTTCACATCAGAGCAGAATATCAAAAATTGGCTTGATTCATTCTTGGCTGCAAAGCCGGCGCAGTTTTTTTGGGATGGGATCCACAAATTGCCAGAAAGATGGGAAAAAGTCATAGCTTCAAATGGGCAATACTTTGAATAATACTATTGTATACGTTTTTCTTAAATAAACGTTCAAATTTAAAAAAAAAAACGCACGAATTAAGTTATATACCCAATAATTAATTTGTATTATTATCAAATTTACCTATGATTTTTTATTTTATTATATCCATTAGCTTTTATTTGATTAATTATCAGAATTAGTTTCTGGATTTAATGTAGAATATAGAAGAGGAGGATTTGCATTAATTTTTTTATCTGAATATGCAAGAATTTTATTTATGAGTATGTTATTTTCTTTAATTTTTATATGTGGGGATGTGATTATGTTTTTTTTTTGAAATTAATATTTATTTGAGTTCGAGGTAATTACCTCATTTTCGTTATGATAAATTAATGTATTTAGCTTGAAAGAGATTTTTTCCTTTTTCTTTAAATTATTTATTGTTTTTTATTGGGTTAATGATTTACTTATTATTATTAGTTTAAATAATTTATTTTAGTATTATTAAGTTAATAGAAAATTTTAGTTTCTATATTATGTTTTCAAAAGATAGATAACTAAAAATTTTAATTTAGTAAATTATGTCACCATTTAGAAATTAATGTCTAGTAATAATATATGGGCTTTCTACAAATCGTGCTCCAATTCATGTTAATAATATAACAATAATTACTATAAATCAAAATAAAATTTGATTAATAGGATAGAATTCAATTCCTCGAAATTTTATTAAATTATAAAAAGGTATAATTATTAAAATTGCAATTGATATTAGTAGTGCAATTACCCCTTCTAATTTATTAGGGGTTGATTGTAAAATTGCATAAGCAAATAAGAAATATCATTTTGCTAATGGATTAGCAGGAATAAAATTGTCTGGATCTCCTTATATGTAAGGATTTATTAATGTTAAAATTGTTAATAATATTAATATAAAAAGAAATCCTGTGATTTTTTTGTATCTAAAATATTGGTGAAAATGAATTTTATATAAATTTGAATTTAATCCTGTGGGATTATTAGATCCTGTTTGATGTAGGAATAGAAAATGAATTATTACTATTGCTAATACAATAAATGGTAAAATGAAATGGAATGTAAAAAATCGTGTAAGTGTAGCATTATCTACAGCAAATCCTTCTCGAATTCATTGAAATTAATCTGTTCCTAAATAAGGAATTGCAGATAAATAAATTAGTAATTACTGAAGCTCCTCAAAAAGATATTTGTCCTCCTGGTAGTACATATCCTATAAAAGCGGCAGCTATTACTAAGAATAAAATAATAGTTCCTGATTGGCATGTTAATTTAAATATATAAGAGCCATAGTTTATTCCTCGTCCTACATGTAGATAAATGCAAATAAAGAAAAAAGATGCACCAGTAGCGAGTAAAGTTCTGAATAATCATCCATAATTTATATTTCGACAGATATGATTTACTCTATCGAAAGCTATTCTAATGTCTGCTGTATAGTGTATAGCTAGAAATAATTCTGTAAGAATTTGAATTATTAAACAAATTCCTAATAATGATCCAAAATTTCATCATGTAGAAACATTAAGGTGAAGGAAGATCTACTAATGCATTATTAGCATTTTTTAATATTGGGTGATTAATTCGTATTGGTTTGTTCATTAGTATATTGACTGTAAGGGTCCATAAAATAGTTTAGTAATTTTTACTGTTGCAATTATTGTAATTAATAAATAAGTAATAAGTATAATAGTGATTATATTTGTTGGATAATTATATAATTTATTTAAATTTAAAGTATTTTCTTTAATAAAAGAATTGATGTTTGTGATAGAATTTATTTCGTTATTTAAAGAATTATAAATTAATGCTATTTTATCTATAATAAATATATAAATTAATATAATTAATAATAATGTAATTGTTATTAAAGTTGTTTTTGCTGATAAAGAAAATATTTCATTTGAAGCTAGAGATGTTATGTAAATGAATAGAATTCCTCCTACAAAATTTGGAATAAAATATATGAAAATCAAAATCTTTTTGTTATTAATCCTGTTATTAAACAAATTAAGATTGTTTGAATCAATAGTATTGATCATATACTAAGTCATCCTCTTATTTGTATAAAAACAAATCTTATAATTAAGGTTATTCTATATAATAAAGTTGTATAGTATAATATCAACAAATAATTTAATTAAAATATTAATTTTGGAGATTAATGATGAAGATATTTCTTTTTTATTGTTGTTTAAAAGGAATGTTTTTTTAATTTTGACTTATAAAACCAATGTTTTTATTGAACTACTAATTAATTGAGGATTAACTTTTTTAATAATAATAATAGGTATTTTTGTTTTTATTTCTAATCGTAAACATTTGTTATCTACATACGAGTATGTTATTAAGTTTAGAATATATTGTTTTGTCATTATTTTATATATTATTTATATATTTAAATATATTAAATTATGAAGGATATTTTAGTATACTATTTATGACTTTTAGTGTGTGTGAAGGTGTTTTAGGTTTATCTATTTTAGTTTCAATAATTCGTATATATGGAAATGATTATTTTCAATCTTTTAGAATTTTACAATGTTAAAAGTTTTATTTATATTAATTTTATTAGTTCCGATTTGTTTTATAAAAAATATATTTTGAATGGTTCAAAATATATATTTTTTAATTTTAAGAAATTTTATTTTTAATTATAGAGTAAGAATTAGATATTTTTTAGGGATAGATGTGCTTTCTTATGGAATAATTTTACTTAGTTTTTAAATTTGTTCATTAATATTAACAACAAGTGATTTAATTAATAAATTTAATAATTATAAAAAAATTATTTTTATTAAATATTTTGTTGCTATTATTTTTGTTATTATTAACTTTTAAAAGAATTCATTTATTTATATTTTATTTATTTTTTGAAGGTAGATTAATCCCTAATTTATATTTTGTTTTAGGGTGAGAATATCAACCTGAACGCTTACAAGCTGGTATATATTTATTGTTTTATACACTACTAGTTTCTTTACCTATATTAAATACTATTTTTTATTTATATAATAATTTAAGTACAATAAATTTTTATTTATTAAATAATTTTAGTTTTGATTATTTTATTTTATATATTTCATTAATTAGATCTTTTTTAGTTAAAATGCCTATATTTTTAGTTAATTTATGATTACCTAAGGCTCATGTAGAAGCTGCTGTTTCTGGTTCAATAATTTTAGCTGGTATTAGATTGGTTTTATTTTAATTTGTTTACAACTGATTTAAAATCATTATTCTTCTGCTGCTCATATAGGAATTGTTTTGAGAGGATTAATAACGATAACTTATTGAGGAATTTGTGGGTCTTTAATAATTGCTCATGGTTTATGTTCTTCTGGATTATTTTGTGTAGCTAATATTACATATGGTATGAACGATTAGGTAGACGTACTCGTAGATTATTGATTAATAAAGGATTATTAAATTTTTTACCTTCTATAACTTTATGGTGATTTTTGTTATGAGCTGGTAATATAGTAGCTCCTCCGACATTAAATTAGGGAAATTAGATTGTTAAATAGAATTGTTATATGATCTTGATTGACTATAATTATATTAATTTTTATATCTTTTTTTAGTGCTGCTTATACTTTATATTTATATGCTTATAGACAGCATGAAAAATTATATTCAGGGGTGTATTCTTTTAGAATAGAATTTAATCGAGAATATTTATTATTATTTCTGCATTGATTTCCTTTAAATTTATTAGTATTAAAATCTGAAATAAGTTTATTGCGATTATAATTTAAATAGTTTAATTAAAATATTGATTTGTGGTGTCAATGATAGGAATTTATTCATTTTGAATTGTGAAATATTTATCAATTTGTTTAACTAATTTTGTTTTATTATTTTTTATTAGAATTAGTGTTGAAATAGTGTTAAAATAATATGTATAAGCAAAACGTGTATCTGGCAACATAATTTTGAATTCTCTTTTTTTGTGTATTTTCCTTTCTCATTAAATCTCACTTTGTGAATAAACGTTGAACCGAAGAGAATGTTTTATTTTCTGCTCGAATAGGTTATGGGCCCAGGTGCTCTTTGGTTCGGTTTGCTTTTTTTAAGACTAGCGTTCTTAAATATAATTGATTTTAGTTTGAACTTGTGCGCGTTTTATATTGCTTACACAAGAAAACGTGTTCTTGATTTTAAAACTATGCCTGAGTAAACTTTTTCAATCATGAGTGCTCCTTTCCAAATAGAAAAACTTGGAGAAGAGAACTATGATGTCTGGAGTATGTCAATGCGAAGCATACTTATAACTTCGGATTTATGGAACGTTGTTTGTGGTAAGTTTGTAAAAAAAGAACCAGGTACCACAGAAGAAGATGGAAAATGGGATGCAATTGACCAAAAAGCCCTTTCATGTATTATTTTAAATGTAAAACCGGCGCAGCTAATACGCTTAAGGTCGTGTAAAACATCTTCAGAAGCGTGGAAAAAATTACACCAGATTCATATGCCAGTTGGTCCCATCAAAAAAGTGAATCTCTATCAACAACTTTTAAGATTAAATATGCAACATGGAGATAACGTGGTAGAATATGTCCAGTCGTTTGTTGGAATAATCGATAAATTAGCGGAAATAGACGTAAAAATCCAAGACGAGTTAAAAGCAATAACGTTGTTATCAAGTCTTCCCCATTCTTGGGAAAATTTCGTTGTTGCAATTGAGACACGCGACCAGATGCCGCCATTCGAAACAGTGAAGATGAAACTTGTGCAAGAGGGCTCACGAACGGAGGAACGAGATCAGTTCAGTTCAAGCTGTGTACAAACACACACCTACGCAAAAAACCCAACAACAGAAGGTACGAGATAAAGACAATAACCACTCCAAGAAAAACATTCAGAAATCTAAATTTAAAGGTAAATGTTACTACTGTGACAAACCAGGACATTATGCGAGTGAGTGTCGAAGCAAAAAAGTGGTGAAACAAAAAGAAAAAAACAAACAAGGAAGAACAATCGAATTGCCTGCTGCACGTGTTGTGGATCAACAAAAAAATATGTGGTGCATCGACAGCGGGGCAACGTCGCATATGTGTTCTGATCGAGATATGTTTGTATCGTTTGTAGATAAATAGGCACAAATAAAGTTGGCTGCCGACAAATACATTGAATCGTCTGGTATGAGTACGGTATTATTGCCTGTATCGGGTACAAACATCGAAATAAGTGATGTTTTGTATGTCATGTCCCGTCACTACATATGAGTTTTATCTCCGTAAGCAAAGCCGCGAAAAATGAGAATTTTACCATTTTTCATAAACAAGAGGCATTGATCAAGAATAAACATGGCAAAGTTAATACGGTCAGCGCAAAAAGATAGTTATTGACCCGTGACTTTTTGAATTTCTGACCTCTTTACTGAAACAGCAACACTGCTCCTGTCAACAGGCATCTGTCAGTTGACTCCTGTCAAAATTTAAACTTGCTGCGTCAGTTAGTTTGTGTTTGACAGCTATTTTTATCAGACTACTCACTAATTTGAGGAGAAAATGGAAAAAAGTGAATTTCGTGTGCTTATTAAGCATTATTTCTTGCGAAAAAAAACCATTACCGAGATCAAGGCTAAGCTTGATAAATACTATGGGGACTCTGCACCATCGATTTCAATGGTAAAAAAGTGGTTTACTGAATTTCGTTGTGGCCGTACAAGCACTGAAGATGCCGAACGTCCTGGACGCCCAGTTGAGGTCTCTACACCCGAAACAATCGAAAAAATTCACGATATGGTGTTGGCCGACCGAAGATTGAAAGTGCGAGAGATTGTGGAAGCCGTAGGGATCTCGCATGGCTCAGTGGTTTAAATTTTGAATGATCACTTGGGCATGAGAAAGCTTTCCGCAAGATGGGTGCCGCGTTTGCTCACAGTCGACCACAAACGCAATCGTGTAACAACTTCACAGGAAGGTTTGGCGTTGTTTAATCGCAATATGGAGGAGTTTTTGCGCCGTTTTGTAACCGTGGATGAAACATGGATCCATCAGAACACACCAGAGAACAAACAACAGTCAAAACAGTGGGTTTCTAAGGGTGAATCGGCGCCAAAGAAGGCCAAGGTGGGTTTGTCAGCCAATAAAGTTATGGCGACTGTTTTTTGGGATGCACGCGGGATAATCCACATTGACTACCTTCAAAAGGGAAGAACAATCAATGGGGAATATTATGCCAACTTATTGGACCGATTCAATGACGATTTGAAAAAAAAACGACCTCATTTGGCCAAGAAAAAAGTTCTTTTCCACCAAGACAATGCAAGGGTGCACACATGTGCAGTTGCCATGGCAAAAATCCATGAATTGGGCTATGAATTGCTCCCTCATCCACCCTATTCTCCAGATTTGGCTCCGAGCGACTACTTCTTGTTCCCAAACCTGAAGAAATGGCTTGGTGGAAAAAGATTTGACTCCAATGATGAAGTCATCTCGCAAACAAAGGCCTATTTTGAGGACCTCGACAAATCATTTTTTTTGGAAGGGATAAAAAAATTGGAGAAGCGTTGGACAAAGTGTATAGAGCTCAAGGGAGACTATGTTGAAAAATAAAATTATTTTTTTATCAAAAAATCTGTATTTTAATCCAAAAGTCACGGACTTATTGACCCGCCCTCGTATGTATATATACGAGTAGATCGATCAAAAAATAGTGCAATTAATATTTTAAATGATTCTTCACTTTTAACTACTTATCACAATCGTTTCGGTCATCTCAATATTAAAAGCTTGAAAAAATTACATAAGAAGCAGTTAGTGCACGGAATATACCCGAAAAAATAAATTGTGAGACATGTAATTTATCAAAAATAAGCAGGCTGCCATTCCCGCATATATCAGAGCGAGTAACAAAGAGTGTACTTGAACTTATACATACTGATGTAAGTGGTCCAATGAATGTTAAGTCAATCGCCGGCAATAGATATTTTATAACATTCATTGAAGACTATTCACGCAAAATTCACGTATACTTTATGAGCCAGAAAGGTGAAGTGTTTGACAAATTTAAGCTGTTCAAAAGCTACGTCGAGTGCCAAATGGTCAAAAAAATAAAGTCTTTAAGAAATGACAATGCCACGGAGTATGTCAACCAAGATCTTACAAATTTCTTAAACCAATGTGGCATTAAAAGACAATTGACAGTTCCTTATACACCTCAGCAGAACGGCGTGGCTGAGCGAGCTAATCGTATTTGTATTTGTATTTATATTTTTATTTACTGATCAGATAAAACTCTATACATGAAGATTAACTTATAATTAGTACAGGATATAAAATAACAATGTATGCATACAATGTGCAAAAGTATAAGTTAACACAAAATTATATCAAAATGTGCACGACGCTTCTAGTGCACATGTTTGCACTTGTTTTCATCATAGCATCAAGTTTCCTAGCACTCATTCCATCCACCTGCATTAACCGCATTCCATCACGTTCGGCTAGTACCCACTTCAAGCAACATGATCAACCTGTGGGAACACTACTTGCATCCAGTACCTCTGTGTCAGCATAAAAATAGTATTTAAGATGTAGATTTTAAGAAATTTATGTTCAGTTCTATTGTAGGCAGAATCGCTGACAGTCGTTATTTAAATAAAGTTTTTTTTAAAACATTTAAATTAAATGTAACTTAATTGGCGCCCGAACAGGGGACAGTGTCGTGCGCGGTACATAGTAATTGCGAGGTTGAAATTAAGTTTTATAAAAAGCCCAAAAGACCTCAAGTAGTTCAGAGGCATCCTCGTCGCCGTCCGTGAAAACCTTAAGTAGCTTAGTGCGTGTCGGTATCGGTATCGTGTGGGCACTGGTCCAGAACTGTAAACGTCGCTTAGAAGGTCCTAAGAACGCCCTAAGTGACCCGCGTGTGAAAAGTGTAAGTGCAGGATCCTGAGTCACCGTTATGCGCAGCGGACAAAAAGGACAAATCCGGCTCACCGGCGTGGGAATGTTTGCTACAATACTGTAGCAGTTAGAATAAGCTAGTTTTAAGAAAGAAAATAATTTAAACAATAAACAAAAAAAATCTATTCACAAATAACAAAGAACAAAAATAAAAACGAATTGCTTTTTAATTAAAATTTAACTAAAACAAATCTATGAATTAAGTGCTGAAATTAGTTTTAAGACAACATATAAAATTGAACCATATCTTAGTGTAAGTTTTTCTCTTGAAAAAAATAATTAAATAAAAATAGTTTAAATATATACAATATTTTAAATTTTTGCAAAATATTTCAATTGTGCCCATTACCAATATTAATTTCATTTGAAAATAACTCATTTAAAGTGAAAAATAATTTTTTCCTTCTTGTTTTGTGTGTTCGATTCCTTTTCTCTCGTGTATAAAATCTGAAAAATGCCTACTACACGCTCAAATACTAACGCGACCACTTCGTCGTCCGACCCATCCATTAACCCCTCTACTCACCCTATTAATCCCAGAGATTTACCTCCCGCTGGAGAAATCAACCATTCATTCCAGTCAACCACCTCTCATTCAGAATCACACCAGGATGTGAGATCTACCCCTGAATTAGACGTTCTAGTGACCTCAATCGTAAAAAAAATTTTGGAGCAACAAGGTCAAACCCTTATTAAGAATGCTCTCAACCCTGCTTATAGCAGATTCGCTGGAACTGACCAGAGTATATCCCCTGAACATCGCGATAGATTAGAGGATCTGGATAGAATTCCAGATATAGTTCGGTGTTTAAGAAATTTTTCTGGAGATGCAAGTGAATTCTCATCGTGGAAAAAAAGTGTGGAACGTGTTTTATCTTTATATGAGCACACTCGTGGCTCTCCCAGATATTACGGAATCCTCAACGTTATAAGAAACAAAATTACTGGTCCAGCCGATGCTGCACTAGAATCGTACAATACGCCCCTCAATTGGGAGTGTATCCTTCAATGTGTAACGATGCATTATGCTGATAAACGTGATGTCACCACGTTAGAATATCAAATGACTTCCTTAGTTCAAGGAAGCGACACAATCCAAACATTCTACCAAATAGTGTACACTAATTCTGAACAAAATTAGTTGCATGAACATCGGGGCAGAATCAATGAGACTACTTACATAGACTTACCGAGATAAAGCCTTGGACACCTTCATTAGAGGATTGAAGGGCGACCTCCCAAGGTTACTCGCAATGAAAGAACCGATGGATCTTCCTCAAGCATTACACCTATGCTTGAAACTGGAAAACCAAAACTTTAGAAGCCAACACGCGAACCAGATAGCAAGAAAACCAAACCATCCAAATGCGCAACATCGCAACACCCCCAACCATCATCCTCATTCTAATCAAACGCGGCCAAATCAATCGTTCAATCCCAATAATGTACGTCAACATTATCCAAATAATGTGCAACAATGGAACCCAAATTTTGTACCCCAACAATTTCAACAGAATTCTTTACCAAGACAACCGCAACAAAATTTCACACCACGACAAAACTTTCCCCAAAATCCGAACCAAATCGGTTTCACAAGTAAACAAGTTCATCCAAATAATTCTCAACAATTTACTGGCAAGGCACCCGCCTTTAAAACGGAACCTGCCAATGCTAATAGTCATCAAACTAGACCTCCACAGGTATCAAAACCACATGTCACTTCAAATAAATTCCAAGGTAATTTCCATATCGAAGCTGGCCAGGAAGGAACTGTTTCAAATGACCCTTCTATCCAACAAACAGACCCAGTTTATGACCAGACACTTTACAATCAAATGATGCAACAGACAGACCAAACATATGACCAATCACTTGTAGAATACGCACAAGGACAACCTGAATTCTCTCAGTCAACAAATCAGCAACCAATGGATTATTCGGATATCCATTTTTTAGGTTAACGAATTCTTCTATTCCGTACTTTGAGTGTAGAGGGAAGAACGGCAATATTTTAAAATTCCTAATCGACACAGGTTCTAAGAACTACGTTCAACCTTCTCTAGTTACCAATCGGATCCCAAACGAACAAATCTTTTATGCTAACTCTGTAGCCGGAAGTATACAAGTAAGTCATCATACTTATATTAATCTCTTTAATCTTGAAGACACTCGAATTAAATTTTTCCTTCTCCCAACTCTCAAATCCTTTCACGGAATATTAGGCCATGACACTTTAAAGGAATTAGATGTAGTTATCCACATCAACAAGAACTACATGTCAATTCAGAATAAGGTCAAAATTCGCATAAAGCAATGTGTTTCCCAAAATATTAATAACATCAGTCTGAAGACTGACCACCTCAGTATTGCAACAAAAAAAGATCTTCAAGCTGCTGTGCGAAAGCACCCACATCTTTTCAGTGAACCTGACGAAAGGCTGACCTATACCACTAAGGTTGTAGGAGAAATCCGAACAACAACTGACACACCTATTTATACTAGGTGCTATCCTTATCCAATGGCCCTTAAAGACGAAGTCGAGAGTCAAATTAACAAATTACTGCATGATGGCATTATAAGACCCTCTAGATCTCCTTATAATTCACCAGTCTGGGTCGTACCCAAGAAGCAAGACTCTTCTGGAACAAAGAAGTACAGACTCGTCATCGACTATCGCAAACTCAATACAGTTACTATAGCGGATAGATATCCAATACCAGAAATAAATACAGTCCTTTCTCAACTAGGACGCAGTAAATGGTTCACAGTGCTCGATTTAATGAGTGGATTTGATCAAATTCCACTAAAACAAACCGATATTGAAAAAACGGCGTTTTCAGTGAACAATGCAAAATATGAGTTCACTAGGCTACCATTTGGTTTAAAAAATGCGCCCCCAATATTTCAGCGAGCTCTTGACGATATACTTCGCGAACATATCGGAAAGATATGTTTCGTATATATAGACGATATAATAGTTTTCAGCGAAGATGAGGACACGCACTTGTCCAACATCCAAACTATTTTTCGAACACTTGAAAACGCGAACATGAAAGTTCAACTTGATAAGTGTGAATTTTTTAAATCGCAAGTCGAATTTTTAGGTTTCATAGTGTCACAAGATGGCATCAAAACAAACCCATCTAAGGTGGAAGCGATAGTAAACTTCCCATGCCCTCAGACTTTAAAAGAACTTCGATCCTTTCTAGGATTATCGGGCTACTATCGTCGATTTGTAAAGGATTATGCCAATTGGCAAAACCCCTAACAAATCTTTTAAGAGGGGAAGACGGACGTACGTCCAGGCATACCTCCAGTAAAAAACAAATAACATTCGATGAAAACGCAATAGAATCGTTCAAGAAAATTAAAAATGCACTCGTTTCAGAGGACACTATCCTCATGTACCCTGATTTTGACAAGCACTTTCAGCTCACAACCGATGCTTCAAACTTCGCAATCCGAGCAGTTCTTTCTCAGGATGATAAACCAATTACTTTCATTTCGAGAACTTTGAATAAATCAGAGGAAAATTACGCCGCAAACGAAAAAGAGATGCTGGCAATCATTTGGTCTTTGAATTCACTAAGAAATTACCTGTACGGTTCAGCAAAAGTAAAAATCTATACGGACCATCAACCGCTTACATACGCTTTAAGCAATAAAAATAATAACAGCAAAATGAAACGTTGGAAGGCAATTTTGGAAGAATATAACTACGAAATTATTTACAAGCCTGGAAGAACCAATATTGTTGCTGACGCTGTTTCCAGAGCTCCATCCGACACTTTCATTAACTCTTTGACTTCTACGGTGCACAGTCAAGGAAGTTCTTCTGTAAACCTTATCCCAAGTGTTGAAGTACCAATTAACGTATTTAAAAGTCAGATATTCTTAAATCTTGACGCACGTTCAACGAAAGAATTTTTAATAATTTTTCCCGGATATCACCGACACATTATAACAGAGCCAAGCTTTAATACCACAAACCTCATTCAAATTCTTAAGTCTGTCCTTAACCCATCTGTTATTAATTGTATTAAAACCAATGAAAGAACTATGGGTATTATACAAGAAATTTTCTCATTACATTTTGCTTCATTTAAAATAAGATTTACCCAGTTGCAAGTTGAAGATATATATAATGAAAATGATCAAGAGAACATCATAATAGATACACACAAACGGGCTCACAGAAATGAAAAAGAAAATAGATTACAGATTTTGGAAAAATATTATTTTCCTTGTATGGCAAAAAAGATTAAAAATGTTATTAAAAAATGCAGTGTTTGTAGGGAGAACAAATACGACCGACATCCAAACAAGCCTGAAATTCAACCGACCGAAATTCCCCATTTTCCAGGTCAAATAGTTCACATAGATATTTTTTCTACTGAAGGTAAACTCGTTCTTACCGCCTTGGATAAATTTTCCAAATATGCCCAAACTAAAGTTATAAATTCTAGAGCCGTGGAACATATAAAACAACCACTTAGAGACATACTCTACTCTTTCGGAATACCGAAAACCATAGTCGTTGACAACGAGAAAGCACTGAACTCTTCATCAATTATTTTTATGGTCGAGGATGAATTAGGAACAAGAGTTTCAACAACACCTCCTTATACCAGCACAGCTAACGGCCAAGTTGAACGCTTTCATTCCACTTTGGCTGAAATAATGCGATGCCTTAAGGCAGAAGGTATTTGCACCACTTTTGAAGAACTTTTGGGAAAAACTGTTCATGAGTATAACTCATCTGTCCATTCTGTCACAGGGAAAAAACCCAGTGATATATTCTTTGGTAATCGAATTACCTCTAACTCAGACGAGCTTGAAAAAGCTAGACAGGTGAACATGGAAAAGATAAAAAAGAAACAGGCAGTAGATTTAACGAATCATAATAAAAACAGGCAAGCTTTGAAAAATTACACACCCGGAGAAGAAATTCATGTAAAAATAAATAAAAGAGTTGGTTCAAAACTTACATAGATATAAAAAAGAAATAGTAAAAGAAAACAAACATACGACAATTCTGACAGAAAGTGGCCTATTGGTTCACAAAAGTCATATACGTAACTGACATTAAATTTTTTACAGGTACTTACTACAATGTGCCAACGCCGAGACTCAACTACTTGACTATACGAACTCTCAACTGATAGCAATAGAGACAGGAATGGCCAACATTCAACCCGGAACTTTTAGACTAATTCACATTATTGAACTTAGACAACACGAAAAAACCCTTAACGAACTTGAAAGACTAATACGAAAAGAGGTCGACATCAATCACTCCCTTTACCCATTCCTAACCTATCAAATTCAATTATTATTATCAATATGATTGGGTAGACAGCATAAATAAAAAAATTGCCTGCGTGATGTTAAACAGGTGTATCTGGCAGGTCGCAACACTATATAGCGATTAGTAGAACAAAAATTAATTAAATTAAGCAGGTAGTTTGGTTCTTTCCTATGAATAATTTTGAAAACTAGAGAACAGCACCGATATTTGAAAAAATCTTCCAACTTACATCCGAGAATTTGAATAGCTTCCGATGAAATATGATCAAACCTACGACGATTGAATACAAACCGGGCAATTGAGTTAAAAGCAACCTTTAGTTTTTAAAGTGTAAGAGAGTCAGTATCGGCAAACAATTCACATCCATAGGATATGATTGGGATTATTAGAGCTTTAACTAAATTTAGCTTAATTTGCACAGGTAAAATTGTTTTAGTAATAGATAGTCCTCGTAGCGAAGCATATACCTTATTTATTACAGTGTTTATGTGAGAATCCCACGTTAATTTGTTGTCAAACATGATTCCAAGATTCCACTTGGCAAGAGTTTAAAAAGATAGGAGGAAAATCAGAGAAACTCGGTTGATGTTTGGCGATTGGCATCGCTTTTGTTTTGATGTGATTCAGAGTCAGGCCATTACGTGCAGTCCACTCAAAGATAGATTGTAGATCGTCATTAATTTTGGCTATTGCGTCCTCAACCATGCCAATAGGAAAACTAATGTATAATTGAACATCGTCAGCATATATATGGAATCGACAATGAGATAAATGAAAAGGTAGGTCATTAATGAACAAGGAAAACAGTAATGGACCAACAATAGATCCTTGAGGAACACCATTATTAACGGGAAGAAACGAAGACAGTTTACTATTACATGAAACGGCTTGCAGCCGATTAGTCAAGTATGAATAAATACGTTTAATAGAAATGTCAGAGAAGTTAAAAAATGTCGCTAGTTTATCACAGAGTATTTCAGGGTTAACACAATCAAATGCTTTGGAAAGTCAAGTAGTGTTATCACAGTAGTATAATTGGCATCAATTGCCTGTCTTATGTCTTCGCAAACTTTTAATAATGCTGACGTGCAACTGTGTCCCGACCGGAAACCTGACTGGAGAGGATTAAGGAGCTGTTTGTCTTTTATAAATTGTTTAATCTGGTTGCTTATAATACATTCAAAAACTTTGGATAAAAAGGGAAGGATAGCTATTGGTCTATATTCAGAACTTGTACCTTTTTTTGGAATTGGGATGATTTTGGATTTTTTCCATGCACAGGGGTAAGTAGATGTCATAATGATAGTGTTAAATATATGGGTAATGTAGGGAAATAAAAGAGGAAGCAGCATTTTTATAAAGTCTGGGTCAACATTATCAAGTCCAACAGACTTGCATTTAATTGAAAAGACTGCATCTCCTACGCAGTACATGTCAACTGCGGCCAAGGAAAAAGCATTTTCTCGGTCTTGTTGTGCTGTCGTAGGGCTAGTGGTATGAGGTGTAATCTGTGTAGAGAACTTAAGGTTCAACTCGTCTAGATTTATATTGTCATCCGAAACTGAGATACTTGTCTTATTCAGTCGGATATTGCGAAATTCGTTCCACAAAAACATTGAGGAACGAGCACAATTAAATCTGTCATTATAATAACTAAGTTTAGCGGATCGAATAAGCTTAGTAACAAGGTTATGGGATGCTTTAAAGTCACTAAACATTTCCGCACACCCAAAACGTTTCCAACGACGGAACGAGACGTCTCTCCTTTTCATGGCTTTAAGAATGTCATAGGAAAGCCAAGGACAACTCTGTGACTTTTAAACTCGAGTCTTAATAGGAACATGTTTATTAAATAAGCAGTCAATTGTGGCAGTCAAGAAGTCAGTTTGTTTATTAACATCTGATGTCAAATAGATTGAATTCCAATCAATAGACAAACAATCACTAAAAAGTCTTTCAATATTTACATTGCAGAAGTCACGATATTGGATAGACTGGGACGAGTTTTTATGAACATGGAAATCGAAACCAAAGATAAGATCATGATACAAGAAGATGGGGACAGATAATTGACTAAAACACTTAACAAAATTTTCATCACTTGCAAGAAATACATCTAATAAAGACGGAACACAGTTAGGCTTAAAGTGGTTAGGATTAGAGACGTTTAGAAAAGAGAGCCCACTGATGTTTTAAAAGATTTAGAAGATGAAGTAAGAAGATTTATGTTTAAATCTCCACAAAGAATGAACTTTGGTGCAAGGTGTAATATTTCTTCCACAATTGGGGAAGTACCATTGTAGAAATGGGTAAAAGGCTACTTATCCATGCAAAGCTAGAAGAAGTTTTGTGGGGCGAGGCTGTGCAAACAGCAGTTTATCTGCTGTTTGAGATGCCCAACAAAACCATTAAGTGGACGAACGCCATTTGAAGTATGGAAAGAACGTAAACCATCAGTTAAGCACTTGCGAGTTTTTGCTCTCGAGCATTTGCGTTAGATAAAACCATAAAAAGCAAATTTCAAGCAAAGGGAAAAGAATACATTTTTGTTGGTTACTCTTGTGCAGCAAAAGCCTATAGTCTTTCCGACCCAGAAAAACGTATCGTTATTGAAAGACGAGATATAAAATTTGTGAAAGATGATTTTAATACGGCTACAACACAAGAGCTAAACAAACCAGATCGAAACGATGACTTCATGACAAAAATGATTTGTTTAGAATCCAACACAGTTCCACAAAAAGTACATCCGCCCAATCAGATTGAATGCAACGACATTAACGAAGACAACGGTCATCAGGAATTGGCTAGCGACGTTGACAATGAAGACAAGCAACCTATTATCGAAAAACAAGAATTCGGTGAAAGAGATAATGTCTTAAGTCGTCCTCAAATCATTCGCACGGGACTACCTGGAAGGCCAAAGAAGCAGTACAACATGCTCAATTGCTTACAATTTATAGATGACATCGAATCTCCGCAATCGGTTGCTGATGCCTTGAAGAGTCAATATACATAGGAATGGCAAAAATCAATGCAAGTCGAATATGACGCTCTCATGGCAAACAACATGTGGCGCTTAGTCGATCTGCCTGAAGGGCAAAAAGACATTGGTTCCAAATGGGTTTTTCGGATCAAAAAAAATATAAACCGCCGTCTTTAAAGAAAGATTTAAATCAAGATTAGTTGCCCAGGGGAGTGGACAACAATTTGGAATAAACTATAGGGAAAGTTTTTCTCCAGTCGCTTCGAAACCATACGAATGGTGTGTGCTATAGCTGCAGAAAAAAGTTGATCAAGTTGATATCTCAAACGCGTCCTTTAACAGTGAGTTGAAGGAGGAAGTATATATAAAATAACCTCAGAACTTTCTTAATGCTTCTCATCCTAATAAGATGCTAAGGCTTCAAAGGCTCCTTATGGACTTAAACAATCCAGTCGCATTTGAAATAACTCGTTGGACAAGGTTCTGCAAGCAATGTGTTTCAAAGGTGCAAAAATGAAACATGTTTATACGTCAAGAAAAATCAGCAAGATTTTAGCTACATCGCAGTTTACGTTGACGATCTTATAATCATCTGTTAAAACGAGAACGAAATTCAAGCAATTAAGAAGAAGATTGCGTGCAAATTCGACATACATGACGGCGGTCCTCTTACATACTGCCTTGGTTTGGAAATACAACGAAGCAGCTGCTACTCAACTTGATCCCGGTTTTCAAGTTAGCTGCAAGGAAGATAACTGCGTCAAGGTAAATATAACAAAATTTCAATCATTAATTGGTTCGCTTATGTACTTAGCAGTTTGGAGTCGACCAGACATTTTGCATGCCATTAGCAAATTGTCACAACGAAATATGGATCCACACATAGAGCACGAATCAGCCGCTAAACATATTTTACGATATCTTGCTGATACAATAAATCTCAGCATCGTGTATAGCAAATCGGATAAGGTAGTACAAGGATCCACTGACGCACATTGGGCCAACGATCAGCTAGATAGAAAATCTTATTCTGGATACGCCTTTTTTATGGGAAACAGTGTTTTTTCTTGGGCTTCAGCAAAACAAAGTATTTTCGCATTAAGTAGCACAGAAGCGGAGTACGTTGCTTTATTCATAGCTGCCAAAGAAGCTGTATATCTTCGTTGACTTCTAAAGAAAATGGGATTATCATATGAAGAAGCAATAACTATCTATTGCGACAACTTAAGTGCTCAACATATTGCTCGAAATCCAGTTCACCACAAGAGGACTAAGCATATAGATCTTAAGTTTCAATTCGTAAGAGAAAAAGTTGAAAATAATGAAATTAATTTGGAATATGTTTCTTCAGAACAAAATGTTGCCGATGTATTGACAAAAAGTTTAAGTAAGCAGAAACATTAAAGTTTATTATACATTTAAAGACACATATGTTGCTTAAGAAGAAGTGTTGAAATAGTGTTAAAACAATATGTATAAGCAAAACATGTATCTGGGAACATCCTTTTGAATTCTCTTTTTGTACATTTTCTTTTCTCATTAAAATCTCACTTTGTGAATAAACGTTGAACCGAACAGACTGTTTTCTTAGAATGAGAGGTGGTTTCTTTAAATTCTATAAGTATTGTTATAACTTTTTTATTTGATTGAATAAGATTATTTCTTATATCTTTTGTTTTATTAATTTCTTCTTTAGTAATTTATTATAGAAAAGAATATATAAGAGGGGATATACGAGTATATGTATATTAATCGGTTTATTTTATTAGTTTTAATGTTTGTTACTTCTATAATATTATTAGACCTACTTTAATTAGTATTTTCTGGGAGGTTGGGATGGACTAGGATAAGTTCTTATTGTTTAGTAATTTATTTTAATGTAAAATCTTATAATGCTGGTATATTAACTGCTTTAATAAATCGTGTTAGATGTAAAGCCACAGTTAGCTATTGCTTGAATATTAAATTATGGTAGATGAAATTATATTTATTATTTAAAATTTATGAAAAATGATAAAAGTATGATATTAATTGGAATATTAGTAATATTAGCAGCTATAACTAAAAGAGCTCAGATTTCATTTTCATCTTGATTCCCTGCAGCTATAGCTGCTCCAACGCCAGTTTCCGCTTTAATCCATTCTTCTACGTTAGTTACTGCTTGAATTTATTTATTAATTCGATTTAATTTTTTGTTAGTTGATGCTTTAATAGGTGCTTTATTTAAAGCTTTATTATTTATATGTGCTGGAGCTATTATTCATAATATAAATAATTTTCAAGATTTGCGTTTGATAGGTGGATTAAGTTTATATATACCTTTAACTTCTTCCTGTTTTAATGTAGCTATTTAGCTTTATGTGGTATACCATTTTTACCTGGGTTTTATTCGAAGGATTTAATTTTAGAAATTGCTTCTTTAAGTATATTAAATATATTTTTTTTTCTACAGGATTAACTGTTTGTTATTCTTTACGATTAGTTTAGTATTCCATAACAGGAGGTTTTAATTGTAGATCTTCAAATGTTTTGAACGATGAGGGGTGAGTAATATTAAAGGGTATACCATATTAGGATTAATATTTATAGGAATTATTGGAGATAGAATATTAAGATGATTAATTTTTTTAACACCTGATATAATTTGTTTACCTTAATATTTAAAATTTATAACATTATTTGTTTGTGTATTAGGGAGTTTAGTTGGTTATTTGATTTTAAAAATTTTATTATTATTAATATTATTATATTATTATGTAAATAAATCATTAAATAATTATTTGTAGAATCTATATGATTTATACCTTGTATTTCTACTTATGATGTTATTAATTATTCCTTAAGTATTGGTATAAATACTTTAAAGAATTTTGATCAAGGTTGATCAGAATTTATTGGGAGACAAAAATTGTATAAACAATTAGTTAATTTTTGTCAGTTTAATAATATATTACAAAATAATAATTTAAAAATTTATTTAATATTATTTATTTTATGAATTATTATTTTAGTAATATTTTAATTTTTTTTATATTTAAATACTTATAGTTATACTTAGAGTTATATTTAAATACTTATATTTAAATACTTATATTGAAGATGTTAGTGAGGTTAATTTAATTTTTAAATATATTACATAATTTTATTTAGTAATTTATAAAAAAAATATTTTAATTTCACAACGAAAATGTAATGTTTTTATTAAAGTATATAAATTAGAAATATAAATGGGATTTAACCATTAAAGTAAAAAGCTAACAGCTTTTACTTGATTATCATATTTCTTTAATTGGAATATAATAATTAAATTTTATCATTAACAGTGATAAACCGCTTTTTGGTTTCAATTAATTATTTAGAATAAGGGTAAAATTACCTAATATTAGATCGAAACTAATGGCAATAAATCGCTTCATATTCAAGGTAAATTGAGTTAATTAATAATTTTTGAATGAAAATCAAATGTTATAAGTTTAACTATAACTATAAAGTCCTAATAATAGGATTAAAATAAAAATAATTGATGTTATTGATCATATAAATAAATTTGAGTAGTTAATAATTATAATTATTGATAAAATTAAAGGAATTTCTACATCAAAAATTAAAAAAATAATCGTAATTAAAAAAAATTTTAATGAAAATGTATTGGAAAGTTAATTGGACATGCCCATTACATTAAATGTCATTTGTCATATCGACATGTTACTCAATACAATTTTTCTTCTTCTCCTTCCTGCAATCAGCTTGATCGGTGGTGTTTCATTTTATTTCTAGATTATTATAGGCAAATTCCACCCATTAGAATCTATCAGGTTATGGGCCATCCGCAGCCTATTTTATCAGTAATACGTGATAACGATATCAATTTATTTGTCGGGGTTAATATTTTCCTGAAATTTTCTATTGTTGTAACTTTTTTTTGCGCGCAACTAAATTGATAGCTAATTCAAGTGCACTTGTCACATGGTTGATAAAATTGAGACTATCAAATTAAGTGAATCGTTTGAAGACATTGCCAGTTTTTCTCAGGAATCAGATAATATTCTTGACGAAGCCTCTGTGAACAACAAAACAAAAGAAATGACCTCACAAATACCATTTAGTCGCCTTAAAGGCAGGGCGAATTACTCTGAATGGAAGGTCGGTGCAAGAGCTCACATGATAATCAAGGGAGTGTGGGACTATTGCCAGAATGTATTATCCCCCACAGCAGATGTTAACCAAAGGAAAGCTGATCTTAGAGCAATAGGTGAGTTAACCTTATTGCTTGAGCCGTCTAACTACAATCACATAGAAGGAGCAAGCTCATGCAAAGAAGCATGGGATAGTATAGCGGCGGCTTTTGATGATACCGGCACAGGTCGGAAAGTGGCACTGCTGCAACAATTGGTATCACTTAAGCAAAAGGAATGTGCATCAATGGAAGACTACGTCAATAAGATGAGTTCACTATGGTCAAAAGTGAAGACGGCTGGCTTTAATATAGACGAAGAAGTAGCCGGTTCATTCTGGTATGGTAGGTTTACCTGTGGAGTATAAACCTATGATACTTGCGGTAGAAAATTCTTCAACAAAAATTACATTTGATTACGTTAAAAACTTGCTAATGCAAGGCTTAATCTTTGAAAGTGAAAAATGTGATTCAAAAGAGGCGGCTTTAGCCATCAAAAACAGAAAATTCCAAAATAGGAACAAAAAGCATTGCTTTGGATGTGGTTCCAAACAACATTTCGTTAAGAACTGCCCTAAAGCAAAAGGCAAAAAAATGCCACAACACTAAAATGACAAAAATGAAACTATGTTATTTTCATCATTGCTAGTTCAATCCAGTGAATTACCATCAGATTGGTATATTGATAGTGGTTGTACCGTTCATATGACAAAACACAAATCGATCATTAAAAATATACGAGAACCTGTGCAAAAGGAAGTAATTGTGGCAAACAATGATAGAATTTTAATTGATTGTGTGGGCAGCGTACAGCAACAGGTGTTAAATGATGGGAACCAGAAAGAGATATCAATCAGCAAAGTTCACTATGTACCTAATATTTGCGCAAATCTCTTATCGATAAGCCAAATGGTGAAGAACGATAAATCAGTTTTGTTTACAAGTGATGGGTGTAAAATTTTTGACTCAAACTGGAATGTACTCGCTACAGCAAGTTTAGTTAATGATTTGTTCAAATTGGATGTTCCACATGATGTTAAATCTTTAAATGCAGAAGCACAGAAAGAGCCAGTAATCACGACAAAACTCAAGGAACGATTCCAAGAGATAGTGTGTGTGAAACATGTGTCAAAGCTAAACAAAGTCGTTCTCCATTTAAAGACGAAGGCAACCGCGCAATGAAATTACTTGAATTGGTACATAGTGACGTTTGTCAAGCCTCGTCGGTGGAATCAATGAGTGGTTTTCGTCATTTTGTGTCGTTCATTGATGATTTTTCAAGAAAGGTGTGCATATTCGTGATTAAAAACAAAAGTGAGGTGTTTGACTGCTTTGTGAAATATAAAGCAATGGCTGAAAGACAAACAGGCCACAAATTAAAGTGCTTTAGGAGCGATAATGGCACCGAATTTTGCAACAATAAATTCCGAGAGTTTTTTGAGAAAAATGGAATTTTGCATCAGAAATCATGTGTTTATAGCCCACAACAAAATGGGTTAGCAGAACGCGTGAATAGAACAATTATGGACAAAGTGCGCTGTCTGTTGATCGATTCTGGGCTCCCGAAGCCGTTTTGGGCAGAAGCTGCAATGACGGCGGTTTACCTCATCAATCGACTCCCTTGTAAAGGAACCGGAGAGAAGTCACCTGAAGAGATCTGAACAAATCAAAAACCAAATTTGTCGATGCTCTAAGTTTTTGGATGTCAAGCTTTTGCACACGTACCATCTGTGAAGCGTGAAAAATTAGACAGCAAATCCATTGAATGTATTTTCATTGGATATGCCTCAGATGCAAAAGCATACCGGCTCTTCAACACCCAGTCAAACTCAGTTGTTGTAAGCAGAGACGTAACATTCCTGGAATCAAACGGCGCAAATAAGGTAATTGATTTTGAATCTCAAACTAATGGTTTTTTGTTGGATTATTCCGAATCAGGGGAGGTTATGGCTCCTAATGGCTCTCATTCAATAAGTGATTCGCAAACAACAAGTTCACCTGCAAACCGAAGGGATTTGGAAGCTGTAAATTCATCAAATCAACAATCAGTCGATGACTCAATTACTTCGCTCGCCGATGATAGTAACGACAGTACTTGGCAACCAAGCGATATAGACGATGAAGAGGAAATGCTCCAAGATGTTGAACCTCGCCAGAAATATTCTCGAAATCAAGGGAAGCCGAAGCCAGATTACGCTAATTTCACTTTCGCTTTCGCTTTCTTTGGGAGTGATCCAGCTACGTTCAAACAAGCCATTTCGAGTGAGAATGCCGATTCGTGGAGGTCTGCCATGAAAGATGAATTTGATTCACTTCAGCAAAATAAAACATGGAACCTAGTGGAGCTACCTGCTGGAAAATCGCCGATTAGATGCAAATGGGTGTTTAAATCAAAGCGTGACAGCCAAGGAAAAGTCGTACAGTATAAAGCAAGGCTGGTGGCGAAAGGCTTTACTCAAGTGGAAGGTGTGGACTACCATGAAACATTCTCCCCGGTAGTTCGTTTTACGACCATTCGATACTTGATGGCGATTGCAGCCAAATATGATTTAAATATTCGTCAATTGGATGTTGTGACAGCCTTTCTCCATGGTAAGCTGGAAGAAGAGGTGTTAATGTCGCAGCCTGAAGGATTTTCCGATGGGACTGACTGCTGTTGTAAGCTAATGAAATCCATTTACGGACTAAAGCAATCGAGTCGTATTTGGAACTGTACTCTAACCCAAGTACTTTTGGATTTTGGACTAAAGTGTTCGTCGACAGATCAATGCGTGTATTATCTAATCGAAAGATCTCGACTTTTCTTCGTAGCCATTTACGTGGATGATATCTTAATTTTTAGCAATGATCCAGGACTGGAACAGGACCTCACTGATGTTCTCTTCCAGCAATTTAAAATGAGAGATATGGGAGAGATATCATCCGTTTTGGGAATTCGAGTAACAAGAAACAGGAAAACAGGTACCATTTCTCTTGATCAAATTCAATATATCAAATATATTTTATCTCGTTTTAACATGAGCGACTGCAATCCAACGGTTGCACCAGTGGATATTAATCAGAAAATATCTGCCAAAATGTGCCCGAGCAACGATGAAGAGAGAAACCAAATGAAGGATGTACCGTATAGACAACTGGTTGGGGCTCTGCAATTTTGCGTACAAGTTTCAAGACCAGATATCTGTTTTCCAGTCAACGTATTAAGTCGATACAGTAATAATCCTGGCAGAGCACACTGGGGTGCTGCGAAGCGTATCTTACGCTACCTCAAAGAAACAATTGATAAGAGGATAACATACAATAATTCTCAAACGCTTCTTAAAGGCTATTGCGATGCTGATTGGGCCAGTGATGAGGACGAGCGACGATCTACTACGGGTTATTTGTTCACCATGCAAGGTGGTGCAATTTCGTGGTGCACCAGACGACAGAAAACCATCGCAATCTCAACGACAGAGGCGGAATTTATGTCTATGACAGCAGCAATACAGGAATGCATTTGGCTTAAAAGGCTTGAAAACGAACTTTTCTTTTCAATGATTTTGGTAAATGAAGCAAATATGTTCGAACTGTTTTTACACGATTCGCTCACGTCTGGGTCATATAGTTTTTCTTTTTCTCCTTCCTGCAATCAGCTTGATCGGTCGTGTTTCATTTTATTTCTAGATTATTATAGGCAAATTCCACCCATTAGAATCTATCAAAATGGTAATCGAGATGATGATATAGGATCAAATCCACATTCAAATGGAGAATTTTTTTCTCGATCATTATTAATTAATATACGAGGGCGGGTCAATAAGTCAATAAATTTTTAAATTTCTGACCTCTTTACTGAAACAGCAACACTGCTCCTGTCAACAGGCATCTGTCAGTTGACTCCTGTCAAAATTTAAACTTGCTGCGTCAGTTAGTTTGTGTTTGACAGCTATTTTTATCAGACTACTCACTAATTTGAGGAGAAAATGGAAAAAAGTGAATTTCGTGTGCTTATTAAGCATTATTTCTTGCGAAAAAAAACCATTACCGAGATCAAGGCTAAGCTTGATAAATACTATGGGGACTCTGCACCATCGATTTCAATGGTAAAAAAGTGGTTTACTGAATTTCGTTGTGGCCGTACAAGCACTGAAGATGCCGAACGTCCTGGACGCCCAGTTGAGGTCTCTACACCCGAAACAATCGAAAAAATTCACGATATGGTGTTGGCCGACCGAAGATTGAAAGTGCGAGAGATTGTGGAAGCCGTAGGGATCTCGCATGGCTCAGTGGTTTAAATTTTGAATGATCACTTGGGCATGAGAAAGCTTTCCGCAAGATGGGTGCCGCGTTTGCTCACAGTCGACCACGAACGCAATCGTGTAACAACTTCACAGGAAGGTTTGGCGTTGTTTAATCGCAATATGGAGGAGTTTTTGCGCCGTTTTGTAACCGTGGATGAAACATGGATCCATCAGAACACACCAGAGAACAAACAACAGTCAAAACAGTGGGTTTCTAAGGGTGAATCGGCGCCAAAGAAGGCCAAGGTGGGTTTGTCAGCCAATAAAGTTATGGCGACTGTTTTTTGGGATGCACGCGGGATAATCCACATTGACTACGATTACCTTCAAAAGGGAAGAACAATCAATGGGGAATATTATGGCAACTTATTGGACCGATTCAATGACGATTTGAAAAAAAAAACGACCTCATTTGGCCAAGAAAAAAGTTCTTGTCCACCAAGACAATGCAAGGGTGCACACATGTGCAGTTGCCATGGCAAAAATCCATGAATTGAGCTATGAATTGCTCCCTCATCCACCCTATTCACCAGATTTGGCTCCGAGCGACTACTTCTTGTTCCCAAACCTGAAGAAATGGCTTGGTGGAAAAAGATTTGACTCCAATGATGAAGTCATCTCGCAAACAAAGGCCTATTTTGAGGACCTCGACAAATCATTTTTTTTGGAAGGGATAAAAAAATTGGAGAAGCGTTGGACAATGTGTATAGAGCTCAAGGGAGACTACGTTGAAAAATAAAATTATTTTTTTATCAAAAAATCTGTTTTAATCCAAAAACGGACTTATTGACCCGCCCACGTAACTATGTACAATTGATAAAGTGATAATAAATCAATGATATAATAGTAATAGAAAAAAATTATTTATACTAATATATAAATAGACCTTATGATTGGAAGTCATATAAACTTTTATGCTACAATATATAAATTATATTTATTTTATCCTCCTCATCAATAAATTGATACAAGTAGAGCGGAAATAGAGGATCTGTATGTTGTTACCAATTGGATATTTTAATGTTGTTGTCGGAGAAGAAACCGAAGGCTAGCATATGTGATAATTTGAATGCTACATTGCCATGTTTGCAACATTCGTCTAGGTCATCTAGGTTAGAAAAAATTAAATTGCCGACCTTTTCTGGGAAGTTTTCAGAATTTCTAAACTTTATAGGATTGGTTGATGGCTTGGTAGATTTTAAAAATATGAACCCGTATCAATAAGAAATAAAAACAAGCCGTTGTGATTTCAAAAAAATACGAGTATATAAAAAATTGTATGTTTATTAATTAAAGTTTTACTGGGAAATCGACCGAGTCTGATGACTGTACAAATACTTCTCAAAAAAATGTGAAGAGAGGAAAATTTAAATTATGTACTAAACAGCCTTTTTTAATACAAAGAGAAACTTGCAGTTATTCCGCAAGTAGCAACCAACAAAATATGTATAAACCAGTATTTTACAGCATTACCAGATACGAATTAAATTAAATATGTACTTTAAATTTCATTCATCTTTCATCATATAATACTTTTAAGGATGTTAAAGAATTTATGACTTGTCTCTCATTTCCAAAGAATAAAGCAGTTGAATTGGTCTTTTTAGAACAGCTCCTGACGACAAACGTATTTCGCACGCACGAACTTTACCATCTCTACCTGGAAAGATTTTTTGTACCACTGCTAGGCGCCAAAGTGCTCTGGGCTGTGACAAATCCTCTAATAGAACAACGTCTGCTTCTTTCATATTGCTGCAATTTGACGGTTTTTCAGCATGATGAAGTAAACGAAACTGGCAAAGATACTCCTTAAACCACCTTTTTTTAAATGAAGTCAAAAAACGTAAACATTGCTTCCATTGTTCGCGCAGTTTACTTCCCGTTTCTTGATTAGTTGCAATTTCAGTTGACGTAGTATAATAAGCATTGACGAAATGCGCTGGAGTTAATGGTGAGAGGTCCAATGGATCATCACCCGTATAGGTTAAGGACCTTGAGTTCACAACGGATTCGACTTCTATCAGCAATGTGTTTAATTGATCATAGTCCAAAGTACTCTTCTTAACAGCAGTTCTGAGAGCCGATTTAACGACTCCAACTAGGCGTTCCCAAAAGCCGCCACACCATGGAGCTCGCTCCACAATAAATTTCCACTTAATCTTCGAGTTGCTTAAAAATCCCATGAATTGCTCGCTTAATCTTAAATTATTAAATTGCAAAAGTTCTGTTGAAGCCTTTTTAAATGTCTTAGCATTGTCCGAGTAAATGGTACGCGGATTTCCTTTCCGTGCTATAAACCTTCTTAATGCTAGAAGAAAGCTTTCCGTGGTTAAGTTGGTAGTACTTTCTAAGTGCACTGCACGAACAGCAGCACACGTAAACAACAAAATGTAAAACTTTTTAGAACGACCTGTTTCATTTGATATGTAAAGAGAACCAGCGAAATCCAGTCCACAAATTTCGAATGGTCTCGATGACAAGATGCGATCTTTAGGCAATGGTGCGAAAACTTGTGCAGCGGGCTTACCCCGTAAAGTCTTACATACAAAACAGCTTTTTATAACGTTTTTAATAAGTTGACGACCTTTGATAATCCAGAATTTATAACGTATTGTAGTAAGAACTAACGATGTACCACCATGGAAAGTTTTCTCATGGATATCCCTTACAATAAGATTCGTTATGTAACATTTCGGTAGAATTATTGGATGCGACAAATTCGGATCATCGAAAACTTTTTGCAGACGTTCTCCTAACCTTAGTAATCAGTTAGTCCTGTCAAGAAAAGGAGGAAGAGATATTAGCGGAGAATTAAAATGTATACTTCCAAGTTCTTTAGAGAAGTGATTCCTTTGTATTACGCTGATCCAAGATTTTTCGGTGAGATCGATTTCTTCTGCTAGCAAAGGACCTTCACATCGCTGTATATTCTTAAATGCTTTAACTGCTCGAAAGACATAAGATGTGACTCGCAAAAGATGAACTAAATCTTTCACTATTACATATTGATGCGCATAGAATTTCAGGTTCACCTCCATCAACCCTCTCAAAGACGGATATGTTAGAAAGCGACACCTGGCTCCTTCGAAAGCCAAGGATGTCCTGTCCACCAAAGAGAAGAGTTTACAAGAACGTTGGCACTTACCCCTCTTGTAACAAGATCAGCTGGATTATTCGAGCCAGCGCAATACCTCCAACACTCTATAGGCGATAATGACCTTATCTCCTTGACCCGGTTTTCGACGTATTGTTTCCAACGTTTTGCTGTTCCTTGAATCCAGAAAAGAGCAATAAGGGAGTCAGACCAAAAAAATGTTTCAGAAACCGCTAAATTAAAGTTACGCTGTAAGAATGATAATAAACGCGGAGCAATAAGAGCCGCAGTCAGTTCTAATTTGGGTAGAGTAAGTTCCGATCGTTTGTCAGTCTTAAGAGGTGTTCTTGGCACAAATAAGCTGCACATTTTCATGCACTGTTCTGGCATAAGCTACTGCTCCATAGGCTAACTGACTTGCATCTGCAAAAATATGCAACTGTGTCGAATTTTTTACCGCAGCTATATGTCGGGGAATCGCTATTTCGAGGAGATCTTTAGCTTCATTGCAACACTGTTCCCAAGTTCTCTGCAAATGTGTTGGCAAAGATGCATCCCAGTTTAAACATTGCTTCCATATTTCTTGGAAAAGAATTTTCAACCGCACAGTCCACGGACCGATAATTCCAAACGGATCAAACATCCTTGCCATCGATCTCAAAACTTTTCGCTTGGTTCCAACTAAAATTTCAGACCTAAATGCCATCATTAATGAACTTAAATCCAATGCAAGCTCACCCGCCGCCATTATCCATTGCAATCCCAACACCTTTCTTATTCCTGTATCTCTTCTATCCCTTGAAAAATGCTGGCGAATATTTGTATTATTTGTGCCCCATTTACGCAACAACATCGAAGCACCACCCAAAATAATCTGAGCTTCCCGATAAATATTGATCGCATCGTCTTCGTTATCTACACTCACAATCAAATCATCCATGCAGAAACCCTTTCGTATCACTTCACACGTCTTTGGATATTGCTCACTGGCCTCTTTAATAACGATTTGTATCGCTGCACATAGTAAAAAGGGACTGCATGTCACCTAAAACGTAACTCGAGTCATACGAAATGTTTGTACAGCTGGTAAAATGTTTTCGTTTTCTATTTTCGATAAGAACCAAAAAAACCTATGACTATCCCTATCGTCGTCGTGAAGTACGATCTGAAGAAAGGCCTTTTCCACGTCTGCTATGAGTCCAACTTTACCAACGCGAAAATTTAGTAGTATAGCCAGAAAATCAGGTAGTAAATTATCCCCCACTTCCAGATTTTCGTTAAGTGAAGTAAAGTTTGGTGCATGCGCTGATGCATCAAACACTATGCGCAGTCTGGTGGTGTCTTTATCTCCACGGTACACAGGTCTGTGTGGAAGGTTGTAGGTATGTTGTACGTTACCAAAACAATTCGGGGCAATTTCGGCAATACCAGTAGAAAACATTTCGTCCATCGCATTATTCGCATTATCGTATTCCAATAATCGTCCAGCTGAAATTAACTTTCGCACCAGTAATTGCATTCGTGTTAGTGCTCCATTCTATTATCATTCAACAAAACAGAGTTTGTTTTCCACGGAAGGGATGCCTCGAACCTATTTCCTTTTCTATGTATGTATGAAGATAAATTACAGCTTACCTTGTCGTTCGATTCGTGTGAAATCCCAATTGCGTCAAGACTCCAAAAATGTTTAACATCTTCGCAGGCGCGAGTACTTAAAGTTGTAGTAAAGCTTTCGGTCTCCTTAAACTGTGCTCCTGAAGGACCATGAATTGTCCATCCCAAAATGGTATTGATAGCTAATAGTTTGTTCGTAATGCGTCACTGTTCTCCTGTGACGATTTGCCAATATGTGTCAGCACCGATCAGTAAACTGATACCGTCTTCAGCAGTGTGGGTGGAAATTTTTGTATCAGCCAGCATCATTGCTTGGGATACAAGTTCGGCATCGGATATCTGCACATATATCATGGACTTCTATTGCATCCAGAGTCACAGCGCGATCATCAAATTGATTACGTAGTAATAATCTTACCTTTTTGCACAACTTGCTGGGTTTAGCCTTATCTGTACCAAAGGGAATAACACTGAGATTGTGCACACCTACTACAGGCAAATCAAGTATATCCGCAACAGTGCTCTTCACAAAAGAAAGCTGCCTTCCACCATCTAAAACTAGTCGAATGTAAGATGACCGGGAAGAAGTTTCGCTGCTGACGAACGCATATGCTGTCTGTAAGTAAACTATTTTTTGTGGACTTTTTTCCGATGTACTTGTATATAAATTGATGAATTGTGGACATTCTATAGACGAATCTTTGCCTATGGTGGCACTAGATGAAGGGGTAGATTTGCGTTCATAAAATGTTGGATCACACATGCTGGTTACGTGTTGTTTTGTACATGTTTTGCATTTAATTTTCACCCTGCACATTTTTGAGTTGTGTCCTTTTCTGCAACAGCGATAGCATCTGCCTTCTTGTTTTAAAATTTCCTTATTTTCCGATAAGTTTTTATTACTGCATTCAGATGCAGTATGATTTCTTGCCTTGCAAAATAAACACCAACAATTTTTTTCAGTTGTCAATAATCCTACAGCTGTTTTGACAGGACGTCTACTCACCACAGTTGAACGATTGGTGGTGACTTTTGCTTCGTTTGCTTTTTCAAGTGATACGATTTCACGTTTTAAAAATTTTAGTAAATTATCAACTGCTTTGTCGCTGACTTTTCACAAAAGCTTTTGAGAATTACTTGCTACTGCACTGTCTTCGTTATTGGTGTTTAACTCCGAAAAATCCTCAGAGTATCTATAAAAATCTACTCGTAATTCATTATGTAGACAGCGTAAAAGAACACCTTTTAGCATAATGAAATAATTTGACGAAGATATTCCCAGCGTTGAAAGAGAGCGAGTAAAAGATAGGACCAACGTATATAGCCGTCTCAAACTTACAACATCAGACTTTGAGTTCACTGACTGAATAAAAAGTAGCTGTTGCATGGTGTGATCTATTATTTTATCGGTATTGCCATACTCTTCTTTCAGCAGAGTTATTGCTGTACGATAGTTTGCTTCTGTTGGAGTGAGACCTGCCAATGTTTGTGCAGCCTTGCCATATAGCACCGTTTCCAAATAATTAAATTTGTCTATCGTACTAATAGAGTTGTTCTCGTGTATTAAAGCACGGAACTATTCCCAAAAGGGAATCCATTCTCGAAAATCACCTGAGAACTTTTTGGGTTTCAATCTTGTCAGCTTAATGGCACTTTCAAGAGAAGTTTTGGATGGCCTTGTTGGAGTTGTATACTCACGTGTATTTACTGCAGTGATGTTGCGTGCAAGATGTTCCTCAAGAGAGCCGATATTTAAGACGAGTTAGTGTAATTGTTGCCTTATCTTCATATTCTATGACCATCTCCGACTCCTTGGTCATGTCTTCTTCTTTTATGAAAGACACGACGTTTACGTTTACTTTTCGCAAATAATCGTTGATCACGTTCAACCTATCTATAAAAATTGTTAATTCTTCCGCGATAGTATCTAGGTTGTCCATGTTTTCATTAAATTTGGAGTCATCAGACTTTAAATAATCGGTCGCGCTTTTAATGAGCTTAGTCAATTGACCACGATACTTGATAATTCCATTATCCTACACACAATCTACATGATTTTTCTTCTCGAAATATATATAAATTCTTGTTTATTCTTCGAATGTCCCGGGTTTCGGCACCAAGTTTTAAAAATATGAACCCGTATCAATAAGAAATAAAAACAAGCCGTTGTGATTTCAGAAAAATATATAAAAAATTGTATGTTTACTAATTAAAGTTTTACTGGGAAATCGACCGAGTCTGATGACTGTACAAATACTTCTCAAAAAAATGTGAAGAGAGGAAAATTCAAATTATGTACTATACAGCCTTTTTTAATACAAAGAGAAACTTGCAGTTATTCCACAAGTAGCAACCAACAAAATATGTATAAACCAGTATTGTTTACAGCATTACCAGATACGAATTAAATTAAATATGTACTTCAAATTTCATTCATCTTTCATTACATAATATTTTTAACAGTAGATAAGGATAAGGGCAATCTGCAAAAATTTAACTATTTGCTCAGCATTAAGTGTAGTTAAGGAATTCGATCTGACGAGTAGAAATTACACTAAAGCAATACAGCGATTAAGAAAAAGGTGTGATAACAAGGCGATGATGTTTCCATAGCCAATTAATGGAATTTTCAAATTCCAAAGATCTCAAAGTGTTGTTCTTTTAATCTTCGAAATTTTGAAGATAATTTCAACACTCATCTTGCGGCGATGCTTAGTATAGATGATTGTAAGGATATTTCAGAATCTGTTTTAATTTCGTTTGCGTTAGATAGAGTCGATTTGGATACAAAAGCCAAGTGGGAGGAAGTGATTGATCATTCAAACACCCGTCATGGCCAGATTTTTCGCGACTGTTGGATCCTCGTTGCCAAACCTTAGAAGCAAGAGAATCTAACATTTGTAAGGTAGAATCAAATAAAAGTGAGAATAATAGCCGAAGCCGTTCTTGAAAAATGAATAGAAACCAGTCGTCCAACACCTCGTTGGTTGTGAACAAAGCCATGCGTGAGTTTTGTCAGTCGGGTTTGCATTGTATAGTTGAGTGTCCTCTACCAGTTTCGTAGAGGATAAGAGACGTGTTCCTTGCATAAACTGTTTGGGGAAAGGCCACTCAGTAAGAAGGTGCAATTCGCTAAAGTGCATTATTTGTTCATTGCCACATCATCGATTACTTCACAGATTTACGGTAAACCAGGTAACTGAAAAAGCTGCAGATAGAGACGCAATGGCAAACACCAGCTCCAGTTGTACCAGTACCATTGTTTCAAATGCAGGTGAACATTACAACGCAAATGTTATTTTAGCAACAGCTTAGTCTACATAAGAGACAAATGTAGTAGATTTCAACCTGCTCCCGCCTTGTTGGATTCTGCATCCAAGTTGAACTTTATAACCGAGGATATGGTTCAGAAACTTAAGTTGCATAAATTTCAAATGTATACATGCGTTTCCGGAATAGGAAAATCAAATTCTGTCATACATTATAAGACAGAAGCGAATTACAAGTCACGAATTTCCGACTTTGAACTAAATTTGAACTTGTTGATTCTAAAGTCAATCACTAATATTCAACCTTTAACAAAAATGGATATTTCTGATTGGAATAATCCCATGAATCTATTATGACAAAGCATGGGAACTGCTTGTCGCCAGATATGACCATAAGCGAGTGTTGGTACACGCTCATTTCCAACTTTTTTTCGAACAGCAGCAGTTGACAAAGGAGATTGCAAGTAACACAAAGTCTCTACTGGACACGTCCCAATAATGCCTCCATGCTCTAGAAAATTTACGATTGACGGTGAGTTGTTGGGATGACATTTTAATTTATATACTGGTTCAGAGATTACCTGCTTTTATATCAGCGTTTGTGGGAGGAGAAGTTAGGTAGTTCGAAGGAGTTGCCCACACCAACACAATGTACAGAGTTCCTGGAACACGTTTTCGAACCTTTGAAGCAATAGCTGGAACGAGTGGCACAAAGGGCAGCGGTTCTTCTCCACACAAAGCTGTTGCTGTAGAGAAGAAAACTGTGTTGCACGTCGGGAAGAAGCAGTTTTCGTGCCAGGTGTGTGGAAGAGGTCAACATTCCCTTCGATCTTGTCAGAGGTTTATTGATATGGAGATCTGTGAACGATCCTAGACTCTGGACAAGAGCATACGTTTTGAAGTCGCTGACCGGTCTTTTGCCCTTAGGTCTGCAAAACTGGGAACATATCCAGGGCTTAAAGTTAGCTGATCCACAATTCGACAAACCTGCCACTGTTGATCTTCTCCTTGGAAGCAATGTTTATTGCGAGTTCATTCGATCAGCAATTATCCGTAGCACAGATGAAAGGTCTCCAATCGCACAAGAATCCGAGCTAGGTTGGCTTCTACTTGGGAAGGTCATTTCAGTTTGTTAATTGCGACTCAAACCAGTTAGACGTGTTTTTCTTGTTCTCCCTATTCACCTGTTCAATTTTCAGTTATAAATCTCGTTAAATTGCATTTTCCGGTTAATAACCCCCAGTGCTCGAATTCATTATTTTTTTTTGTCTACTGGCAGATTTCAGTGCAAATAAAAGCCCCTATCTACAAAAAAAAAAATAAAAATAAAAAAATAAAAAAAAATAACTCGACCTATATCTATACCCTCACTGACCTACACAACCAATTTGAATATGTCTTGCGGAATTGCCAATTGTGTAATCGATGACAGCAATGCTGACTGGGTAGCTTGCAAGGGCATTTGTGGGAACGCCTTTCATGCCGTTTATGTCGGGTTAAATAAAAGCAACACGGTGTTTATTAAAGAATTTTCCGATAACCTACTTTTCTTCTGTGATGAGTGTAAGAGTATCTCACTTTCACACGTACTTTTGGCAATAAAATGCCTAAGTGATTCAAATGACTCCTACCAGGACGCACTCGCCAAAAAGATTACGGATAAAATTTCGGTAGTAGAAAACAGTGTTAAAAGTGTTGAAGAGTTACGTAACTCGGTGCAGAACTCAGCCGATGTAATAAAATCAAAAGTAAAGCACATGGACAAACAAATTGCTGGTCTTATCGAGTTAGATTCCGGGAGATCCAGGAATGAAGAAACTCCCTTACGTCACCTCGATAAAGTGTTGATTGACATTAAAGCTATGTGTTCTGCGCAGGTTATCTCCAACCAAAAAACCTGCGAGATGATAAACTCCCTGCGTGACGACATAGACATTCATTTTCAGTCCTCGTCACACAAACAACTCTCTCCCAAACACTGTGATCCCATGCTCGAAGTTATCTTCGATAAAGTGAACGATGTCGGCGACGAACTTACCGCGACTCGATCCCTCGTATGCGATATTGAGCATCACATCGCAACAATAAACAGCAAAATCGTTGATACACAAAACTTGCCGCAGCCTTACCAGAATGTTCCCTACAATACATCACTCATGGCTGAATTAATGGAACCTGAAGTGGATTCACGCTCACCCCCACATATAAGTCATCTGCGGACGGTTCAACCCACTGATTCCTGCGAAGTTTCTTCCAACTTAACAGCTCCTCCAATCGCTGCCCCACAGAAGCTTATCAGTCATTTCAATTCAACTTGGACACCTTCCGAATGGCAACGTAGACTTGATAAGCTTGCTTCGAAGAATCAATTGGTCACTACGCTTCTTATCAAAGGCGCCCCCCCAAAGGCTGATGTTGATTGGATCTCAAATTTCTTCGAAAAGGAATATGGCATTACCATTAGCCACTGCAATTTGCTTCCTACATCTCACCACAGAAGCAAGCGCAGCTTCAAGCTCAATCTTCCAACCAAGTACGAATGGTTATTCCATAATCCTGCCAGCAACAATTTCAATCTTGGAAAGATGCGTGTCTGCAAATGGTTGGAAAATACGCCCAAGAAGCAGGATAAAGCCAAGCAGTCCGTTATACCTAAACCAAGAAATAAGTTAGTAAATAAATCCAATTTGCCAAAACCCACCTCCTCTTCCCACAACAAACCCAGCTCCAATTGGAGTTTTAAAACAACAATTTTTCCTAATTTTAAGCCGCCCACCCAAACTCCAACTCCCCCTATTCCACCTCAAGTCAAGCCCCAACGTCAACGTGTCTCTTTCGACTTAACCCCTACAACTCAAACTCCTGCCACTCAAACCCCCACCATTCAACCCCAAACACACACGCCTTTCCCTAATTTCGAGCTAAGTATCCCAATTTCATCAGTTCTCACATTTTAAACCCTATTTCAGAAAAACCAGCCGTTGCGACACCGAACTCATTAACCACTCCCTCTTCTATTGACCCCCTTTCGCCACCCACTGTTAAATTAACGCAGCAAACTAGCGATACCACCGAATGTCGCTATGCGCTCTCTAGGCTTAGGTTAGGTTAGGTAAGAGTGGCTGTTGGAAATACCAACCCACTTAGGCCTATTGGCCCATTGTGATGCCACGTGGATCTATGATCTTCTTACTACTGGAACCAGTTTGAGCTTTTAATAAAGCGTAGGAGACTGTTAACGTCTATTTTTTCTAGATCGTTTAGGTCGTTGTAGAAGAAAGCTCCTAGGTGAAGCTTCCTTCTCTGAGAGAGAGCTGGGCATGTGCAGAGTAGGTGGGGGATTGTCTCCTCCTCTTCCTCGTCCATGCAGCTTCTACAAAAATCGTTAGTAAAAGCGCCAAGCCTTCTTGCGTGCTTGCCTATGAGGCAGTGTCCGGTAATGACACCTATTATGGCGCTGAGATGTTTCCTTTCTAAGAGGATCAGACACTTAGATCGACTCAGATCCAGCTTTGGCCAGATCTGTTTTGTCGCTAGACATGTTTGTCCAGCAGTCCACCTAAGGTCCGTTCTTTTATTGGCATCTAGCTTTAGTGTTAGTTTGCACGTAGCGATTGGTATACCTATACTACCTTTGTCTGGTAGGATAGGTAGAGTGGTTCCAATTTTGGCGAGTTCATCGGCTCTGCAGTTCCCTGGAATGTCTCTGTGGCCCGGCACCCAACAGAGGTGAATGTTGAACTGCTCTGCCATCTCCATGAGAGATGATCGGCATTCAAGGGCAGTTTTAGAACACAATGAGACCGAGTCCAGGGACTTGATGGCGGCCTGACTATCCGAAAATATGCGGATATCCTTTGCAGATATCACGTTTTTCTTCAGCCAGGACAGAGCTTCTTTAATCGCCAAAATTTCCGCCTGGAACACGCTACAGTGATTTGGAAGGCGGAAAGAGAGGCTTAGGTTAAGCTTATCTGAGAAAACACCGCCGCCAACTCCGCTGTCGGTTTTAGATCCATCTGTGTAGAGATGGATTGACTTGTCCTCCATGAAAGCATCCTCCTCCCAGAATGATCTAGAGGGGAAGCTTACATGGAAGTTTTTGTCAAACCAAAGTTCAGGTATGGTGTAATCGGTGTTCTCTGTGAGGATTCCTAATGTATTAAGAATGTTGGCGTGGCCAAATGAATTATTTGTCCACTGTTTAGTCGCTTTAAGGCGAATAGCTGCAGTCGCAGCTACTTGCTTGCTAAAAATGTCGAGGGGTGTCAAGTGAAGCAGAATATCTAATGCCGCAGAGGGGGTAGACCGCAAGGCTCCGCTTGTGCATAGACATGCTGTTCTTTGGACTCTGCTTAATTTAATGCAGTTGACTGCATTTTCCAAGGCCGTCCACCAGACAACCACCCCGTAAGTGAGTATCGGTCTTATGACCGAGATGTATAGCCAGTGGGTTATGCGAGGTTGAAGGCCCCATTTGTTCCCAATGGCTTTCTTGCAGGAGAATAAAGCTATTGTAGCTTTATTGACTCTTTCTTGAATGTTAGGTTTCCAGTTTAGTTTCCTGTCAAAAATGAGACCCAGATATTTTGCTGTATCGGAGAAAGCTAAACTGGTACCGTTTATTGAAGGAGGGTCTATGATTGGAATTTTATATTTCCTAGAAAAGAGGACAAGATCAGTTTTATGGGGGTTTATTCCCAATCCACAGCGATCTGCCCAGCAGGTTAATCTGTTAAGATTTACTTGGAGGAGTTCTTTAATGGTATTTAAATGTTTTCCTGAGACGGCTATGGCAACGTCATCCGCATAGGCAATCACTCTGCTACCACCCTCTTCCAGGTATATCAGTAGTTCGTTAACCACTAAGTTCCAAAGAAGGGGGGAGAGGACACCGCCTTGCGGCGTACCCCTGCTGACATATCTTTTAGCAGAAGTCTCACCCAGTTTGGAGTTGATTATCCTGCTTGTTAGCATTAGATTAATCAGCTCCCCAAGTGAGTCGTCTACCTGCAGAGTTGACAACGCAGTCGTGATTGCGGATGTGTTGACGTTGTTAAAGGCGCCCTCTATGTCCAGGAAAGCAACCATTGTGTACTCCTTATATTGTAGGGATCGTTCGATGTGGCTAGTCAGAGAGTGCAAAGCCGTTTCCACCGACTTTCCTTTACAGTAGGCATGTTGAGCCGTAGACAGAAGTCTTGGATCAACTTTAGCTCGAATATGGATATCAATCAGTCGTTCTAAAGTTTTCAGAAGGAATGACGATAGACTTATGGGTCTGAGGTCCTTTGGGACCACATGAGAACATTTTCCAGCTTTGGGAATGAATACTACATTGACTTCTCTCCATAACAGTGGAATGTGGATAAGTTCTACACAGCTCCTCATAATATTTTCCAACACTGGTAGAATAATATCTGAGGATCTCTGTAGCTCGGCAGGTATAATACCGTCCGGACCAGCAGACTTGTATGGTTTGAAGCTATGTAGCGCCCAGAGCAGTTTGTCTCTCGTAATCAGACTATGAATTTTGGTCACGGTTGCAGTAGGCTTGTTTGGGCTGCTACTGGCCGCGAGTTGGGAGCTACCTGGAAAGTGGGTGTCCAGAAGCAGGTTGAGTGATTCATCACTTGAGGTTGTCCAAGAGCCATCGGTTTTTTCAAACAGCTGGACATCATAGGATTTGTGGAGAGGATTTTTCTTAGCCGCGAAGCCTCAGAGGTTTCTGTAATTTTGTCACAGAATGACCTCCAGGATTGTCGCTTTGCCTTCCTCAGTTCTTTTTTGTATAATTTGAGGGATTCTTTATATGAGTCCCAGTCGGTCACTTTTCTTGTGCTTTTTGCTGCGTTGAAAAGTTTTCTGCATGTGTTTCTGAGCAGTCCTAGTGCCGATGTCCACCAGTGTGGCTTTTTCTTGCCTCTTGGTTGAATAAGAGGGCAGGAAGCGGCCATAGCCTTATTGAGAGTCAGAGTAAATTCCCTGACTTTCATGTCGAGCTCATTGGTGTCACGCGGGGGACTTGATAGTTTGGAGGATATCGTTTCCGATAGGATTCCTCTATATTTTGTCCAATCAGTTTTCCGGTAGTTCCGGAAAGTTGGTTGGCGAGGGGGAGCATCACTCAGACTGAATTGGATGTACCTATGGTCCGAAAAGGAGTGTTCAGACGATACCATCCAGTTTGTTAGCCTTTGGGTGATGCTGTCGGAGACAAGAGTAATATCTAAAACTTCTTGTCGGTTTTTTGTTATGAAAGTGGGCTCATTGCCAATATTGCAAATTAAGAGGTTAGTACTTAAAATATAGTCTAAAAGTGACTCACCTCTATCATTGATGTCGGTACTGCCCCATACCGTATGATGTGCGTTGGCGTCGCATCCGATTATGAGGCCAGTTTTTTGCCTTCCCGCTTCCAGTGCCACCCTTTCTAGGTTATCACCAGGGAGAGGGCCCACTTGGTCGTGGCCAAGGTAAGCCGATGCCAGCCAGTATGAGCCTTTGGCAGTTTCTAATCTGGCAACGGTTAGGTCGGGGTCACTGAGGTTGGGAAGTAGAAACACATTAAGGCTACGTTTCACTAATATACAAGTTCTAATCTTACCTTTGTCTCTTGTATAGAGCGGAACGTATGAGGGTGTCCTAAGTCCACGAACCACGCCTTCTGCAATCCATGGTTCCTGGATTAGAATAATGTCTTCTGCGCTTTTGGAAAGACGCAGAATGAGTGTGGCCGAAGCCTTTTTTGAGTGGTGGAGATTAATCTGGAGAAACCGTATCATTGCTACAGTCTTCCAGAGTCGCCTCCACCACGGTGTTGTTGAGGTCCTCCGATTCTGAAGATGTGCCCAAGAGCTCATCTTCAATCTCTGATCGTGTAGAACCTCTATTTGCTTCGCCATCGGTTTCCATTTCCGACAATGTGTCAGAATCGGAGACCGACGGCTTTGTAGTCACCTCGGACAGATTGGAGTCATCGCTATCCAATTCTGGAAAGGATATCGATGCTCCAAGATCCACGGTTGTGATGTCAGGTGTTAAAGGAGGAGGAGGTTGCTTATCAGCATCCAACTCATCCTTTTTGTACACCCTTAAATGAATGGACTCGAATCCAAACCGAATCATGCCTTTCGTCTGCGCCAGAGGATTAAGGGATTCCTTATTGATCACAATTAACGCGCATCTATAAGAACCCCTTAGTTCCTCCAGTTTCGCGACTTTCCAGTCATGAGTCGGAAGAGTCGGGTTGCTGAGCCGGATGATTTCCAGGATATTTTCTGGAGAGGAGGGTTCGGCTGGAATCCAGGTACGAGTTCGAGGTCTACTAGGAATGTCTTCCTTAGATACGACCTCGAGTTTTGCACCTGGCCAAACCTCTCCTAAACCATCGATGGCCTTGGTGAAGAGATCGAGAGATCTCTGGTCGGAGCAAGCGATGAGCTTGACATGGCCTTGGTGCCAGCCAGCGTCGCTTGTGATAGGAGGTGGTCCTGGGTTCTCCCGCATGATGGCCAAGAAGTTGCTGGAGAGCTTCAACTTGACCAATTGCCACCGTTCCGGTGTAATGGAACCGTCGGTATCGCTTCTATCGATCACCGCGATCACCAATGCGTCCTTTAGGACTTCGTTATAGGACTTCAGAGATCTGCTGTTGGATGTGGAACTGAACTGAATTCTGGGCCTCTTGGAAACCGATACGGTTTCCTCCAACGATCTCTGACGCTTAGAGGAGTCTTTTGACATTTTGTGAGCAATGGAAGCAGTGGGAAATCCATCTTTTAGGATGTTTTTAGCCCACTCAACCTTGCTCTTTATTTCCGCACTTCTCTCCACCTCCGGAATGGATCCGAAGGTTTTGATAATGCGTGAAGCATTTCGGCGTCTTATGTATAGCGCCTTAGATGGAGCTTGCCGATGCGGCGCTGCTCCAGATTCCTCTTTGGAGGGAGGAGTTTTGGTAGCAGCAACAAGTCCGTGGCCTGCCACAAACTTGCTGCTGCTGGGGGCGGGGGAAGTGATAGGACCATGGCTTGCCACAGTCTTAACACTCCCCAAAGGAGTTTTGGTAGCAGCGACAAGTCCGTGGCCTGCCACAAACTTGCTGCTGCTAGGGGCGGACGAAGTGATAGGACCGTGGCTTGCCACAGTCCTAACACTCCCTGAAGGAGTTTTGGTAGCCGCGACAAGTCCGTGGCCTGCCACAAACTTGCTGCTGCTAGGGGTGGAGGAGGTGATAGGACCATGGCCTGCCACAGTCTTAACACTTCCTGAATTCTTTTTATTTGGCTTGTTCCTTTTGCCTTTAGAGGATGGCGCACCATGGCCTGCCACAGTTTTGCCTCCTCTCGGCAATGCAGGAGCCTTGCCGGTAGTCGGTGTAGTCACCGTTCCACCGCCCGGTAATTGAGGAGTACCGGCCTCGGTTTTTGTTTTCAGGTTATTGTCCATAATAGTCCCACGAGTAGCGGAGAAAGGGATGTCCATCTGTACAGAGATCCGCCATATACAGATAAGGCTAGCTAATCCGGAGGTCGCCAGGTATCCGGATACTCCGTTTGCGACTGAGCTATTTTTGGAGATACTGGGCCCTCAGCCAGGTTGATCTTCGGCACGGGTCGTATAACACCTTGATCCAGCCCAGGGGAATGATGGAGTGCTTTGGGAGTTGGGGAGGGGGGGGGGGAGCATCCTTTGGTTTCAGGACTCGTCTGGAGAATTTCTTCTCGAGAGTCATTGACCCTACTCAGCCTCTACAACTCGACAAGTTCGATGCTCTAGGCTTAGAGATAAAAAGATATATGAGAATATACGTCTATATCTCGCCTATCTGCACGATAAATCCGACTCGGTGTGCTACGAGGGTAAAACAAAAACAAGCGTCATGGTTTCTATCCAGCAGGAAGGCCTCCCTACAGACGTTACCAGTCTCAGGAAACTTTATATAAAGTATCACGAGATTTTCAATACGCCCCCCCAAAAAGTTGCAGACGATCTTGCCGCTCTTCGCCAATATGTACACTCTAAAAGAGTCTCACACCTCCAACGCAGTCGCCTTGACCATGATAAATTTTTTCGACCCTAAAAAGTCATGCAAAAACCTCCCCCTCACCTTCTATTACCAAAACGTAACAGGACTCCGTTCTAAAACCCACGCTGTTTTCTGCCAATCTCATGCTCTCCCTTTTGATATCTATGCTCTGACCGAAACTAATCTTATCCCCAACATAAAAAACCAGGAGTTATTCCCTCCTTCTTTTAATGTTTTTCGGGATGATGATCGCGCACCCCCCTTGATTGAATCCCCTTGTCGAGGTGTCCTACTGGCTATTCACAACAGCTTGGACTCCTCTCTCGTTGCAACATCATCCTCTCCTAAGCTCGACTTTGTGTCGGTTAAAATAACCCTCACTCGTAGATGCTTGTACGTTATGTGTTGTTACATTCTTCCGGCGCAACCTATCGAATCCTACCAACTTGCTATTGCAGCAATTGACAATTTGATCGACTTATCAGAATCGCTTGATGATATCATTATCTTCGGCGATTTTAATCTGCCTCAGCTGAAGTGGACTCCATCTGAAGACCTATCTTTTTTCATCGCTTCCAATCCCATTTCTACTAAGGAATGCCTATTCTTAGATCGGCTAACAGACTCTAGTCTATGCCAAGTCAATGGCGTTTCCAACTATATGGAAAGGCAATTAGACCTTATCTTCACAACTGATCCCATCAACTCCTCAGTATCGTGTTGTCCCCTATCTCTTTCAACTATTGATAACTTTCATCCCCCACTTCTTCTCTCATTTTTCCACAACTCTCCCCTTCAGTCGCCTCCCCCCGCAGTTCTATTTTCTTACAATTTTCACAAAGTTAATTTCCGTAAAATTAATACCTATCTAAGCAGTGCTTCTTTTGAGTTTACCAATCTATCTCTGGTTAATGCCCTTTCCATTTTTTACAGAGAAATATTCAAATTCAACTCCCTTTATGTGCCTTACTCCCGCCATAAAACTTCTTCTACATCCCCTCCTTGGTATAATCGTAGACTTCGCTCTCTACGAAACAAAAGAAACAAGTTATGGGCGGTATTCCTTCGCACCCACTCTTCTTCCGACTATTCAAATTATCTAGGTACATATCTTCATTTCATTGAACTCTATAACTCTCTCTATCAGCGCTACCTGAATAGTGCGCAAACCAATCTCATAAATGACCCCAAGTCCTTTTTTCAATTTGTCAATTGCAAAAGTAAGACTGATGGTTATCCTTCCTCCCTCGCTTTCGAAACCAAAACTTCATGTGATCCTTCTACCATCGCCAACTTTTTTGCTACATTTTTCAAACAATCATTTGCCAACAACTCCTTCGTACCAGATCCCTCTTACTTCAATGATCTACCAAATTTCTCTATTGGTCCCTTTCTCACTCAAAATTTCGATCCTGCAGTTATTGAAGAAAAGTTACAAAATCTTAAGGATGAATTTGTACCTGGCCCAGACGGACTCCCCGCCATGTTTCTTAAGAAATGCTCTTCCAACCTGTCACTACCCCTATCCTACCTTTTTCGTCTATCGCTTACACAGGGTGAATTTACCCAGATTTGGAAGACCTCTTTTATAATCCCAATACACAAAAAGGGATCTAAGCATAAAGTTACCAATTATCGTCCCATTGCTAAACTCTCTCATATACCCAAACTCTTTGAAAGCATTTTATACGAAGCGTTAAGCTTCAAATGCAAGCCTTTTATTTCACCCCGACAACATGGTTTTCTAAAAGGTAGATCAACTACCACAAATCTAGTTGAATTCGTGTCTTTTGCACTCTCAGCCTTAGAAAATGGCAAAGAAATCGATGTTATCGCAACAGATTTCACTAAAGCATTTGATAAGATATCTCATAAATTGATCCTTTTCAAATTGTCTGCTCTCGGCTTTGAGCCGCTCTTTTTAAAATGGATTTCTTCTTACCTGGTAAACCGATATTATAGTGTTCGGTTTAGATCCGCCCTTTCTGTTCCATTCCTGGCCTCATCTGGAGTTCCACAAGGCAGTCATCTTGGCCCTCTTCTCTTCATTCTTACTATCAACGATGTTGAGAGTGTCATTAAGCACTCCTCCCTCTCCCTTTACGCTGACGACACAAAATTTTTTAAATCTATTTCCTCTGCCCAGGACTCTGCCCTTCTTCAAGAAGACCTTGATCGGTTTTCAATCTGGTGCCTCAAAAACTGCCTAGAACTTAATATAGCCAAATGTCAATTTATAACCTTCTCACGTAAATACAACCCGTCTCCCCCCCGACTTTATTTTCTCCATGGTCAACCAATTCCCTTGGTTCAGTCTTTTCAAGACCTTGGCATATTATTCGACAGTGAGCTTAATTTCCGTTCGCATATCGATAAGATGATCCTCAAAGCCAACTCATCACTTGGCTTTATTAAACGGTGGTCCAAGGAATTTTCCAACCCGTATGTAACCAGATCTCTCTATATTACCTTTGTTCGCCCCCTGCTTGAGTATGCCAGTCAAGCTTGGTCCCCCTTTCACCGGGTTCATGTTTCCCGAATCGAGGGTATTCAACGTCGATTCCTCCGATTTGCCCTCCGTGGCCTGCCATGGAACGACCCTTTAATCTTACCTCCCTATCAAGACCGCCTCAAACTTCTAAATATGAATTCGTTAGAAGAACGTAGGAATATTGCTGACGTTCTTTTCATTCATCGTCTTCTCTCAGGTTCCATCGACTTTGCATCCATTTTGAACTCCATTTCCTTCAATACCAACCCCCGCAATCTACGTTGTCCTCGTCTCTTCTATCTACCGGTCCACCGCACCTCTTATGGCTCCAACGAACCTATCTCCCGAATGCTCCGAAAGGTCAACTCGAACCTCTCCCTTTTTCATTTCCACCTGAGCACTACTCGTCTCAAACAAGATCTCCTCCATCACTTCCTTGGTCACTAGCTCTTAAGTCTTTCTGTTAGTTTTTAAGTTAGATTAAGCTTGTATTAAGCCAATAAATGGGGGCCTCAGCCCCCACCAAAATTAAAAATTAAAAAATTAAATTCGCGAACTCAGGAACCCATTCGCAGTTTTCTACAGGTTTGAGGCATCCACACTCAACTGCGAAGGTTCTGGGAATTAGAAGAATCGCCTTACAACTTCAAGGAAACGGACGAAGACAGGGCTTGTGAACAGCGCTATTGCACGACAACAAAAAGATTGGATGATGGACGATGTGAGGTCCAAACTTCGTGTTGTTTTCGATGCAGCAGACGGATCATCATTAAATTCCCATCATCATTTAATGACTGGACCTAAAATTCAGAGCGATCTTTTTAAACTAATGCTAAAATGGCGACTATATAAATTTATATATACAGCGGACGCTGAAAAGATGTACCGGCGAATTCGGGTCCCACTCATCGATTCAAATTACCAGCAGTAATTTTGGCGCAATCATCCGACGGAAAAATTAAGGATTTTTAGACTTGAAACAGTGACGTTTGGCACGGCCAGTGCTCCATACTTGCCCATTCGAACGTTGCATCAGGCGGCTGCGGACGAGGCTCAATGTTTTCCTCTGGGTGCGAAGGCTGTTTTCGAAGTGCTAAAGAGAGATGAAGTTAGGAGTCTGCTACAATCAGCTGGTTTCCATCTCAGGAAATGGACGAGTAACTCGGAAGATATCCTTCGTGATATTCCTGCGGAGCAACAAGAGGTCGGTTTTACATTGCCAAAAGAAGACGCTTTTTCTTTTAAAAATTCCGCTTTCAGATGAGGGAGTCGTAACAAAGAGAAGCATGCTATCATCAATTGCGAAACTATTCGATCCTTTAAGTTGGATTGCTCCATGTCTGATCAAGGCAAAAATTATGATGCAGGAGTTATGGTGCCGAGAAGTGACGTGGGATGAACCCATACCTCAAGAGTTGGTAGATCGGTTGCGTACCTTTCAGCAAGATCTTCCTCAGATCCAACACATAAGGATTCCGCGCTGGGTACATGTCAACCAAGGCATAACGAAGTTGCAACTACATGGGTTTTGTGATGCTTTTGAGAAGGCATACGGGGCGGCAGTCTATTTGCGTGTGGAAGATGAAGGATGTAACGTCCATCAGTACTTGATGTTTGCCAAAACGAGAGTGGCGCTACTAAAAACCGTTTGTTTACCCAGGCTTGAGCTTTGTGGAGCGGTTATTCTTGCCACTTTACTTGATTATACCAAAAAAGCACTGGAGCTGACGAATCTGGAGATACACGCGTGGATAGACTCGACAATTGCTCTTGCTTGGATCACATCACCACCGAACCTATGGTAAACCTTCGTTGCCAACCGTGTAGCAGAAATTCAACGCCTGACGAACTGCAGCTCTTGGAAACACATTTCGACCCAACACAACTCAGCTGACTTCGCCTCGAGGGGTATATTGCCATCAGCAATTAAACAAAACGAGTTATGATGAAAGGGCCTAAGTTTCCTACGAGAGAATTGGAACTTTAAGATTCCCATTCAACCGAAAAGGATTAACGCTGACTTGGAGCAACGAAAGGAGAACACGACCAATATTTTCCATGTCACGCAACAACTCGATGAAGACAATGAGGTCATCAATCTTATGCTTAAGCAATCTTCGTTAATAAGGCTTCATCACATTCTAGACTATTGCATTCGTTTTGTGTTTAACTGCCGGGCAAAAACTGAAATAAGATACAAAGGTTCATTACAGGTCAACGAAATTGACAAGGCTATGAAATTATTGATAAAAACCTCACGAAAACAAATGTTCCCTGAAATGTAAAAATGGTATATCCCAAACGTACCTTGAATTTGTTTCCATTTATAGATGCTGACGACATTCTACGTGTTGGAGGGAGATTGCAGAACTCAAACTTGGACGACGAACAGACACATCCAACTATTTTGGCACCAGATCATCATCTCACACACAAGTGAGTACGGAATATCTGTATAGAATGCAACAGCGACCAAAGTGGATGAAACGGGCCGGGACCAAAATGCGGACACTTAGTTCTCATTAAAGATGAGAGACTACCACCTTTGCAATGGCGACTCGGACATCGCTACACATTCCGGAACCGACGGACTAATTCGAGTGGTCACTTTGAAAACAAAAACCGGAGAACTTACACGATCATTTGGAAAAATCTGCTGTCTACCAAGCAACACTAATGAAATACTAAATTATCAAACAACACAAAACAAGGATTTCACACTAAAATAACGATAAACATATAAAATTTTTCATTCATTTCTACACAACACAACACAAATACATTTTACTCCGTTTCCTCTTTTTTTTTTCTTAATCAATAACTAACATTTCTCAGTCAACACTAAATAAATATACACAACATATAACGAAGCTTCATTCCTACACAGTACAACACACATACAGTCCACTCTAAACCACACAAAACCATTCATTCCAAACAACGTTGCGGATTTCCGAAATTCCAAAATGGCGACGGGAATTGGGGAATGAAAACCGCGACGGCATTTGAAGCTTCTTACTGAACACTCAACGTTGTCCACTCAAAAAACAAAACACAACACTTTACAGGTATAAATTAAAAAATATTCTAAAAACAAAATTCAAATATAATATTAAATACCTAGTAATTTAAACATCTTAGCTAATATACAACATATTTTTAACATAAATTACATAATTACTCTAGATTGAATTGTCTATTTGAAGCAAATTGCAACAACAATTCAATCGAAGGCAGATTCATGGCTTTACTTAAATTTGTAAATACCAAACACACTTTGACAGCAAATTCTTCCATCATTACAACAACAAAATGTTCGCGAAAATTTCGTCGCTCATCGTCGCACTGCACAACCAAAAAATGCATACGCGAAGAACAGTTATCGCACAAATTGTACCGAATTTGTTGGGAAAATAATTTTACTGAACGTTTTACACATTCGCACTCACACAACACACAACTCTTATGTCAGAAGAAGTACGACATCTCCAACTGCAATTGGGTACAGTAAGGTGCATGATCGAGGACACTTACGGACGAAAATCGTCCACCGGGCGGGAGCATGTTCGGAAGTACAATATGCTTTTGAATTTTATATATATATAGTACTTATGTATCTAATTATTATATTTAACTTTGTTAAAACTAGAACTTAATTGAAATGTTGAACTTAAACTAAAATGTGAACAATTAAACGAAATGTAAGGTTAGGATATTATTATTGTATAACACTTATTGTAATTAAAGATGGAAGTAATTTCCGGAGCAAGAATAAAGATTCTCTTTGCTGTTACACTTAAAGCCAAAAAGACGTGTTTTCTTTAAACCGGATTTTTCGATCCGCTTTTCACCCCACACGAATCTAAAGAGTTAAAACTCTACACACCCCAACACACTGAGTACGAAGTTTACGCGACTACATCAGCCCCTTACCTTGCTACAAGATGTTTGAAATGGTTAAAATTTATAAGCGAAAACTTCTATATGGATGACATGATCAAAGGGGCAGATTCATTGGAGTCCGTTTCTAAGATTTATAGTGAGACCAAGCACATTCTTCAAACTGCTGGATTCGATTTGCGGAAATGGTGCAGTAATGACCCTAGCGTCTTAGAAAAGATGTCTGGCAACGAACTGGTTAGCGTTGCGTTGCGTATAAACTATAAGGACGTTATAAAAACATTAGGTATCGTATTGAATCCTTCACAAGATAATTTTCAATACATCGTCCCAGAAATGGACGAAAAGGACAATACTGTCAGAACTTGCACAAAACTTCGATCCCTTCGGTTTAATAAATCCAGTAGTTGTAAAGGGAAAAATCATAATGCAAGATCTCTGGATTTCCAAATGTAATTGGCATGAGTCTGTTCCGACGGAAATACATTCGCAGTGGGAGGAATATCTTAAGGATATAGTGCGGTTAGGTACAATAAAAGTACCTAGAGGCATTCATTACTCATGTCGATCAAATGTTAAGGTTGAGCTGTTTGGATTTTGCAGATGTATCGATCCGTGCGTATGGTTGTACTGTGTATCTACGGACCTTAGATACTTTTGGCAATGTCGATTGCAATTTGCTGAATGCCAAGTCAAAAGTAGCTCCTACTAAAACTAAGTCCCTGCCAAGATTAGAGTTGTGTGCAGCAGTACTACTTGACGATTTAGTGCAAAGAATTTTGCCGAATTTAGGCGAAAATATTGAATAAATTTTTCTTTGGTCGGATTCAGAGATTGTGCTGCGCAGGATTTCTGCTTAGCCTCGTGGGAAATATTCGTTGCCAACAGCGTTTCAAAGATACTGTCTGAATTGCCAGTTGCAATCTGGAGGCATGTGAGTTCGAAGTCTAATCTAGCGAATATAGTCTCTAGAGGTTCCAATATTTCGGGGCTTATCGAAAGCATGTCATTGCCATGGTCCGTCATTTTTATATTTACCTATCGCGAATTGTCCAAAACAAAAGGTAAATACCCCGATAGTCAATTTGGAAACCAACAACCCTGTAGTTTTGTTAGCAAAGATAGTTTCGGATGAGTTTTCAGAACATTTTGTGCGATTTAGCAGCTATCAAAAGGTAATTCGTATTTTTGGATACGTTTGTATAGTAGTTCGATTTATAAGATCACTTAAACCAAAATCATATAATCAAATTCCTAACCCCCCCGTAAGCTCTTAGTAAATAGCCCTAACAGCAGAAGAACTTGAAGAATCTCTTCTAAGAATCATCTGGAACATCCAGCAAACTCATTTGCAGGAGGCAATTGAAAACTTAAGGAAATACAATAATATAAGCCCTAAAAGTGCCATTAGCAACCTCAATTCTTTCCTTGATGACGAACACCATATACAGCTCTTACGAATGGGTGGGCGTTTGCTGAATGCGAACATACCCTATGTCAAATGTCATATTCTCCTACCCAAAAATTCTCTATTTGTAAATAATCTTGTTGTCCATTTGCATGTTACTAATTTTCATGCAGGTATCCAAACTCTGGTTGCCATTATGAGACAACGATTTTGGGTCATCAACGCGCAAAGTATAGATAAGAAGACGGTATTTACGTGCCATCACTGCTTTCGATACAAGCCAAAGCTCTTGAAGCAACAGTCGCGATGTTAAGGCCGTTTGCTAAAACTGGTGAAGATTTTTGTGGACCCTTCCAAAACTCACAAACACGTCGAGGCTACTACTGACATAAGGCCTATGTGGCAGTGTTTATTTGCTTTGCGGCTTCTCAGAGAAGTTGCTTCGAATCTATCAACGCAAGGGTTTCTAGCAGCCCTAAAATGCTTTGTTGCACGAATTGGAATTTCGTGGGAGCTCGAAATGAGCTTAAGGAGTTGCATACTATGGTCTCGGATCAGCAGAAGGAGAATATCATCTCATCATGATGCGCCTTACATAGGGTTAAATTTAAACATATACCACCTCGAGCACAACACTTCGGTGGCTTATGGGAAGCGGTTAAGTCGGCAAAATCCCATCTCTACAGGACGGTAAAGCAATCATTCCTGACTTATGAAGAATTTTCGACCGTAGTCGCCGAGATAGAAGCAATCATGAACTCTCGCCCACTTTGAGTCCTAGGGCCAGATCTAAGTGACGAACAAGTCTGGCCATTTTTTGGTTGGCACCGCATTGAATTCTATTTCGGAGCCTACCATCCCAGCAGATAGATATATATAGCGATGGCGTCAAATAACGCAGATTAAACAATACTTCTGGACGAGATGGTCAAAAGAATATCTCGTAGAGTTGTAACGGCGGAAGAAGTGGGAAACTGCTTTCGAGAACGCTACCGTGGGTACAGTAGAATTCATCACCGGCGACAATCTGCCGCCTCAGCAATGGCTCTTAGGAAGAATCGACAGATTTATTCCTGGTTCATATGGAAAGATTCGTGAGGCAGACGTAAAAGTCAAAGCAACTATCCTAAGAAGACCGATTCATTGCCTGGCTCTTTTACCGAGTTGTAGAAGCGTCTCTTTTTCGGGGCAGTATGTTGATGCTTTACTGCTTATTTGCTATAATTCTATTATCTAAGATTGTAATCACTTTTTTTCGATGAATTTTCTATGTTTGAATATTGTGGAATTTAAGCTTTATGTAAATAGTATAAAAGAGTGAGGCAGCAGCGAAATAAAATTCTTGTTCTTTTTTGATTTGAAAATTTGGTGAAATCTTTTATTCGTTGCCGTGCGTTGATTTAAATTTTGTTTTAAAGGTTGAAAGTTCTAAAACGCTTTCGACAATACCCATCAATCATTTCCCAAATTATGCTTGACGAATTAGGGGACACCCTGTATTATACCACCAAGGAGTGGCCGGCCATTCATCGTTTGTTATATATGTAAGTGAATGTTTCTTTGGTTTAGGTTCTGATTTTGAAGTTCAAACAATATAAAATTAAAGCTTGGACAGAAACAAATCGCAATGAATGGTATTTTTGATTTTACTAAATAAAATCAGAGCAGAGGTTAGCAGCACACTAGAAAGACGCCACTGAAAACGGCAAAAAGAAATAAAAACAAAAAATTATAATTTTACGAACAGATACAGGTATCTAATATCTTGTATTCGTCTGTTTTTTTATTGTTCAATTATTATGACATAATTTTTCTCCCAAAAAAAAACGGTTTATTGGGCCAATTGGCTGATTTTTCATAAGGTGCATGAAATGCTTGAAAAACACAAAATTAATAACTTAGACGTATTGCAGGAAGAAAGTATTTTAAAAGGTTAGCAAAACTATTCAAAATCATTTAATTTTTGATACTTGTATTATAAAATTAGCATATACTCGTATGTAATCATCATGATATAATTCTAGATCCTGTTCATTCAAGCCCGCGATCACCAGCATTCGAGTTTTGTGGGAGTTCATGCTCGGCTCCGAGTGCTCCATCGACCTCGAAATCTGCAAATAGCAGAAAGAAGGACACGTCAGACATGAGTGATGTTATGAAAATGTTAGGAGTTTCAAAAAAACAAAAATACGGACAAGAAAATTGTGAAAATCGAGGTTCAGCGAAATAAGATATTGGAAAGACTCGTCGAATCATGCGAACTTCTACGAAAATATTTTCATAGTATAATCAACAAATCTTAATTTTATATATGGTACTCGTATTTTCTGTTTTGTTTATTAATGTAAATTGTAAGAATATGAAATAAGTGTTAAGTTTTTTTGTTAAGCTATGAATGAGTTATGTTATGTTATAAGTTCTGAATTCAGATTGTAAGGTTTGTGTTTATATACATTAAATAAATGAATTTATAATGTGTATGAAACAAATGTGTTAACTTACTTGGTTACTTACGTAACTAGGTTATGATTGCGTTTCTGATGTTTCTAGCGCTAGGATTATTTTCGTCAATTTGGGAAGCGTATTCGGGTTGTTTTCTTGATGGACGTTCACTTGAGGGTTGCATCCATTGACTGTTAATGTCATCATTGTGAACATTCAAGAAATTATGAAGCAGGCAACAAGCTTTAATGATTAGATTTGTATTATCGATGTGGTTGTCTAATCTTTTTCCAATTCTACGAAACCTGGCCTTTAGTTGTCCATTTTCAACAGCTCGTCCACATTTTGAAAGAACAAATTTAAATTTATTTTCTTTTAAAGTTAAAGCTTCCCTAATGAGAACAACCGGAACATTAATACCGCACAAGTTCTTGGACATGTTAGAAAGAATTGGATCTTTATGATATATCCTAAGGAATGAGTTAATGAATTCTCAAAGACTTGGGAGTCGTTGCAACGACCGGGACTACCTGCTTTGATGTAAAGGAATATGTATCTGAATAAAAGTATTACAGTTTGAAGTTGATCGGTCATATTACTAATTTTACTTAAAATCAACTACAGCTATGACAGCCATCTGGAAGAAGATATATTAAATGTAATAAGTTATATTAATCATAAGATGAAGATTCATACCTATTGCTCCTAACCACTGTGGAAACCCTAATTTTAGAAATCCGTTGACATTTTCCATTATCAATTCCTCGCTGAAGATCCCAGAGCATACAATAGCAATTGCTAATTTCTCGCGTAGTGGTACGCATTTTCTATAATTGGTGTCTTTTCTTTTAAGTTGTTCAAGACGAGCACATAAGGTTTCAAAACTGTGTCAGGATATTCGAAAATTTACCTTTAAAAAATTCTTCATTGTTTTCAGCAACGTCCGTCTCCCAAAATGTACTGGTACGAATCTGAAAAAAGGATAATAAGTATTAAAAGAAATAGTAAGGGTATTATGGCATTGTACTCACCTTCATCCGGACTTTTATCTGCTGATTCTTTTTAAACAATATTTTAACTAAGGTAATCCTTTTCCCTCTACTCTCTAACGATTTCACTACAATATTCATTTTAGTTTGCAAAATTGCGGATTGCGCCAGCGATGTGCTGAAATTAATGCCCATTCCATTTATCTTTTTTATTAAGTTTTAAATCTAATATACAAATTTTTGTTTGGGGAAATTCAAAATGGCAGACAATAACATTGGTTTTTGATTAATATGACAGCTAAAGAGGCATATGTAAAGTTCATCTTTTTTCTCGGATGGAAATAGTCTATAAATCACGCTTCGTTGCTCCTGCTCTTGGATAAGTGAGAAAAGTGAACGAAATAAAAGCTATTATTGTTGTGTAATACAAATTCCCTGTATTCGCACAGTTTCGTAAGTCGACGTACGAAACCATCCTCCATTATAGTTGGCCCCTTTTACCTGAGCGTCGAACTTGTCGAGTTGTAGAAGTTGGGTAAGGTCAATGAATCTCGAAAAGTTTTCCAGACGAGTCCCGAAACCAAAAGATCTCCAACCGTACTCGAAAGGCTTTCTTCCAGGCAAGTAAAATCTTGTAAGATTAATGGTTGGCTAAATACAACACCTAGTCAATTTATACTTACAATTTAGTCTCCCCACTAAATGTTGGGAATCCAAACATCTTCCTCTCTTTCTCTATCCACTTTTCGAAAAACTTAACACATGCTCCGACATTTTAAGAGTTGTCACACCCTCTTGAGTGTTAAGTACTTAAGAAAAAAAAAACTGCAAATTCAACCTTAGATCTTGGAGCGTCGATATCCATTCCTGAAATGGACGACTCCAATTTATATGAGGCGACACCTAAGCTGTTGAGCTTCTCTTCTGTCACTCTGTCGGAAATGGAAACCGATAACGAACTAAAAAGAGGTCCTTACGATCAGAGGAAGAAGATGAGCTCTTGGGCACATGTTCACAATCGGAAGACTCCAACGGCTCCGTGGGGAAGACTACTCTTGTAAATTGTAGCAATGATACGGTTTCTCCAGATTATTCTCCATCACCCAAAAACAGCTTCGGTCGTACGTATTCTGCGTCTTTCCAAGAATGCAGAAGACATCACCCTAATCCAGGAACCATGGATCGTAGAAGGCGTGGTTCGTGGACTTGGGACTCCTGTATACGCTCCGTTCTATACAAGAGACAAAGGTGAGATTAGAATTTGTGTATTAGTGAAACGTAGCCTTAATGCATTTTTACTTCGTAACCTCAGCGATCCCGACTCAACCGTTGCCAGACTGGAGACTGCCAAAGGTTCCTACTAGCTGGCATCGGATATCGTGGCCACGATCTGGTGATAACTTAGAAAGGGTGGTACTGAATTTTTTTTGTTTTTTTTTTTTTTGAAGAACTTAACACTCAAGTGGTTAAAAGACACTTATAATGCCTCAGCATGTGTTGAGTTTTTTTCGAAAATGGGATAGAAAGAGAAAGAAGGATGTTTGGGCTCAGTGGTTATTTCACTCCATGGGTGGCATCCAACATTTTATGGGGAGACTTAATTCTTAGTGGAAGTTGGCTTGATGTTGATTTCAAGTCAACTACTCGTCTTACTTGATTTTCGTTAACTGAAAGAATGGATGATATGTCTTTCGGGTGAGGCTGGGATTCGAACACCGAACCTTTCGATTTGGACACCAGTCCACTACCACTTGAGCCACGGCCATCCCCACAGCTGGAAGGCTAAAAGCTGGCCTCATAATCGGGTGCGACGCTGACGCTCATCAGACGTATCGGGCACAAGCAACAACCTCATTGTTTGCAACATTGGCAATGAGCACACTTTTATAATCAGAAACCGACAGGAATTGCAACATATCATTCTTGTCTCCGGCAATATCACTCAAATGATAACGAACTGGATGGTATCGTCTGAATACTCATTTTCAGACCACAGATACATCCAATTCAGCCTGAGTGATGCTCCTGTCAGCCAACCAGCATTCCGGAATTATTGGAAAACTGATCGGCCAAAATACAGAGGAATACTGTCAGAAACATTTTTGTTTGGTAAATTTTCCAAATAGGGCTTCATACCCCAAACCTAACTCTTTCTGATAACTTTTAAGGAACAGGGTAAGGAAATGACGATTTTGGCAGGTAGTCAAATAAACGAGCACGTTTTAAAACTTTTTAATCAAAAATTGGCATAAGCAAGAAAAATGCAGCAGGCTTAGAAATTGGATATCTGAAGACTCAAAGAAGTTATCAACTTTATTTAAACACAATTACAAAGGCTAGTAATTTTTCTAGAAATAAAGTCCTAAACTACCATTACTATTAACAGAGCAATTTCCGTTAACATGGGTCAAGCAGTGAAGCATGAGTAAAAAGTTTACGCGTTCAGTTCATAAAATTTAATATTATTCTTAAATTGTCTACAAAAAACGCTTAAAACCTTAACTGTGGAACTAAGAAAATATTTTTACAAAAACTATTGTACGTTTTTTGTGATATATACAGTACGTTGAAATATTACTTACATTCTATGTGAAACCTTCTAGATTTGTTCAAAAATATATTAATGACATGTTCATAGAAAGAATCTTCCAACTGTTTTTCTCTCAAAAGTTTTTTTTTCAATAATAAGCATCCTTCAATAATAAGTCCCTTTTGCCCCGTTGTTGTCCTTGAATATGTTTTAATTCTTTTAAGTGTCGAAAGAGATATTTCAACTGATGATGTTTTTAAAGGAAAAGTTAGTACCAGTTTACACAAATTGAATATTTCTGCAAAAACTGAAATCAAGTCCGCTGTTAAAATTTTTTCAAAAAATTGCTTAAGAGCAAAATTGTTAAATTCTTGTTATTTACAAATAACAAAAAATTAATTTTTTGAAGCAAATACCATATATCAAAGAATTGACCATATAAGCTGTTAAGTTCTTAAAAATGGATCAGGAAATTTTTCTGTGTGTTCCTCAAACTTATTTGTACCAAGCAAACTAACAAGTTTGAGTTCTTTTAAATCTGAAAACCTGGTCACTAATTGTTCAATTATTGCGCCAATGATTTCAAAGAACGGTCTCCTATATTCTGTTTGTTCATCAATTCCATGTCGAGCTCGATATGATGACTACTCGTATTTAGCTGCTGTGTTTCATAAAAATATTCGTTAAAATTATCTCTCAAATTACAAATATTTTCTTTTGTTTTTTCAATAAATTTTAAACAATATTATATCAAGAGTTTTTGTTTCTAAAACATCACACAAAAAATCAGTTAAAACAAATGTCGAACTAAATATTTTAATTGGCAGTGGTGATTCAAAATCATATAAGAATTGCAAGAAACCTTGTGACAAGTTGACTGTATTGTAATCCCAAAATGCATCATTGTCGTTTTCATCGGTGTAGTCCACAATTTTTTGAAAATATCCAATTAAAACTTCCCTGTATTCTTTTGCCACTGAAACAAGCTGCGAGTTATATCTCCACCTTGTCGGTGCTGCTTTAGGGAATCGCTTATCTGCACATCTTTTTGTTGATTGTGAAAAAAAGTTGGACATACTTGTTAGTCTCTTGAAAAATCGCCTACATTTGGGATTGTAATTTAAAACTCCCTGAAGGACTAAAGTCAACCTGTGTGCTGCACAATGAATAAATCTGGCATTCTGAAAGACTTGTTTCATGCTAGTTTTTCACCGCAATTAAGTTCGTATACTAATTTCATTGTATGTTTGGCTAGGCTGTCAGCTGACTTGTTGGAGCTAAAATCAGAAAACCCAAGAAATCGTTCTTCAATATTTCTTCCCTTGGAAACGAACCGAACCACAGTCGAAAGTTGGGACTTTCTACTGTTGTCTGAGGTTTCATCCATCAATACGGAAATAAATGTACAGTTTTGTATTTCTTTCGCTATTGCACTTGAAAGTAAAGAACTCACTGCTCAGATAATGTCACTTTGTATATCACTTGAAGTTCCACGAAATATGGTCGACCCTTACAAATGGTTAGAGAGGATAGGGTCATATTTGGCCAAATAATTCAAACAGTACCTAGAGTTACCCTGGTTAAGTGAATCGTCATGCCCTCTAAATGGAAATTCTAACTATTCTAATAAGCATGTTGTGTCAACAAGCCTTTTCATTACCTCAAAAATTTTTTAGCTTTTTTGTTATGCTTGCTTACACTTATTTGTTTGCTTTGTCTAAAAGCAGATGCACCCTTACTTTTCCAAATGTTTTGAATGCATATAAGGAATCAATATGAGAACACGATTTCAAATGTTTTGCGTAACTGTCACTTAAATGATTTAAAATTGAAAATCCAAACAAATTCCAAATGTTTTTGTCATTTTCCTGTCTAAACAACAAACACGGCCAGCAAAACAACTTGTTAATATTTTGAGAAACAGTAATGTATTCACATCTTTTATATGTTTCTGGGTGAAAATGACGAATAGTTTTTTTGTGGAACAGTTTTGTTGTCAAGTTCGGCATCAAGGAAATAGATTCTTCTGTTGCTATTATTGCATATTTTTCTGTGGAATTGCATATCGAAAAGGGTTTGCTAATTAATTTTTCATTTATGCATTCACAACTGTCTTTATTTATAAATTTTTCACTACCAGATGCCATTTTTTAAGTTGTAAATAGCCGCAAAGTACAAAAAACAGCTTTTCCACTAAAATTATCATATCATACAACTTTGAGAAGATTTTTCTTTGTTTGTTTTGTTTTTACTATATGCACCACACAACGACCACACCTACTACAGTACCTACACGTGCCCTACACCTATAAATTTTCCATATCCGCATGTAAGGTTGCTTGACCAAAACTCACCCTTTTTGCTTGACTTCGTTCGCAGCTAAGATGAACGAATTTGTTGATATGATGTGCGTTGCATTGTTTTTTTTTGCATGCATCTATTTTTGATGGATACATTTCGTTTCGAACTCAACTGAAAGAGTTGAATTAATGCAAAGGATTGCTGTCGCAGTTAGTATTTTGTTCTGTTATGAATTATGATTTGGCTCAAGTGCACGAGCGGGTGGCACGAGTTGGGAATTACACTCACAAATTGACTGAAGTTAGGATTTAGAGGACAAGTAGAAACACATTTTGTTGGTGGTTGAAAAAACATATTATTCTCTGAAAGTTAGGCATTCATGAACTGAAATGTACTCAAAAATCGTTTCCCAAATTATTCTTGACGAATTAGGGTACACCCTGTATGTTATTATGGATTAAGGGTGGTTTTGAAATAATTCGGGCATTTAAAACCTCCCTAAATTTCCTTCGACCGCGCTGTGTGGAAACATTTTAAGGGTACCTTAACCCCTTGAGCGCGCGCTACTTTATAAAAACAAAAAAAAAATCCTATTCTGCAATTTAAGTTGTTGTTACCTGTCAGCAGTTTACTAACCGAAAGGAGAGGTATAAATCGGGAAAAAAGTCAAAGATAAAATAAAATCATGTGCAGCTCATTTAATTCAATGGCAAATGGGCATCTTTTAAGGGTAACTACATCTGTGGGACTTGTTTACGTTGCCATCGTAATCGAAGGCGGAATGTCGATGCAAAATACAACATAAATAGTTGTCCCTTTAGACATCACGGTCGTCTCCGAAAATATGCTACAATAAAAGAGTCAGCGATAAGAGATATTCAGAATGACTCTCCATGGAGATGTATCGGCGGCGTATAACACCAAAAAATACTGTCTGCAGCGTGCATGTACATCGAGCTCATTAAATCTTCCTAGCCAAACGTTGGATTTATAAGAATTGCGAAACAGTTATCCCCATCCTAATGTTAAGCCGCCGCTCGCCCACGAATTCCAATAGCACTGGACAACCAGAATGCCCAGAAAGCTCATGAGGCAAACCCAAATAAACCGGTTGCCATCAAATAAAGACTGTGATGGACTGTCTTTGGCAAATGTGGTGGCACAGAGGAAACCTTAATTACCAAGCTTGTGGCTCAGAGCTTCTGCGGCATGGAAACGAGGGCGATTAAGCGTGAATTAAGCCCTGAGCATATAAAAACAGAACGATTACTAGAAGTGGGTGTCACTCGTATCAGAAAACGATTTTCAGTTCCATAGCTGTGGAAAAGGCGGAGAATAACCAAATAGTAGATTAGCGGAGCAGATTTACATTTGTACTCGTACAAGCAAGTTTTTCCGATACAATAAAACCCGCCTATCAATGTTTGGTGGTTTGATTCAACAGGCACCTGCGTGGACCGCTTCGCGGACAAAAGGTATGATTTAACAGCCCACGCGATAGCGTCACTCCTCTAAGTGTATGCCAACAACTGTCAGGCAGGCGCCTATATCCGCAATACGAATGCGAATGATGAATCAAACCATCAAACAGTGGTAGACGCGTTGAATTGTATGGGAAAAACTTTTTTTGTACGAGTACAAATGTGACTCTGCGTTTGCTCCCACAGCGGATGATTGACACTTCTAGGAAAATAAGTAATATGATGCAGAAAATATAGCATGTTTGGTACCATTGGAAGGGTCTTCAAATGAAGTGTCGAAGTACGGTAAACCCCCGCTCACATCATCTGGTCAATAATCAAAATCATTGATTGGAGATTGAGCTAATTGTTTTAATTTTCAAAGTAAAAAAAAGCTACATGAAATAACGATTTCCGTGTCCAACATGTATTACATATACATATATATATTCTTGTTCAGGATGACGAATACTACAACATACTAAAATTTTATGATAATCGGAGGTATGGGGTTTAACGACATAATTACCATAGGATATAATACTTTGTGGAAGCGAATGTCGTAGTTTTGTTTATTACCGAAGCAATTTTGGACAACTGCAATGAGATCATTCAGAGAATTAAAATACAAGTGTCGATAAGTTTGAACAAACAATGTATAATTCACTTACAATTATAAAAGACGAAGTCAATGAAATCATTCCAGCAGTTCAACTAACAAAAAAAGAAATCATAAACTCAAACCTTTTGGACAGTTCCGAGATCCAGGATATTCTCTCGCAGATGGGGACGCTACCATATAATAATGAAGTCCAAGCTATCGATTATGCCGAACCAATATTGCTATAAAAAGATTCAATTTTACTTTACGCTATTTCCTTACCAAAAACAAAACCAGTCGATTTCAATTATCTTTTAATTAGATCTTCAGTTAAAGACAATAGATGAATGTATACCATATGTACTTAGAAACAAACGAACTTCTTATAAATCAAGACGAACTAATATGAAATCAAAAAGCAGTGTAGAAAAATTAGCGATATACTAGTATGGCAGACCGACCAACTTGAAAAACTACCTGGACTATATACCATTGTACCTATAAGTCGCTAAAAGGAATCAGTGTTAAATCCGAACACCAATTCTAAAAAAAACAAATTATCGAACACAACAAGGAAAGCAAAAGTGGATATGGATCATATAGGTATCTGTCTAACATGTTTTTGTATGTTATGTATAATATACTGTTATAAATTGTACTGTGAAAAGAAATCGTATTGAGTTTATTAAGCAGAGTGAATAAACGAGACATCTGTCTCAAAATAATTTTTTTTTTATTTAACTGAAAAGTAAACCCAACAGATATGCATAACCTTAATTTTTCCCTGATTTCCGCACTGGCGGAAAATCTTTTAGTTGCATTAAGTGCAGTGGTCTTAGCTGACAATCATTTTACTTTCCGGAGTCACAATTCGTTTTAAATACTCGTATAAAGCAAAAAAAACTGTGCGGCACACAAATTTCCGGCGTAACTGAAATCTTTCAGATTTCTAAATTATATGATGGAGAAGGAGAACATACTCTGCAAAAGATTTACTAAAATCTAACCAGCCTTGAGAATCTTAATAAAGATGATTTGCAATCGCTGACTAACTAATCTGTAACAACAATGCTTTTTGCAGAACTGCATCGAAATCGTTGAGGTTCCCAATGCTGGTGATGTTAATGCCAAAAGTTCTTTACAGCTAATTTTCCATGATAAATTGGGAGTCGATGTAGCGAGAAACCGAATTAAAAAATGTTATGCGAAGAAAATGAGAAATAAGGAGTAAATAGTAGATGGAAACAATTCTTTCTCTACAAAGAGTTCTGTTATGTTTGTGTAAAGCTCGGTTAAGGAACGGATAATGAAGGAAAAACTAAGCAAAATTTGGTATTATGTCGTTCTGTGAAAGTGGCAAAGAGCCAAATTCTATCATTTGGCACTATGGCACTTTGATAAAGCTATATTAGGCCAATTTAACATAGCATAGTCTTTTGGTAATAAAAAATCGAAAAATCAACTTTTAAAATTTGTGGTTTTTTCAAATTGTTTGCTTTGACCGCGGATTTATGATAAAAATCACAGAAATAAGCAAGAATGATTATTTTCAATAGCCTGACAGTTGTTGTCATATCCTTAGCGAAGCGACGAAGTGGCATGAGCGGCTAAACCCCAGGGAAAGGGAATTTGAAATTTCTTTTTCGCTCGAAGCGGACCACGCAAGTACTTGTAAGATATACGCGCCCGCTTGACAAGAACTAATTGATATACCTAAGCTCAAATCTTTGATGCGTCCTGAGTTTTGGCAGGATGCCCACGTTGAGTCAAATCTGTCTAAGGCATGAGATTTATTTTTGGCTACCCTCACAAAGCATGTAAATATGTAACTGCAGTTACTCGGTACGAAAAAAGAAGTCAAATAAGAAACGTAATCCCTGTGAACTATGACCACAAATAGACTAATTCAGAAATCACAATACGAGAAAGTGTCACGGTCCCTAAAAAAAGATATAAAATTATGCCGTGACGGATTTTACAACGAAAGGAATTTAAGGTATTCAACAATATTTTGCAGAAATTCCCAAACTCTAAAACTCTCATTTCCATTCGTTTGAATGGTTCTGTTGTCACAGATAAACGAAGTATTGCTGGCGACTTTAACAATAGGACTGTTCCATAACTCCAAAATTGAACAATTTTGCAAAAACAAAAACCGGTTCCTAAATTTTCTAAAAGAAAATGCTTTTCAGAAAGTAATTCATTTTTTCACTCTGCCAACTGTTACAATTTTCAGCATGAGGTTTTTCTTTGAGCGGGAATTGTAGAAAGCGTTAAATCAATTAAATTGAGCGCGATCCGAATTCTAGGGAACATACGGCACATTATTCCTTTCAATACAATCGCTTTATTCAAAAAAATTACAATTTACAATTCAATCGTTTTTCTCAACCACTTTTACTTTACTTTTTAGTTTATCCTTTACTTAAACCACTTTTTCGCTACTCGTAATTCACATTTCAAATTCCACTTTAGAACTGACTTGCACTTCTTGTGGGACGCTGATATTTATACTTCCCTGACATCATTCGAGAACATTTTGTACATTCCATACAACTTTCCATTTTGCCAGAATAATCTCTAAAAGATTTCCACTCCCCATTGTCCAATGGTTGAGTCTTCTGTAATTCAAACATGTGAAACTTCTGATATTCAAATATAGATGACGCCGTTCGCATTTTAAGTGGTTATCACAGCACTGTGATAATATTTCATATAACTTATGTTTGCCGTTTGGATTCGTGGCTTGAGTAAAAATAAAAAATTGAATTTTTTTATAACAGCGACACTTTATTTTCCTTCCTAACTTTGCCGAGTTTCTTAGTAACTAAACTGTACATTATTCACTTATTTTCTGAGATAATTTCATGTTGCTAGCTCAGCTTTTTGACTCGAGAAATTATTTTATAAAATTTAGATATTGCGCGTTTAGTTACAGCACGTGCATTACAAAAATGAGAAGGCATGGTGAGTGTACTCAGTTTCCATGGAAATTCACGAGAAAAGAGAAAATCATTAAAAAAAATTAAGACTACTCTGCAGAGCTGCGTGGCATGTCAGAAGAATAATGTTTTATCCATAGAGGTATTTATCAAAATGCTTCATAGCCACAATTAAAGCCAGAAGCTCGCGCCGGGTTACGCAGTAGTTCCGTAAAGGTCTGGAAAGTACCTTGCTGTAATATGCGACCACTTTCTCTTGCCCATCATGAATTTGGGGGATCACAGCTCCGCACTCCAACATTGCCAGCGTCTGCGTCCACGATCAACATTTTTCCGGGTGTGGGGTAACCCAAGATGGAGGCATTGCACAGCTATCGCTTCAGTTTTTTAAACGCTTTTTCACACCCGCAAGACCACTCAAACTGTCGGCCTTTTTCCATAAGTTGATGCAGGCAATACCAGCAAAATCCTTTACGAACCTTCTGCAGTACGTGACAAGTCCCAAGAAGCTTCTCCGTTGGCGTTTATCTTCTGGGACAGGCAAACTTTTCACGGCTTCGATTTTGTCAGGATCGGTCCTAACTCCTTCCGCTGATATAATGTAACCCAGATATTTTGCTTTCGGACGGAACAAGGCACACTTCTCTGAGTTCAGCTTTAAATGAGCACTTCGTAGCCTCTCAAACATTTCTTTTAGATGCGCCTCGAACGTCTTTCCTATGACGATAACGTCGTCCAAATACAGTAGGCAGGTTTTCCATGTGAGTCCTTGCAATATTTGTTCCATGAGTCGCTCGAAGGTGGCCGGGGCGTTCCAAAGTCCAAATGGTATTACTGTAAACTGCCAAAGACCGCTTCCTATAGTGAATACAGTTTTCTGAAAATTCGTACGATTTGTCTCTACCTGCCAGTAAGGAAGTAACTCTTCAAGTCAAGAGTTGAAAACCATTTCTCTCTAGAAAGCGTATCCAAGTGTCATCGATTCGCGGAGGTGGGTAGCTGTCCTTTTTAGTTACATCGTTGAGACAAACAACCTAGTCATCTTTCTTCTTCACGAGGACCACTGGAGATGCCCACGGATTCTGCGATTCTTCAATCAGTCCCTCAACTTTCATCTCCGATATCATTTCTGCAACTTCTGTTTGCTTTGCTAATGGAAGACGTCTTGCAGATTGACGAATTAGTCGAGCGTCTCCGGTGTCAATGTGGTGTTGAACAAGTTGCGTTTTGTGTAGCAAATATATCAGCGTACTCACCGGTTAGTTTTCCTGCTAGGATTCGCTCCTCGCGACCGGAGTTGCGCGACTTGTTTCCTTTGTGGTAAATATAGGCTCAATAGGTGCAAATTTTCCAGCTATCTCTCCCTTTTTCACCTTTACACTGAATGCCTTTTTTTTTTAGGAAGAACTTAACACTCAAGTGAGAAGATGATGTTTGGACCCAGTGGTTAATTCGCTTCATGGGTGGCATCCAATATTTAATGGGGAAACTAAATTTTTAGTGTAAATTGACTTGATGATGTAATTAGACAACCATTCATCTCACGAGATTTTAGTTGTCTAAACCATCCGATTAGGAAGCCAATACACTACCACTTAAGCCACGGCCACCCAATTGGTAAGGATTTGATATCTTTATAGGAACCATGTTGTTCTTGGTTCCACTAAAGTCTTTCCCACCATGAAGTCTTTCCTATTTTCTTGCTCCATCAAATAGAATCAGTGGTTACCATGTCAGCCACCAGAAAAAAGTGGGGGAAGGCTATTCGGCCAGGTGGATTTTTATGCGGACTTCACCAAATACCTTAGCCGTTTCTCCCGTAGCTCTTCGCAAGCTGAAACTGCTGCTTTTAGGCAACAAGGATTTATGCACGATATCCCTTCTGATGATTGAGGTCGTGGCACCGGTGTGTATTACTGCCATCCATTTTTCCTTTCCACTGACTACTTCTACAGCATCGTTTTATTAGCGGAACCTGGTTGATGGTCCTGAGGCCGTCGACTCCTGCTACAAACTTCTGCGCCGCGAAGTTGGTGCTTAAGCATTTCCCAACCGATGGCTTCGAGAAGGTTGACAGGCTTCTTAATAGACGTTTCTGTCGGTTTCTTCCTCTATTTGCTTGTTACAGTGAGGGCAGCCTTTACCTCGCACCGATTTTCTACACTGCCTTTGGTGATGTCTTATTTTATTGCAGTTCCAGCAACGCATTCTACGTCTATCACGTTAAGTATCTAATTCCTCGGTACTAAGTCTTGCGCAGGAGCATTCAATAGATGCTTGACGAAATGTGTTCCTTTGGAAGCGTGGTTCCAAATTCTGATATTCCACTCTTGAATGCGCCTTTTGCCATTTCGTCGATAATTTCCTGGCCTGCGGAGGGGTATGATAATTGTGTCAGTTTACTTACGTCTGCTTGGAACTGCTGCAGTTTATCTCCTCGTTGCTGCATTCGGCTTTGCAACTGGACCTTGTAAACCTTCTACATATGGCTATCCCCAAACCGCTCTCAATAGCCTGTGTTAAATCCACATAATCTTAATGCGTTTCGATGCCTATTGTTTGCAACAATTCTGCAGTAGGACCGTGCATGGTCATTGTTAGGGCAAAGAACTTCTCCTTATTTTCACTGTCGTTCGCACAGGCATCCATTTCAAACTGCCAGAATATATCAGATAGCACCTGCAATCGTTTCCCTTGTTCGAGATATCAGATCGGCTTCGTTGAGTTGTCACATTGTGGTATAGATTTCAAAGTTTTTCCGACTAAAAATGTCCTGGCATGATGGTGCTTAGATCTCCTAGGTCTTCCGTAAGAGCGCAAAGAGGCCTTGAGGTCAGGCACGCTTGAGATCTTCGAGGGCTAACCTCTCGTTCCACACAGTTCTTTTTAAGTGGTATTAAACCGATTTCACCCCGGCTCACCAGAGTGGGAAGAAGCGGGGAGAATGAAATGCTTGTTGCCCAGCGACATCTTTTCAGTCAAGTTGCGCGTTCTTGAAAATTCAATCTAATTCGGTGTTGGCTCCTACAAAGTTTATCCCACAATCGCCATATGTTATGCCTGGGACATAAAATTGTAAATTAAAAAAAAACGCACACACGCGGGAGTTATGTTTGGGAGCAAAAAAAACACAAATCTTTATTTAACAATTTATTAGTTGCTCTTTATTTCGTGGTCAGAACAAGAATGGTCAAAATGTTATGCTGCTGGTGTTGATGCACTCCCACGGTTGTCCTCTCTATCCTTCCTGTTGGTGAACTTCTCTTTTGGGTAGAACATTCGGGTGGCTTGGCTTTTGCAGATGATGATGGTTCGATGTTATTGTTGAGTATGGTGATCATGCATTCGGAGCGTGTTAATGCGTGATTGATCCTAGCGCTTAATGTAAACAACTGCAACTACTAGATCTATGGATCTCGCACCAAATGCGTGTTAAATGCGTGTTGCTGTTTTTACCGCCAGCTATTGTTGAGTCTGCAAACGTGCTTTCGTGCGTGATTTGTGCATGCATCACCACAACAGACAACATTTGGATGTTGTATATGCAACACCGGCGAAACAACAATTGTGAAACAACCGACGAAGAGAGGATAAAAATTAAAAAAACGGATTAAGTTTTAGTAACTTTATTCTAATGTATTCGGTAGAGGTCAGAACTACAAATAATTTTCTGTTACTTACATCTACTTATAAACTAATTTGTGCTGACGATAAGCATCGGTGGCATTATCGTCGATGGGATATTACCCTCAGTTTTTGTGGGAAAGTATTTTCCGTTGGGCACGTTTTACTTCATCATCATTTTACCTGTATGGCACCTTTGTCTGGCACGTTTTACTGCATCAACATTGCATCAGCATAACACCTCCATCCTTAAGAAGTTTATGGATACCTTACCCTTAAACTGGGCTCGGTACGTTGCATACCTCCAATACCAGCAATTATACTCTTTGATCATTCCGAGATTGTGTCCAGAACGTTTTTCTAGAAATGCTTTTGATTTTGTATGTCATTCAGCTCATCAATATTTCGTTCTTTAATTTTATTAATTGGTTTCACATCTAATTGAAATTTATTTAATTTAACATTTATACAACAATCCTCTACTTCACTTAATGCAAATCTGTCTTAGGATTAATTTCTTTTGTTTTAACCAATGTTCTAATGCTGGTTTCCACCGTCTCGAATTTACAATTTCCACTTAAAACTAATATTTCTACATGCTCGAGTACCTTTCTCTTTTTCTTTATTACAATTTCAATGGTATTTTGTTTCTTCCGTAACAGTAAATAAAAACATATTTTCCTTGATTTTATAGAACATTTAAATTTTTGAGTTAATTGTTTTTAAAATACAATTATTTGCTTTATCTCTCATGAATACATTTATTTGGCAATTGTTATAATCGAATGTATAGTACTCTTAAATAACTGAGACCTACACACAAACGTTGTATTTATTTCTTTACAATCTTCGATATTATTTTTTAAATTATAAAATTCCTGTTATAAATTGATTGGTTTTATTTTGTATAAACAATAGACTGTTAATGATCTGTTCCATTTCTAACTCCAACTGGATAATTTTAAAATTAATTTTGTTCACTATTTCATTGAAATAAGGCTGAATTGAATTGCTTTTCTCGAAGTTTCTTTCTTCAATTTTGATAAAATAATATTTTAATTTATTTTATTGACTGTTATGCTTTGCAGTGTACCTACTTCGATAACCTGTTTACCTAGTTTTGACATAAGCTTCACATTTTCTTCCATATCATTTTTAATTGTGACTTCATTTCCCTTAACTACTCGTATGTTTATAGTTTCTGAATAATGCTCAGTATCCTCTTTATCCATTGTCCCAAATAACCTTTTGAATCCTGTGCCTATCAGGCGCACCAGCCCTCTACGTGCTCTAATCTGTTTGCCCATTATATTGCATATTATACAAACTTTGTGTTCATGTAAGCAAATTTTTTCGAACTGCCTGTTGATATTTCTTACAATTGTCTATATGGCTTACACATGTTTCATTTATCGTATTTATTATATTCCTAATATTGTCTATGTAATCATTTAATTCTCATATATCGATTTTATTGACTAAGGTCAACTTACTTCCTACCTCTCTAACTTGTCCTTTGTGATTAAAATATAGTCCACTATTGTCATTTAGTTTCATGATTTCGATGTTCCCGGGCGTGGGCTTGAAGAACCCGGTGATACTGTAATGTACAGTCGAATATTAAGTTTATTACTCGTATGTTTTTGCGTTTTATTTGCTAGCTCAACTAATACATAATCATCATGTACCTCTAATGTTTTATATGGTCCTTTAAATTTACTCTTTAATTTTCCTTTCACTAAGTTTTTAATTAAAATTTTCTGTCCTACTTTATATTTAGTTCATCATAATTTTACCTGTATGATACCATTGTCTAGCAAGTCTTACTGCACCAACATTGTATCAGCATAAAAATATATTTTTGGGTGCAGATTCCCCGTCGGACGATAACGATAAGCCTTCGGACCGCCGCTAGAAAAGCTTGTGTCGTCAGGTCCGAAACGAACTCAATATGAATGGCCTTTGTTACCATGCATATAAATAGAGTATAATATCCCTTATAGGTTTTACGTCCGCAACTTTTCCAAGATTTTATCTTTATAGGTCTCCCGTAATTCACTACGATGTTGTTAAGCGGTCGGTCTGCATGCAATCTCACCGCTGGAAAACTTCCCATAAATTGCTGCATTCCTTGCGCCTTGTGCGGATAGCATTTTGTGCAACGGTGAATGTGGTATCGCACGCTGCGGGTGATTTAACCTATCCAGTACATCTTACGGATATATTCGATCATCTGTAGAATGCCGCAATGTAAAGTGTTGTTGTGAGCGTCTCGAACTATCAGCTTCGCCAGGTGGTGTTGCTGGCTTAGTAGGAGTAAATAAGAATCGCATTTTCTAAACGGCCTCCTACTCCTAGAGCGTTATTAGCGTCGATAAACGCGTTTAGTGCTTTTAGTTGCTTTGACGTTGCTTTTTTTCTTAGAAGTGTTAGTTCGTTTGAAAACATTTCACTTTGAGCAGACTTCAGGATTAAGATTCGCAGTTCGTCTGCAGTTAACGGAGCATTATTTCGGGAACGTTTTGTGGATCTACAATTGGCGGCAAACCGAAGACAGGACGCAATCACCCTCACCGCTTTTGAAAGACAAGAGTAGCGTCAAATAACCTGGCTGATGCTATCCCGTGCAACGCCTAGGGTACAGTATGCTCCATAAGAACTGGTTCATCCCAATTCGAGCCCAAACCCCAAAGATTCTGCATGGACTATCTTTGCCGTTACGATGCAGGGAGAAATTCATTCGAGTGGGTCGAAAAGTTTGGTGATAGCGGACAAAATGAATCTTTTCGTTATGTCGACTGTATGGGGCTCAACATTCCGAAATGAGAAAAATTGGGAAACCATTTAATTCTCAACGTTTTGACGTAATTTGCTGACTCGAACGGCGGGTTTATTCTGCAAGGTCTCCAGTATGGACTGTTGGTTGCTTGTCCATTTCCTTAACTGAAAGCCAGCGGCAGAAAGCAATTGGCAGGCTTCATCTCTGTTGCGCACCACTTATTAGGTCATCTCCATACATCTCGTCGCAAATCATTCTGGCACCTAGCTGGAATTGGGTACTTTCATCCTCAGCAAGCTTTTGGAGTATTCGTAGTGCTAAGTAAGGTGCAGTCGCCGTTCTGAACGTGATGGCGTTCAATTTGTATGTGTTGAGCGAACTTTGTGGTTTTCTCCTCCAAACAAACAGCTGGTAGTGTCGGCCCGGTTGATGCACAGCGATTTCCCGCTAGATCTTTTCTATGTCCGCCGTAAACGTGATTTTATATGTCTTCCATCGGAAGATGAAATCAACAACATCCGTCTGCAACTTTGAACCTACTAGCAGTCGATCATTCCACGACAACCTGTCTGTTGTTTTTGCCGCTGCGAGGAAGACTACCCTTAACTTCATGGTTGTACTATTCTCCTTTATCACAGCATGATGGGGAAGGAAGTAGTGGTATGGATTTTTGAGGAGTGGATCGTCCTCCTGTTCCATATGTCCGAGCGTAGCATTTCCGGCAATAAATCGAGCGTAAGCTTCGTACAGTTCTGGGTCCTTACTGAATCGTCGTTTGGGATGAGTCAACCTTCGCACTGCGTATTCTCTACTTCTGCGCATCTTTGGATGCCGTTGATCTTTGAAAGGTAGCTGCATTTAGTATCGACCATTAGCAAAGTGAGTAGCAAAGTGTTCTCCCACACAACTTCTCCTTCTGTCATTGGCCTTTGAAATGGCGTCACCTCGATTTCCCAGAATTTCTGCAGTTGATGGCTTAGGTCGTTGAACTATATTAAGTTGCGTATGCGTTTTGGACTCTCTTTTCTGAAGACAATCTATCCGAATAACGTCTTTTGTATCAAGAGTGTATTAGGTTGCCTGCTTTTGACAATATCCGGAAGGAGAATTTCGGCGAAAACGTCAGTTCCGAACAGAAGATCGATCTGCGCCGATAGGCTAAATTCTGGGTCTGCTAAACGTAATCCTTCTAGATTATGACATTTGTCTGGTACCATTCGTTGGGCCGGAAGAAGCCCAGTCAGCAACTTGAAAACCACTGCCTTAAGAGCGCCCTTATATGTCGAATGAATTAACCCGAACTGTAGTTTGACGTAGCTGTCTGAAGTGCCGCTACTGACCAACCCCAATCCTGATACCTTGACAAAGGTTCACTTCTTTTCAATTTCAGCAATTGTGCAGCCGCTTCAGAAATAAATGTAGCTTCTGACCCTGGATCGATTAAGGCCGGTAACTAATGTAACCTCCCATCTGATCTCTTGACTTTTACCACGGCTGTGGGGAGCAAGATTAGGGTTTCACGCTTTTGCAGACAGTAAAAGAACTAGTTGTCGGCAGTAAATCCCCCGAAGGCTGAAACTTAGGCGCTTTTGGGTTTACGGGAAGAATGGGATGTCCACTAGGGACATAGCTGGATATTGCCGCTGTTACGATTTTATTGACCAATGGATTTTTATTTGTATGAAGAAGCGAATGGTGACTCTGTTAGCAGAAGAAGCATGACTTTGAGCTGGAACATTCCCTCACCAGGTGATAATATCCAAGGCAATTCTCACAATCTTTTTAACCATTTGCTTTCTTTTTAGGTGGTCCATGTTGAGGAACTTCTCAACGAATGCTGGCTTCCTGGGCACACCTTGCAAGCGACGAATCTAGATGTCCAGTTGGCGACGAAAACCTTGGACTGGTTCGCATATGACCGCTGTTTGGAACTTGATGATTGACCGGCCCGTCCTGGATTCGACGAACCTCCTTGCTGTTGTTCCACTACCTCTAACGTCCGAAAACGCGTCTCAAGAAACTCGGTAAATTCCCTGTACGTAGGTAGCTCCTTTGTGCTGCCCAATTTCTCTTCCCAGAGCTGCTGAAGTGAGCACGGAAATTTTTGCAGCAGGACAAAAATGACAATTGTGTCCCACTTCTCCATCGGCAACTCCAAGTTTCCCAATGCAGATTCCTTCACTAACGTTGGCTTTCGCTGAAAAGTAACTTTGGCTTCGGAGTTAAGCTGAAGATGTTGGAGCAAACATTCAGCCTCTCATCTCAATGAAGACTTCAGATAGTGCCGCTTCTCGATCTTGCTTAAGGCAAGATTATTACGTGCGTATGTCAATGGTTTAAACAGATCATGGAATGATCGCCAAGTCGTATATGTCCCTGGAAACCTCGGTATGTTTATTTTCGGAAGACGCAATTTATTTCTTGTGCTGCATGTCGTTTTAGCTAGCGTACCTGTAGAAGGTACTGCTGCTGTAGATGATTGCTGACATTGGTACAATGCATCCATCAACTCCCATTTGTACTCCAGGTAAATGTCTGTTAACTGTTCGTAGATCACTAGTAACACTTCTTTTTTCAGACTACCTTCTAGCTTCCCCCCTTAAACGATCGCCTGATGATAGGCTCTCGCTACCTTTATGTCATCTTCCAGCAAAGTCAGTCAGCTGGTAAGATAACCCTGACCCCGGCATTGTTTTGGAGCCTTTCTGAAATTCGGAAAATTTCTTACGATCTGGCTAAGAAGATCCTTCTGCAGTTCACCGCATTGAACTGAAGAACTTATTTTTTGTTCAGCCATATTATATCATAATATATTAATTTAATTTGTAAGTACAACACTGGACGATATAGATACATATATAGCAGGTAGGTGTACTCACTTGTATTGTTTTCCTGTTTCCAAACGAACCTCTCTTGGCGATTTGCAAATTGTTGTGATGCCTGCTGCTAATTTGTTCAGATACTAAGATGGCTACTGTTGCTGGTTGTTCCAGATGCAATTGCAGGTGTTTTCTTATACTGCATACTCGTATGTACATATACTATATATAAGTTCGCGGCGCGAGAAATTTATATTAGTATGTACACGCGGCTCGGACTCTTATATGGAATTTTTTATTTGAAGAACACTAGATACATACTCGTACATATGCCTGACTCGAACTGCAACCAATTTCAGACCGCTATAATTTCTAAACCGTTCATGACAGTGAGCTCAAATTTTGACACATGACAGACAATTTTATTACTTACAAGCCTTTTAAACGATTTGCGTCTCAATTGTGTTGAAAAATTTTTATCCGCGATGGAATTCAAACGTGATAGTGTGATTGCTTTATATTTGGCTGGAAAACCACAAGTAGCTATCGTTAGAGCCCTCCAGCACCTAAACGTGAACAAATCATTTGTGTCTCGGACCAAAGCTCGTTACCGTGATACTGGCAGCGTTGCAAAACGCCATGGAGGTGGTCATAAAAAAACAGCAACATCGGCAGAAATGGTTCGGAAAGTGAAGGCTTGAACTGAGGGAAATCCGCGTCGAAGTGGAAGAAAAATGGCTCATGAGCTCAACAAATCGTGGGAACGGATGCAACACATATTGAAAAATGAGCTTGGGCTCAAGCCATTGAAGTTCCAAAAAGCACACGATCTTACACCGCAACAGAAAAAAGTTAGAGTCGAAAGAGCGAAGGAGTTGCTGCTCTTGCACGAAAGTGGTGAATTGCCGAATTTGGTTTTTTTCCGATGAGTCGCCATTTGTTATCAAGCAATATGTCAACAAACAAAATGACCGAGTTTACTTGCCAGAGAGGTCCTTTGAAAATTTACACCTTCGGGCGGCCACCGAAAAGCAGGCAGCACCAATGGTGATGGTTTGGGCCGCCATAACCGCCGATGGTCGCTCTCCGCTCGTATTTTTGGACCGTGGCGTCAAAATTAATGCGATCGTATACCGTAAAACTGACTTAGAGGCAGTATTGAAGCCCTGGGCAAACAATCATTTCGGTCGGAGACCGTGGACATTTCAACAACACTCGGCACCGTCTCACAAAGCGCGCGTCAACCAAGATTGGTTAAAAAACAATGTTCCACACTACATTTCTTAAACACAATGGATTGCAAATTCTCCGGATGCAAATCCGTTGGATTTCTCTGTCTTGGGTATTTTGAAAGCGAAGATTGGCACTAAAAAATACCAAAGTTTGGATCACCTCAAACAAGCACTTCCCCGGGAATGGGCCAAAATAACGCAGAGCCACTTGCGTGCAGCGTGCGATGCTTTCTTCGGCCGTCTCAAGGCCATTATTCGCGCCAAAGGTGAAAATATTGAAAACTACTGATACAATTTGAACATCAATGTATTTTCTAACATTTTTTGCTTTGGCACAATAAAATTTATCAAAAAATAAAAAAATTATAGCATTTTAAAAAGTTCGAGTCAGTCACCCTGTAAGTATATACCACCTTGATCAAAAAGTTCCTGGGGGACACCACCGTGTGGCGCTCCCATTGTTCCGATTTGAATTCTGTTTTTTTTGTTAAGTTGGTAAATCTGTTGTTGGCATTCCCTCTACATCTTAGTATCATAGCTTGACATTTGCAAAAGTTACGTAGCCAAGAGTACTTCTATATTTGTGTGTGTTGGCGATTTTTTACAATTTTAGAAATGGATTTAAATTTGCAATAACGAACTTGTATTCAATTTTTCGTAAAAAAACGGACTTAATGGTGCGCGAGCGTTGGAAATGTTGGAAAAGTGCTTCTGCAATGATTCTCTAAAGAAAACTCTCAATCGAAGATGATGAACGCAGCGGCAGACCATCGACATCGAAAGCCGACGAAAACATTGATGAAGTTAAAAGAAATGTTGGTCAATAACTGCAAATTAACCATCAGAGAAATAGCGGAGGACTTGAACATTGCCTATGGATTCGTCCAAGACATTTTGGTTAATGATTTGGGTTTCCGTCTTGTAGCAGCAAAGTTGATGTCAAAAGACCTCAATTTCATGCAAGAAAGAAACCGTGTTGACGTCGCAAAAGAGATGATTTGCGAGGCTGAATCCGATCCCACATTCATCAAAAGGATCATTACTGGAGAAGAGACGTGGGTTTATGAGTACGACACGCAATCCAGACATCAGGCAAGTGAATGGCGTTCACCAAATGAGCCGAGGCCAAAAAAACCACGTCGTTTTCAGTCAAAAAAGAAAGCAATGCTCACGGTTTTCATGGATTACAACGATGTAGTGTATCATAAATTTTTGCCAGAAGGGCAGGCAGTAAACAAAGAGTATTATTTGGGCGTTATGAGACGTTTGCGTGAAGCAATTCGCCGAAAGAGACCAGAATTGTGAGCAGAAAACTCTTGGATTTTGCACCATGATAACGCACCGTTGCACAGTGACATCATTATTCATAATTTTTTAACGAAAAATGCAACAAATACCATCCAACAGCCAAGAAATTCACCTGATTTGGCTTCCTGTGACTTCTTTCTGTTCAATCGAGTTAAAAAACCACAACGGGGAACACGTTTCAGCAGCCGAGAGGAAGTAATGGAAAAATCGCAGGAAGCTCTGATGGACATACCGAAAACCGAATATAAAAAATGTTTCGAGGATTGGATCAAGCGCTGGCATAAGTGTGTTGCAGTCAATAGCGATTAGTTTAAATTGCAAAATATAGATTTAGATGAATAAACTTGTATTTTTAATTTTCTGAATAAATTCCTTTTTGATCAAGATGGTATGTATACAAGAAGGTATTGTTAAGATTTTCGAATCAAAAGCCTTCGCTTTGTATAAAACTCTCAATTATTTATTCGAAGCACAGTAAATTTGACACATGTATACCAAATGTATCAAATATTGCGCATTCGTAAAATTGCCACTTTGTTTAAACAATGTAATTTAAAACAAAAAGAACCAAGTGATTCAAATACACAGGCTAGGTAGGACCAAAGGTATTATTTTTGATGCGTAGAATCTTATTTTGAATAAATGGACCGTATATGTATATGTATAGTTTGACATGGTTCGTAAAACCGTTTTTAAAAGTCGGAAAATAACGCTATAGCGGAAAAGTGGTAAAAATAAAACGCACAGTTTTGAATTCTAAAAGGTTATAAATCTTTATTTCGGTTAGTGTAATTTATACAATCTTGGCAGTTTGTAGGACAGTGGATGCGGTAGAGCTGAGTATCCGTCCCTCATTTCCCCCCCAAACCCGTGACACACTCCTTCGTATGCAAGGAAACACCAAGATGTTCTATTAACTTCTTTATTAAAAAAAATCTTGCAACGTAATCAAAATAAATAAAATAAAGAAAATTCCTTCAAAATTAATGAATTAATTTCCTTTAAAGAATTGTTCGTTCATGAGTATGCGGTTCGAAAACTGCAGCACTTGTTGAAGTGTACAAGTCCTGAAAGGGGACTTACGGGAAATCACCCAGAGCAAAACTAAGAAAAAAAAGGAGCCTAACGCGCACAGAGTATGAATTGGTATCATAGATAAACTAACTAGATGTCAAACTCTAGTAATACTTTTGCAAACGCTTAACTTTTGGACAGACACACTGTAAGTGAATTCCAACACTTCTGCATCTCTAAGGATTTTTCAAAATTTACTAGAAGGAGAGCAATTTACAAGTAAAATTGCTAAAATGAGAGCTATTTGCACGAGTGTGTGTAATGGAGACGACATTTTTTTTTATTAAAATGGGCGTGGTTTGCATAAAAGGAGAGGGAAATTGCCATTGATGACAATTTACACGTATTCACAGACAGGATCACACGGATAGGGGCGATCAGTAGAAAACCGGTTTTGATTTTCCAATATCTGCAAAGTTTGATATCTAGGTATAGTTAGTCTATGATTGGTATTGACAATAGGAATTCACCCGTATTACCTTTTACCAGTTTAAACTCCCGATTCTTAGATGAACTAACCTAGATGGCAAACTCTACTAATACTTTTGCAAACCTTTAAATCTCGCACCAACGTTTTTACCATTTCTATAACCTGTCAGAATGAGAGCAATTTAAAAGCAAAGTTACTAGAATGAGAGCAATTTAAAGGTAAAATTGTTAGAATGAGACCGATTTTCACGAGCCTGTAATGTGGAGAACGTTTTTTTTTTTGATTAAAATGAACATGGTTTATATAAAATGAGAGGGAAATTGCCATTGATGACAATTCACGTGTATTCACAGGCAGGATTACATGGATAGGGGCGATCAGTAGAAAACCGGTTTTGATTTTCCAATATCTGGTAAGTTTGACATCTAGGTTAGATTATCTATGTCCTGATTGATCTAGAGCAGGGTTGGTGAATGTCACCACTTTTTGGTTTTTATACATTTTACCGTAAAGGCACATATAAAAGTGTACTAAAGTGTATAAAATTGTATTAAAATGTATAAAACCGTATTTAAATGTATAAAAGGGTATAAAATTATATAAAAGTTTATAGAAGTGTAAAAAAAGTATCTAAAAGTGTATACAATTTTACAAGTATAAGTGCCTATTCTCTTTCTCAGCAATAGCAACAAACAGATACTAGGATTCAGGAATGACGATACCTAACCAAATCGTGAAGTACCGAATTTTTACTGGAAAAACTTAATTTTTTTGGTTCCTGTTCGGCGTTCGCTCATGTTTGATTCAGCTGTTTCAATTTCCTCTTTGCACATTCTGTAGTCATGTCACCATCAGCACAGGAAAGCAGTCAGGGACGCAGCACGCAAAATTGTGTTGACCTATTTGAATTGTATTCACTAAAACTTATAAGGTAATAATAGCTTAACGGTTCTTATGATAAATAGATATTTATTTGACCAAATATTAAGAAAGAAAAAATGAATAAAAAAGCAAATAGTGAGATTTAAAAAATTGATAATTTGTGTACTATCTATAAAATATTTTAACAAAGACAACATAGCTTCAATTTCGATTGGCTGACCCTTACATGATTTGTGGAAAAAGGGCGTATTTGATCGGGTACAAATCGACGGAAAATTGATGGTGCTTTGCTGTTTCTGTGGGGCAAAACTGGAAAATACCTCGAAGCTCAGACTTCAACGACACATGTAAGTTAATAATAGTTACTTCCTGCTGCTTGTTTATTTTAACAACTGCAATGTACATTCTGAACAGGAACATATGTAAACAGCAAACACCATCAAAATACCAATCTGCGCATTCGGCCTCTGAATCGACATCCGCTTGTAGTTCACTTCCCAAGACCTAACATTTAATTCAGAGCCAGATTTAGATGTGGATATGGTTTTGAACACTAATAGCGCTAAGATCTCCACATCTGTTCCTAGATTGGATCTAAGGCAATACGTTGAGTTCGAAGTTGACATAACAGAAATCTCTGAGCTTGGCTTAAGCCATGCAATAAGTTCTGGTTCTGGATGTACTGTCCTTGCAGTAGTTAATGATGTAAGATTTGGTTAAGAGTTTTTTTTTCTTAATAATTTAAATTTCGTTGGCAGAGTTCTTTTTTGGGTGCAATATTCCCTTCACTGTTGTAGAATCCGACCATTTTAAAATGTGTTTGAAGAAATTGCGACCATCATACACTCCTCCTTGCCGCTCAACTCTATCAACAACATTACTTGTTAAGGTGCATCAAAAAATTATTGCCGAGGATGCAAAAGCCATTGGATCAGGTGGGCATTCGGTGTTGCTAATTGACGGCTGGAAAAATTCATCTGCCAATACAAAGAATGTCGTCACTATGCTTCACGCAGCTGGTGCTCCCGGTCATAGTATTTTCATAGTAAGTTTTGACTTTTCGGAAATTAATTTCCGAAATCGGTTGAAATAGCAAAGCAACGATATAATGTTGACGTTTTTGCGGTTGTCAGCGACAACGTTAGTAACATGATCCGGATGAGGAGATCTATAAACATTATTCACACAACCTGCAATAGTCACATCGGCAATTTTCCCGTTAAAGATTTTTTAGCTAAGGAAGCTCAAAAATTAAGAACTCACATACTAAAAGTTCAAGAAACCAAAATTGGAGCAAAAGCTTATAAAAAAAAAACGAACAAAGGTAGTGCTTCCAAATGAGACAAGATGGGTGACACAAAGGAGTGCAATCGGTAGCTTTTTAAAAAATTTACCGATAATGAAGCAGATAGTTGCAGAGCCTTTGAACAGCGATATCGTTACTGGGGCCTTTTTCAGTATTCCTCTGCTGAACTTCTTTTTAAAGAAGAATTTGTCGAAGACTTAAAAAAGCTCCACACCGATTTAGACCCCATATGCAAACTCATCAACAAAGCACAGGCCAGCGAATTTTCAATAGCAGATGCAGCGGAGGAATGGAAAACAATTTTAAACGACGCCTTTGAGAATGGACATGGACAATGTCACAAAAAAATTTTGGAACGGACAGACAAAAATAATGTTTTCAATGTGCATTCGATAACAGCAAATTATTTGCACCCCAAATATAGAGGGCAGTTTTTGTCCTCTGAAGAAAGGCTAAAAGGCTAAAACCTTATTTCGATACTGAGTTCAAATGCCATGGATTCAATATTTGCTTACGACAACAAAGCTAGAATTTTTTCCTTACTTAGTGAAAAGCTCCAGGACGGCGACTACATAGTAGCCATATACTGGCATTTCGCTAAAAGGCACCACATGGAACTTGCAGAATACGCCCAAAAACTTTTAAGCATACCAGCTTCTTCGGCACAATTGTAAACGGTGTTTTCCAATTGGTCTATGATCCATAGGATTTAAGAAATCGTCCAAAATTTTACTTAACATTTACTATTCACTCAATATAAAGCACTCGAATAAATCGAAGCCGTATTAAAAATCAAAATGTTTTTATTGTTTTATTTCTCAAATATTTATTTTCAGGATCTTTATGCATTTCTTTGACTTTTATACATTTTTTTTCATTTTATACAATAGATACTGCTTGCTTTATACACGTAAAAAAGGGTGTATAGTACGCCAACTATTATACGTCTACAACCCTGAATTCAAGAGTGCCCGCCACATAGATGAACTAACCTAGACGGCAAACTTTCCAGATATTGTAAAATCAAAACCGGTTTTCTACTGATCGCCCCTTACCGTTTGACCCTGCCTGTGAATACGTGTGAATTGTTATCAATGGCAATTTCCCTCTCATTTTATACAAATCACGCCCATTTTAATCAAAATTCTCCCCATAAAAACACACTCGTGCAAATCGCTCTTAATCTAGCAATTTTACTTGTAAATTGCTCTCATTCTATCAAACTTTGAGAAAGTTATAGAAAATGTAAAAGTGCTGGAATTCACTTACAGTGGGTCTGGGCAAAAGTTTGAGGTTTGCAAAAGCATTAGTAGAGTTTGACATCTAGGTTAGTTTATCTATGGCCCGCCAATTTTTATTTATTTTTTTGGATTAAGATTTGTGTTTATTTAATCGTACTATTTACAAATTGACTTAGAACTAGATTTACAACTAAAAAATAAACTTGTCCGCTCAATAATAGAGGCCCGACGTTCTCCTTATGGCTAGGGTTACATTGTGTGTTACAATATTTATGTTTACTGAATCTATTAGATGGAATTTTTTATTTTTTAAATTAAATATTAAAATAGCATGGGAAAATTTTAAATAAAAGATTAAATTAATTTATTTGAAGGTGCTACCCTCTATTATGTCCAGTGTTATTCTTTTTGTAAAATGGCGTCGCTTCGTTATAAATGATATTTTCGAAGTGTGGTTTGCATCATGAACTGGTTAATTGGCGTTGTTCTTGCTGCATTGTATAGATGTTCGTTCTTGTTAATTATTTTCAGAGTCGTCGTATTCCGATGAAGTCCCGTACAAGAGCGCAAGATCTTCCTTTCAAAGATTTAGATTTTTTCCATGATAGTTTTTTTTTTTTTTTTTTTTTAAAGAACTTAACACTCAAGAGGGTATTACTACTCTTAAAATGTCGGAGCACGTGTTAAGTTTTTCGGAAAATTGGATAGAGAGAGGGAAAAAGATGTTTGGGCTCAGTGGTTACTTCGCTCCATGTGTGGCATCCAATATTTAATGGGGAGACTAAATTATTAGTGTAAATTGGACTTGATGTTGTATTCAGGCAACCACTCATCTCACAAGAATGGTCCGCTGGCAGTGGCGTAGCTACCGGGGGTGTTACAGGTGGAAGTCACCATGGCCCCCAAGCTCAGGGGGCCCCAAACTCGACAATAAATCAATCCTCTTTTCAAATTAATTCAAAATTCGAGTGAAGGGTTGATTCTTGTCACAGCATGTTTGCGCATGGTACTTCGTATCAAGGATCTCGGTCACTGGTCCCGTTATCACAGTCCGATGTGCATTATGGAGCACGGAAGGATAATCGAATGATATCGACTTCTTCTCTTTGTGCATTCTTTCTTTGCGCCGTGTGAAGCGGTTTTTCTTTATTCCAGTCGCTACGAAGAATATTTTCCCTGCAACAGGCCATAGGGTTGCTCTGATGTGTGGCTTGAGCCAACCTGGATATTGTTTGTTTGCTGGTAATATGTGCGAGTTGCTGTTACTATACCTTATTTAAATAAAAAAACGAAAGTTTGATTTAACAAACGATAATTTCATTTCAACGTGTATCACCTCGAAGTGAACTTCAATTATTCTCGTGATCCTGGGAGCGGATGTAGAATGGACTCTAATTATTTAGTTTGCTCGAAATTGATATTTGAAACCTAGGCTATTATTTCATTTCATGTGCAGTGTGTGGTGAGATTTGTAAATTTGGCATTTTGATGTGTATCGTTGTTTGCCGCTAGGACAATTAGCAAATAAAATTGTAAAAAAGGGGGACACGAATTGTATCCTCCGCAGTCAAAAGTTGCGGAGTCAAATTACTGATTTTGCCTGAGAACGCAAATAATGTTGAATAAAAAAAACTATGTACTCTTTCCTTTAAATTTCTGATTTATTTCATTTACGTATCTCAGTTACACGGCTATCGGATTGGGAATGATCTGCCAGCATCGTCATCGTCGCCAAGAAAACTCTGGGTCAGCTGATTGCTCCGATGGTCCAGCTCTACGTTATTGAACCATCGCGGGATTCCTCGTCTATGCCAATCTGTCGACAGGTTTTTTTATCATTAGCAATTGCAAACATGCGCAAAAAAAAACATCGCATTGTGGGAGGGGCCAAAAGTTTAACTATTGAAAACCAATTTTCAGAGTTACTTCCCATAAATTGACAATGGGAATTGTGTCATCATTCATGCTCCCCAATTTTTGGCTAAACGATTGGTAAGCCTACTGATCCATAAGATGGTAAAAAAAAGAGGACAATCCTGATAAGCCGTCGGCTTTTGTGCTATCCCGTCGGCGTTTCATGTGTGTGGATCTAGTTCACGAATGATGTTTGTTTAACTATGGTGTTTTTGTTTTTGTTGGTGCATAGTATGTTGGATTCGTAAATTACGCGCTGCTGCATTTTTCTGGGTTGGCCTGCATAACAATTATCGTACATACGTACATACAAATTCAGCTCTAGACCAGTTCTAATAGTAAGGTAAGTTCCAAATAAATTTTTGATTTGTATGTACCTACCTACCGTTTTTCAATTAGCTTTAAAAAATGAGTTCAATAAAACGCTCATATCCGAGCGGTGCTCAAAAACAAAATTGAAACTGCCACGTCTCCTAAAAAAATAAAATCAATAACCAAATACTTCGAGACTCCATCAACTTCCAATAATACGAATGAAACGCTCCTTGAAGCAGATTTACGAAGGTTGTCTGATAAGTTTCCGAACCGAACAATGATACAAGACATTTTTTGTCAAAATTTTTTTTATTTTTCTACATAGTCTCCTTGTAACTCTGCACACTTCTCCCAGCGATGCTCCCATCTCTCTAACCCGTCCAAATACATAGTACTTGGCGTTTTTCTCTGCAAAATAATTGTTCACGAAGGTGATTGCCTCCTCATTTGACGAAAATCTCTGTCCTCCGAGCGCAGTTCTTAGATGAGGGAACAAAAAGGCGGATGGTCAAGCAGTTAAAACCGTAATCCATGGGTTTTCGCCACTGCAACCGCTGAGGTGTGAGACGGCGCGTTGTCTTGGTGAAACAGGATTTTCTTTTTCTGCAAACGTGGCCGTTTTTCCGCAATTTCTGCATTCAGCTTGGCAAGTAATGATGCGTAGTATGCTCCTGTAATGGTTTTTCATTTTTGAAGTTAATCGAATAAGATAACTCCTTTACTATCCCAAAAAACAGTCGCCATCATTTTCCCAGCCGAAAAAACAGTTTTTACTTTTTTTGGAGCCGGCTCGCCCTTCGCAGTCCACTGTTGTGACTGAATTTTTGTTTCGGGTGTATAATGGTGTATCCAAGTTTCATCTACAGTAATTAATTAGCGACAAAACTCGGATTTATTGCGCCTAAACTGTGCCAACAGAGCGTTGGAAATGCTCATTCGAACACGTTTTTGGTCTAACGTAAGCAAACGCGCGGACAGCTTTCTCATGCCTAAATCTTGATTTAATATGTAACAAACACGTTCTTTGGACATTTTTATAACCTCTACTATCTCTCTCACTTTAATTCAGCGGTCGTCTAGTAAATGATGGTGCAGAGTGCGCATACACAGAGTCCAACTAATTTTTGATTTGCGTAGGCGTATTGCCTTTCAAAAACAAGAATTTAATAACAGCTTGATACTCAATTTTTTCCATTTTCACACTCACACCGACTCACTCAAACGACTGTCAACTAAAAACTCTGCGTCCAAAATGACTGAAACTTCGGTAAGTGACTGTCAAAAGATGCACAACTTGCATTCACTAGCTTTTATTGACGAGTACCGCTATCTTTACGTTGCGATCGGAAACTTTTCAGACAATTCTCGTAGCAGAAAACTTCGATAGTGAAATGTATGGCATTATGGAAAAATTTGATGATAAAGACGAAGCAAAGCAAACAAGAATGAAAGTAGTAAGTCTGAATGAAAAATAATTTATTTCAATTAGCGTTAAGACTTAATAAAATTCTTTAAGGACTGATTGATTTGCAGAAAAAGAAAAATGCCACTGACAAAGGATATTTTGAGGGAATTTTATCCACGGAGGAGAAGGGATTCATAATGCCAGTTGGCCCGTGCAGAGCTTGTTTTTCGGAGTATTACTACGTTACCACTAACAAAGCTGGATTAAACATTCCTCGCACTTGGCTTTGCTATTCCGAAATGCAAAATTGCGCTTAGTGTGAAGCTTGTTGGATGTTCGCGCAAAGTAAAGATACTACAAAGATTGAAGTTGGCTTGGATTGAGGGTATACGTAATTGGGGAAAGTTGGACGAAAAATCAATATTCATGAAAAAAGTACCGTACATGTTATTGCTTGTATAACGCTTGAATTATGGCGTAAAAATGAGACTCTAGATAAGGATATTGAGAAACAGATTTTGAGGGAAAACCCGTTTTGATGTCAAGTTTTGGAGAGAATTATAAACGTTATTTTAACTTTGACAGTGTTCAATCTTCCTTTAAAAGGTCATCGTGAGATTCTTGGACAGTCAGGCTGCAAGGGCAATTTTTTGTCAATCATTGATTTACTCTCTATTAATGATCCGATATTAAAAAATCTTATCTCAAATGGTGAACATACTGTTCATTATTTAAGCCCAGAGATACAAAATGACCTCATCAAGATAAGATAGTCGCCAATATTAAGAAAGCCCCTTTCTCCGCCTATATCATTGATACTACTCAAGATTTAAGTAAAATAGATCAGATGTGTCAAGTTTTTCGATACGTTCAGATTGAAAAAGATGAAAGTGACAAGGCAGTTGACTTAAAAATAACTGAGTCGTTTTTGGAGTTCGAAACAGTTGAAGATCATTCAGCGATTGGTTTAGAACTTAAAATCATTGAAGGTATCGAAAAGATGGCATTGATATCGCAAAATGTCGAGGACAAGGTTACGATGGTGTCGCAGTAAGGAGTGGAATAAACAAAAAAATGCTATTTGTGTTCACTGTGCGGCCCATCGATTAAAGCTTGTCCTCAATGATGCTGTGGAATCTGTTCCAGAAGTTCGGATTTTTTTTTGATTTAATTCAACGTCTCTATGTTTTTTTTTCGCAAACAGCATAAAATGGTGGGAGTTGTTATCTGAAATTTGTGAAGGACACGATACTAGAAAAATGTCACTTAAACGCCTTTGTCCAACCCGGTGGTCTTTCAGGGAAGATTCTTTGTAGGCCGTAAGATTTAAATATAAAGGTATTCTTCGCGGTCTCTCGAAAATCATACTGATATGCAAATGTATTTCTGGGCGAAATGAAGCGGAAGCTCTGCGCAAGAAAATGGAAACTTTTGATTTCGTCTTTGAAGTAGTTTTACACTCAAAACTTTCAACATCAACTAATGCTGTTTCAAAATTTCTCCAAAAACCAGACATAGATCTTTCTCAAGCAAACCCAATTTTAATAGAATCCTACCAAACATTATGAATCTTTCGAAACTCGTTTGAAGAAGCAAAAAATGTATCTATTGATTTATGTGACAAGACAAATGTCTTGATGTTATTTGTCAACAAACCAAAATTAGATTTAATAGTTTGACAAATATAATTGACACATTCCAAGTTATTCAACCTCAGCAGCTTGTAGCGATGTCAGATATAAGCTGTAAAAAGCTTCTCGAATGTTATGATGAGGACATTAGTGACAAAATACATGAACAATTGCTGCCTTTTCGCATAAAAACCCTCGATTCTGTAAAACACGCACATTTGTTGTTAATAGAATCTTGATGTTATTTTTAACATTTCCTGTGACTGTTGCTTCAGCTGAACGTTCGTTTTCGAAACATAAAATAATTAAAAACTATATACGAAGTACTATGGACCAAAAACGATTGAGGAGTTTAAGTATTTCATCTATAGAAAACGAAACCGCAAATGGTTTGCGAAATGATCTTTATGAAGCGATTAATTCGCTGAAGCAAAAGTGCGGCGAAAGATATTTTGATATTTTTCTTTGCGATCGGTATTACTGAAATAAGAATGAAATAAAAAAAACTTTTACATTATATTTCTCGTTTTAATTAGTTGTATTTTAAGTGTTTGCAAAATTTGATATAACACATTTCTCTTGTTCTATTGCATATTCGGGCCAGTAATCGTAAGTATATTATATTTGATGGCGATGGCCTGATAGCTAGGCTAAGCACAAACATGAAAGGTTTGATCCAGGACAGCTTAGCGGTGCCGCTAATTTTCCCCGTCGCACATGGAAGTGCGGAGCGTTTCCGGTTCAGTAGGGCGGTAGGGAGTCGCGATATGAGGAATGTTGCTCGGCAGCACCAACAATTTTGTCTTCTCAGGAGAGTCGTTCGGATTCGGCAAAAAGCAGTAGGCCCCGCTGATAAGTGTAAAAATTGAAACGTGAGCAACACAAATGAGTGCAAGAAGCTAGGCCCTGGCCCACACCGGACTGTAGCGTTGTGTACATGTTTATTTTTATTTATTTTTTCTATTTCCATTTTTATTTCCAAAAATGTCCTAAAATTAATTGACTTGAAGAGCACTTTACAGCATTTTCTAACTTCTTTTATCACTTATCCCTGACATACGACGCATATTGATAATAATTATACAGCATATGTATATGCAAATCTGTTTTAAGTTGGGTAAGGGGGTCTCGAAAAAAATTTTTCCACCTGGGCCCCGCAAGGTGAAGCTACGCCACTGTCCGGTAGCTAAGCCCACTTCTCATACCCAAGAGCGGATGCACCAAATGCAGTGCAAAACTTCCACGTTTCAGGATTATGCTGGCGTGGCCATTGAACCTAAACTTTTCGTTAAAGTTTATGCCCAGGTATTTACCGTTTGTTTAGGTAATACCATTGCCCCGTCCGGGAGGCGAATCCTGATGTCCCTGCTTCTTTTTACAAGGGTTGTCTTTCTTCTCCCGTTGATAACCATTGTTGGGTTCCGGAAACAGATGAATTCCGTCTTGCTGCTGTTAATCTTAAGGCCCCATTTTAAGTAGTACCCCCATAGACTTCTTGCTCTTCTGCGCTCGTTTCGTTGCTATGTTTTTTGCTATAGAGTGATCATAGGTGATGGAGTCGTCCGCATATAATAGTGTCTTCCATCCCTCTGTATTTGATGGCTGGTTCACTTGTGTAGAGATTAAATACGATTGGCCCCAGCCGTGATCCTTGTGGTACTCCGGCGTTGATCCTCCTAATGCTGGATTCTTATTGTGTATCTGTACATAAAAGAGTCGGTTATTAAGAAAATTGCTTATTATTCTTACCAAATATCTAGGGAAACCAAACTAAATAAGTTTGAATATGAGTCCTTTGATACAAACGCTGTCACCTGTCTTCTCAATGTCAACGAAACATGTGACTATTGTCTCCTTTTTGTTTAGTGCTCGCCACACATCGCTATGAAGCTGCATCAGGGGATGAATCGTTGCATGCTTTGGCCTAAATCCATATTGATTTGATGGCAGAAGTCCTCTCTCCCCACTCTCTAGGTAAATCTTTCTAAGAACTAGTGATTCCAGAACCTTGCCAACACAGCAAAGCAATTGGTCGATATCCCTCCACGCACGTGCGCCTCATTTTCTTTGGCACTGGAACAACTTTAGCCACTTTCCAGGAATTTGTAAAATAACTGTTGCTTACGCAGTTATTGAAAATTATCGCTAATAACAGTAATGCGATATTTGGTAATTTTTTTTTAGTAAAAAGTTAGAAATTTGATCATTACCAGCCGATTTCTTGGAGTTTCCGCGGTGAATAATTTCAACAACTTCCTCAACTGTTGTGAATATGTCCCCATGATAAGGGTCCTCCGAAGGATTAGTTTCACTGAATTCTGTGACGGGGTGGCAATGGTTCAAGGATGCGGCGACTTGAGTGTCGACTTCAGTGATGAAGTCGGGCAGATGCAAAGCTTCCTTTAAAATGGCTAGTGAAGGTTTCAGCTTTTCCTCTGGTGTGGTGAGTGTTTGAGTTGTGAATTAATAGCTCTGTATTCTTCATTGTTTCGGTCCCATGTTCGGTGGAAGGTTCTCTGAAGGCGTTTGCGAAGCCGCTGTCTGTGGGTGTAAATAGCCTGGATGTATTGGAGGAGGTTTCCGTATTTATCTTTGCTCGTGAGTGGCTTCTTCTGGCGGCCAATGGCTCCATTCACAACTGCCTGTAATTGTAGAATATTGTCATCTATTTCCTCATTTATTAGGCACCTTTCATGACTTGGTAGTTGAAGTTCTGTTTCGACTTCATTCTTGAATTTCGTCCAGTTGACTTTTTTATAATTGATGTGTATTTTCTGAGCTGGTCTCTGTAGAAGTATTCTCTGGTTTAGATGAATTTTCAACTCTACCGCCAAATGATCAGAATCACTTAAATGGGAAATTCTGAAAATCTGGTAGTAAGTTTATGAGAATTCCAGCAGTGATGATGTCCTGGGAAAAGTTTTCCTTGGCTGTGACACTACTAATAAGGTGGCTGTTATTTGTTAGCCAGTCCTCGATGGCACCTGTTTGAGGTGTTGATTCTCGTCTTGCCAAAGCGGGTGTCTTGCGTTGAAGTCCCCGCCAATCAGCGAGTCTGAATTACATGCGTCGTTTATCTTGGAAAGATCATGATGAATGTCTGTTTTTGTACCACCAACGAGACAACGAACAGGGTCTCTACATCCGTGACGTCTATGACAACAGCTGTTTCGAAGACCAGTGATTATTGTGATGATTATGCTTGAACGATTCGCTTACTAGTACTTACTAGTAGAGCAATTCCAATTCTTTATCCGCGGCCCTTGTCTTGTCGGGCTATAAAATATCCATCTGGTTTGTATGGGTTGCAGCCAATAATGTTTCCTGCAACAGGAGGAATATCTAGCTTGGGTTTTCTAATAAACAAGCTTAGCGCGCTTCTTCGGGCTATTGAGTAAATAGAATTTACGATGTAGGTAAGAACGCTAAGCCTATTTATTGAATACATAGTTCACAGTTTAGCAAATATTATTGTTTTTCGTTTATCATCGAGGATACCGTAGTTGGTTGGTATCACCTTTTTTGCCTTCTGTAAAAGGGTTAAGAGCTCAGTGCCAAACAACCTGTCAGTATCCTCAAAGATGTTGAAGTCATGTGGAGGCTGTGTGTGTTGTGTTCTTGTGGCTGGTTAGCGTGCAGGTTTCTTGGCTGACTGTTGTGCTAACTTTGTGGTTGTCTGTGGTTGTTGCGTTGGTTTATGTGTCCTGGCTTCTTCGCATTATTTGCTAAAGCGGCTGCTTCTGCGAAACTTAACCCAGTCGAAATATTCTTTGCTACTGATGACATCGTAAACTGCCCTTTTCTTTTGGGCTTGTTTGCTTTTTTGCACGATTTTTTCTTTGTATTTAGGGCATCCTTTATACATAGTTTGCTGGGTGTCCCACGTCATTGCAGTTTGTGCAATAGACCGCTGCATCCTTTGAGTTTTCTGCTGTTCTTCGACAGTTTCCAGGTAGATGGTCCTTTTTGCACTTGACGCACCTGTATTTCATCCGACAGTTGCTAGCAATATGTTCAAATTCCTCGCAGTTTCAGCATTGCGTAATGCCATTTGACTTGCATTTCTCCCATGAGATCTTCTGGTTTAGCAAAAGGCATTTTTGAATAGAGGAGGTCAGATCACTCCCATTGGTAACTTCAATTACAGAGTTATTAAATAATTTGCTTGGTCTGGTGGATTTGTATGGTGTCACTTGTATTGCTTCCTTAACGGGTTCGTCCTTGATCTCGTTTGTCTGATACGAGTGGTGTACCCCCTTTAGAACCAACAAAGTTTTTTTATCATCCTTCGCTGAGTACGTATTAAACTCCGTTTTCTGCCGTTTGAGATAATCCTTAATTTTTCTGTGGTCCTCTTCGCTCGATGTTGTGTATTTTTTATGTTATTTCCTGCGGCTTCGCACAACGGCCCAGGTCTGCCACGTTTAGCCAAAAACAAGCAATAGGAAGCATTATTTTCCGTCTTGGGTTCACTGGAGCCTGTGGTGGTGACACGGACTTCAGGGCTGCCTTAGATGTTGAAGCCAGATGTGGTGTCGGGTTGTTTTGTGTTGCTTTTGGTGTTGGGGCTGGTATAAGTACAGGTGCTGCTTTCTGTTGTGGTTTGGCTCTTGCGGGTGGGGATCCTGAAGTCTTTCGCTTCTTCGACCGAATAGGCGGAAAGTCCTCGTCCTCTTGTGGCGATCTAGACGGTTCTTCTCCCTCAGCCGACGTGTCGTATTCCTCGGATAACGTGTCGTATTCCTCGGATGACGTGTCGTATTCCTCGAATATAATCTCTTCCTCAATGCTGTTTTCATCTTCTGTCTGGGTATCCGCAATTCCATTATACAGAATTGCGCAGTCCACCATTTTTGAGTGCATGGCTGTAGTAAAGATCGGTCCGAAAATTGCTAGTTGTTTTTTGTAGTTTGCCACGAACTCATCGTACACTTTCTGCACCTTTTTCTTTGAACGCTCCTGCTTACCCATTGCAGGTAGAGCTTATCGCCGCGTTTCCCTGTGATGAATAAATTAGGTTTTCGTTTTCTTTAGTTTTGATGTAGTAGGTAGATCCTTAATTTAACTTTTTTTATTTTTAAATTAAATCGCACGTCTGTTCGTCTCTATTTTGTTCGAGTTTATTTTGTTTCTGCTATGTTTGTTTGATATCATTTGTTTTCTGTTTAAAGATTTTATTTGGTGTCATCTGTTTTTATGTTTCAACACCCCCTAAGAATCGTAATGTGTAATATTGCCGCTGTTCACTGAACTGATATTGTAAATATAACCCCGCAGACAACTTTTGGGCGATGACTGAATTCTGTGAAAAACGAGACAAGGGAAAAGAAGTGCCCCCATCAAAAAGTAAAGTTAAGATTTAAGGAATCGTCATTTTTCCATTAACTTTCTATGTTTTAAAGATGGCCCAAGTTTCATAAAAGAATTTAAAGCCAAAAATGATTATTTAGCCGTATTTTTGATGATGTCACGTGCGACGAAACAAACCCCCAGGGAAGTTGACCTCGGCGTATCGGAGACAAGCAATGATATAAACGCTGCCGTTAATGTTGCTCCCATCGATGTTGCAAATGCCTATAACGCCGACAACGTTGTAAGTGCTTCCTCTGGACGAGGAGCTGATAAATCTCCGTAAACGGCTGGAAGTCCTAAAGCTTCGTAAGCAGATCCGTGGGCTACAGACGGATACAACTGCATAACGAAAAAGGCTGTAAGCCGCTAAGCTGAGTAAGAATGGAGAAGATTTTGCGGAAACTGACAACAAATCTGCCGATGGTGCCGCTGCCGTGATTTGGAATGAAGGGAATGCTGACGCCAGTCATATTGTAATTGCCGATAATACATACAACAGGATGTTTGGAAGCTACCGAGGACATTGAATTAAATATCTGGACGAAGTAATGCAATATGCCGATAGGAAGAGCTCTGTCTTGTGCTACAATTGTGGGCAGACGGGACACATTTAGATCTTTTTTCCAATCTTCGAAAATCGGAGATGACCACCGTCCATGCCGAAACCCGAAAAGCCTTACATCGAGTTGCCGAAGATGCCGAAAACCAAGATTGATTTGTTAAAAGGCCCAAAATTCGCTGAGTAAATCACAACAGTGACTTCTGTGCCCTGTCAGATGAATCTTGTACGGTTCTCGATAAGTACAGCTAATTGAAAATGTAATACCTACCTGCCGCTATTAATGAATGTGTAATGATAAGACCGATCTTGGAAATTGGATAAACTTGGATTAATTGTGAACATAATTTTGCGACGGATATGTTTAATATTGAAATTGCAGCTGGTGAAGTTGATTTGAATATTGATTTTAAGTTTGATAAGCTTGATTATAGATTCTTATATTTTTGCGAAAAACGTAGAAATAGAGCCTTTAGATTACGATAAGAAAATTCATTTAAGCGACGATATTAGGTTCCATTGGCCCCGCTTACGACTTTCTTACTCTGAGCGTACGAAAGTTCAGTCAAGCAGTTAGAAATAGATGGGATAATTCGATGAAGTTGTTCACCTTATGCTTCCGCTATCACATTGGTAAAAAATTAATGGGGAGTGTAGTTGATTTAAAATAATACGGCATATGAAAAATGAATAAAAAAACTACTTTAAGAAACTGAATTAAAATTACTCCGTTTTTATTCTGATAACGTTATAAAAGTGAAAAGAAAGTTTTTTCCAAATTTAGTCTATGATAAAATTCCATTGGTTTGACATTTTCGTCGATTTGGGAAATACCTTGGGAACAGTGGTTGCATTCAACTTCTGCTGGTGACGTCATAGTCTCCACCATTTCCTCCCCCCTCGATCGAAGAACTCGTTCGGCGAAGACTATTGATGACGTGTTGCTTCAATCAATCTTAGCAAAGAATAGAAAAAAAAAACTGTCGAATATTTTCTGAGCTTCACTGCAGCTGGTACCTTTCCTCAATCATATGTACATACTTATGTACGCATGCACATCAGTCCATCATGCAAAGAAAAAAATTATTAATTCATATTACAATATAATAAACAAAGAACATCTAGGTACACAGGACAACGATAGACGAGAGAGAGAATGAAAGAGAGTTACATTACTATTACTTCAATCAATGAACTCTTTGTTTTGCTACGCAAATTCCCGTTTGTTCTATGATATTGTTGCGTTAAAGTATTGTGGCTGCTGCAGCATCAGTGAGCCTCAAATTGTTTTTGTAGTCGAAATAAAGAGCAGTGCGCGAATTCATTCAAGTGTTATTATAGTTAAAATCCAATTCAGGTGAGTAAATTATTATATTATTTGATTTTATTTCGTATGTTTTGTTGGTGGATCGACATGTTATTGTTCTTGTTTTGTGATCTGTATTGCATTTGTGGAGTGGAGAGAATCCCATGGTTTGTATGGTGCTGATTGTGTATATTTGGATGGTTCGTGTTGAGTTGTTTATTCAATGGAGTATGTATGTGATATATGTGTGGAGTGTGTGTAATGGGTGGTTATTTGTGGATCTTCATTAAATGGAGTGTGTATATAATATATGCTGTGTGTATATGATAAGAGCATTGAAAATTGGTTTGCGTATTTGCTGCATTGATTACAATTGAGTCAAACGTGTAGGTATTTCCATGTGTAGGAGTTTGGAGATATGTTTTAGAGTTGCGAGTGATAATTGACAGTAATTGGTGCTAGGGAAATCGGACTTGAGTGTTGCCGATGTGCGTTTAGGATTGGAGTGGATTATTTTCTATTGAATTTAGAGTGGACTGTATTTGAGTATTATGTAGTAGGAGTGCGTAAAGTATGAATGTTTACATTTATTATTTTGATATGGATTAACTATGGTGTGTAACTGGTTTGTGCAAACTGAAGAGTGTGAAGATGTGTTATGTGTGTGTTCTTTATGACATTCTGTGTGAAGTGATATCGTCGACTTTGGGTTCCGTGAACCTTGATGTTAGAGGTGTGATAGATGGTTCTGGTTCGGTTATGGGTAGTGGACATAGCTTTTGTATTGGTCGCTTGAATTCTCCCTGTTGCGTTTTGATCTTGACGACGCGCGTTATATTATCTTTCCCAGGTAAGTTTCCTTGATGCGGCCTAGGCTCCATTTTGCCGGTGGTAGTCGTTCGTCTTTAGCAAAACCAAGTCTCCTACACTCAGCTGATCCTGTGGTTTGAGCCATTTCGGCCTTTGCTGAAGTCGAGATAGGTACTCTTGTTGCCAATGCTTCCAAAAAGTTTGCAAGTGCCTCTGAATCGCCTTCCATTGTTCGACATGGTTTCGTTTGATTTGAAGGATCCAGTATTTTCTCCGAAGAAATCCGGTCATTAGCTGTGTGCTGCGTTTTATCGTGTGCTTCCTTGATAATTAGCCTTGTTAACCGGTGCCTTGGTTCCAAAATCGTAGGGTGCTGCTGCTCAAATGACAGGCTGGCGTTTACAAGCCTTCCGCCTACCCTAAGAATGCCTTCAGCATCTACAAAAGGGTTCAGTGTACCCATCCCTCTACTTTGCTTGACATTCTTGGGAAACATTTCCTGTTGAGCATAACGAGTGATGATTTGGTTGGCTCCCTTAAGTTCTTCGGGGAAAAGATATCCAAAATGACGCTGATTTCGATCTTTACGACCATTTTCGATGAAATGTTTTACGTGGGCTAAAATTCTTATGAGACTGCTCAATTTTGAGGCACGTTCTATAAGCTGACCGATGATGTTGTCTTGGGTTTCAATGTGATGTGCCTTTATATCCTTTCGTCCTTCTTCAGTGCTGAGATTTGCTGGTTGATCTGGAATCTGTAAATCCCAGGTTGATTGTAAGAAAGGAGGACCGTTCCACCACAGATTCGCCTGAATGAGGGCCGATTGTAACATGCCACGAGATACGAAATCTGCTGGATTTTGTTGTGTCGCAACGTGTTTGCATATGTTCACTTCTGTAAGCCGCTGAATTTCGCCAACTTGATTTCGCACAAACGTTCCCCACTTCGACGGGTCCGCAGGAATCCAGCCCAAGGTGATGGTTGAATCGGTTCACGCAAAGGTTTTCACACTTTTCCAGCCAAGAACTTCGTGCACATAGTTGATAAGTTTGGCCAGAATGACAGCACCGCATAATTCAAGGCGAGGAAGGCTTACTGGTTGTACTGGGGCAACTTTCGACTTGGAGATAAGTAGATTACTACTAATCTTGCCGCTGCTGTCTTCTACTCGTAGATATATCACTGCTCCGTATGCCCTTTGCGAAGCATCACAAAACCCGTGCAGCTGGATTCACCCAGCGAAGGCTGATTCAACATTTACCCAATGTGGAATACTGATTTTGTTTATGTGTTGTAAGACCTTATAAAAAATTACCCATTCTTTTAGAAGTTCTGATTTAACTGTCTCATCCCAACCTAGCTTTCGCACCCAGAGTTCCCGAGTAAAGAATTTGGCCTTAGTGATTCATGGGCTGATCCACCCCATAGGGTAAAACAGACAATGTCAAAACATTGTTGACAGGATCGTTCTTTTTGTAGACTGTGGATTTGGAGGAAGTATACAGCGAAAAGGAAACTTATCGACCCCTGGCAGCCACTGAATCCCTAAGGTTTTAATGCTGTCTACTCCTTCGGATTGAAATGAAAACGATACCTCACGCTCAAGAAAAGAAACACCCTCAAGCAACTCATCACAGTTCGAAGTCCATTTCCGTAAGTGAAACTCAGCTGAATTCGTAACATGTTTGACTCCAGATATCAAGTTGTTTACGTACATCTCAGTTCTAATCATCTTCGCTGCATACGGGTAAAGCTGTTCTGCCTCCTCTGCTAAAGCCTTCAAGATCCTGATCGCTAAATATGGAGCCGAGGCTGTTCCGAAAGTAACAGTTTTTAGTCTGAATATTTTCAGAAGATCTTTGGGTTCTTTTCGCCAAAATATTAATTATTATTTTGTATCCTGTTCGGAAACCCAAATCTGCCGATACATCTTCTCTATATCTGCTATAAATGAGTATCGATACAGTCTCCATTTCAAAACGATGTCAGAAATATTGTGTTGAAGAGAAGGGCCTGTCATTAATTGGTCATTTAATGAAACACCGTCCGTTGTTTTAAAGGATGCGTCAAATACAACGCGGAGCCTTGTCGTGGAACTTTCTTCTTTAAGAACAGCATGATGTGGCAAAAAGTAGTGGTTCGAGCTGCCTACAGACGATCCTCAATTTCTTTCATGTGTCCTGTTGTTAAGTACTCTTCAATGCATTGGGAATACTGCTGATGAAGTTTCTGATTTACTGAAAGACGACGTTCGAGAGACAAAAATCGTTGAAGAGCAACTTCCCTTGATCTACCCAGAGTTGAATAAATACCTCCTTTAAAGGGAAGCGCAACTTGGTATCTGCCATCCCTTGTGCGTTTAGTATTTCGCCTAAAATGTTCTTCGCACTGTGTATCTTCAATTTTTTCCTGATGCTGAAAGGGTATTTCCTCGACTTCCCAAAACTTTCGGAGTTGTGCGTCAACATCACTTGTTACTAAAAATGTCCTCATACGTTGGGGTCCGATGGGCGCTCTTCCAAATAGGATCCAGGCAAGTTTTGTTTTTTGGACTATCGGCATATCATCATCCTGTGATCTAATAATACCTGGCAACAATACCTCAGCTAACACGTCACTGCCCAAAAGAAGATCTATTTTTGCGGACTTGAAAAATAAAGGATTTGCTCGTACCAAACCTTTGGTGTGGTTCCAGTCTCCTACAGAAAAAGTTCGGGCCGGAAGATGGCCAGACAGCGACTTGTAAATAAAGGCATGTGTTGTAGACGTAAACGAAGAGTGATGCGAGTCGAATCCAAGCTCTACAACTCGTTGACTGCTGACTGCTGACCAAACCCAACCCGCTGACTTCAACGTGAGTTAATTTTGATTGCAACCGTAACATCTGTACCGCTGACTCTGTAATAAAAGAAGCCTCGCAACCAGAATCTAGAAGGGCTCTCAACGAAATCATTTCACCTGGCGATGCTCTAACCTTAATTATTGCTGTGGCTAATAAAACCTGAGTATGCTTATGATGTCTTGAATGAAGATTTTTAAGACTTGTACTGGAAGAAGCCTCTCCTTGAGGTGGTTGGAAGTGAGGAGCATTAGCATTCATTGGGGAAGTGAAAAGGTTATGTGTTCTTGATGGATTTGGAACCTGACTGTGTTGACGAGGTTGTGCACCTGAAGCTAACTGAGTTGAGTGCAGCAATGAGTGATGAGGATGTTGACAATAATAACATCTGCGATTGCTCGGACACTGTTCTGAACTATGGCTATAAGCTAAACAGTTTCTACACAAACCCAACTTTCTCACCTGCTGACTACGATCTGGTATACTGTTTGAGAAACTTATTACATTTTTTAACTGCATGCTGACCCCTATTACAAATCTTGCAGGTGAACTGATTGGAATTGGCATGGACATGAAAAGTCGTCTTACTGGAACAATTACGTGAATCACATGATCTCGACTGCTGCTGGTTGACGGCTTCTAGTGTTCGAAACCTGCCTTCAAAAAATTGTTTGAACTCTGCAAAGGTAAGTAGTTCCTTGCTATTTGGTTTCGATCCTAACCTTTCTTCCCATAGGTGTTGTGTTTTCGTTGGCAACTTCTGCAAAAGCACGAAGATTATCAGGACATCCCAGTGTTGAACCGGCACATTCAAGTTCGATAAACTGTGCATTACCTCCGTTGATGTGTCGAGAAGTCCCTTGATTGACTCTGACCGCTCTTGTGAAATTGTTGCTTGATTGAACAAACACCTTCAGTAGGAATTAACCAAAAACCGCTCGTGGTCATACCGATCCGTGAGAATATCCCATGCCTTAGTGTAGTTCCCTCTATCAATACCTAGAAGCGCTAATAATTTCTCGGCCTCGCCTGCAACACTTGTCTTGAGGTAGTGGATTTTTTCTGTCTCTGATAAGGAATTATTAGTATGAATAAGCGAAATGAACAAGTCTCGAAAAGCTCGCCAAGTTTCTTAGCTATCGGAAAAGGTTGGCAAACATCAATTTTAGGTAATTTAATGTCAACCCTTCTGAATGTGATGGTTGATTCTGCCGTTGTATCATCTTCCTTCTGCGTTGAAACCTGAACCTTGTCCATACAATCCAACAAATCTCCCCTATAATCAAAATACAACTCCCTTATTTGATCATAAGTCTCTCCAATTTCATCTAAATTTTCCTTTAATTTTGCATCCCCTACATACTCCATAAACAATTTTGTAGACAAATCCATAATTTTTTCTAAACCAGATAATCTACCAGAAAGATAATTAGCCGTACGAGTTTTGAAACCTCTCTTCGCAAAATTTTCTACATCTTTTTTCAATTGTTTCAATATTGCAAGTAATTTATTATTCTCCATATTTGATAATGTAAAATACGAGATTAAAATTAAAAAAGATCCACTTACTGAGACTTTTTGGTTGAAAATTTCACTTTGCAATACTTTGCGGGTGCTCCGCCCTTCAATTTTGTTTGGCACAGTTTTCCACGGGTTCTCTTATCCATTCCACCTTACACACATCCAGCGGATGCTCCATTTATTTTATGTTAATTTATTTTTGTCCCACAATGATCATTCGTCGCGATCTTGTGTTAATTTTTATAGTAGCTTAGAGTGCCTGTGTGGGGCCAGTAAGTTAGTATAAGATTGTTAAGTAATTTTTAAGCTAGCATTTAAGCATTTTTTGTTAGTATGTAAGGGTTAATGATTAAGATAATAAAATGCATTTAAAACTAAACTGTGTTAATTTTTATTATATGTTTTTTTTTTGTGTTGTAAAGTCAATTTGTTACACACACGAAAAAAATGAAAAAAAAAATGTAAACAACTAACAGAAAATTAGAAAATGTTTAAGATCAAGATCCGGTTCTGATGGACCAAAATGTAGTTGATTTAAAAGAATACAGTATATGAAAAATGAATAAAAAAAACTACTGTAAGAAACTGAAGAAGAAAAACTTCGTTTTTATTCTGATAACGTTATAAAAGTGAAAAGAAAGTTTTTTCCAAATTTAGTCTATAATAAAATTCCCTTGGTTTGACATTTTCGTGGATTTGGGAAATTCCTTGGGAACAGTGGTTGCATTCAACTTCTGCTGGCGACGTCATAGTCTCCACCAGAGAGACTCGAATGAGTGTCGACCATCGAAGTTTTAACAAGAAACTATTCAAGAAAACCAGCTCCTGCCACTCGTTGAGGATTGTATTGAATACCTTGAGGGGTATATTTCTGACTTTTAGATTTAAAGATCCGATTTCACCACTAGCTGCGTTTGCAAATCCCAATGGAGTGTGGTAATATTTAAGGATGCCGTTCGCACTAAAGAATGCATTAATCAGTAGCTGATTAATGTTATTTTTCACAACCTAATTATTCAGGCCTATATGGACGACATATTGATCGCTACAACCAATTTTTACGAACATTTGCTATTATTACGAACTATGCTGAAACGAATTACCCAACGAAATATTAAATTAGACCTTGCGAAGTGTAAGTTTTGCTATACCGGGATAGAATACTTAGGGAATGCCGTTACACTACATTGCATTGCGCTGAGTGGGTCTCACACTGCTGCTATAAGAAATTAAACATACAGTTCCGACAAACGAGAAGCAACTCCATTCTTGTCTCTGGTTGTTTTCTTATTTTAGGCAATTTGTGCCTTCATTTTCTCGAATCGCAAAGTCGTTACTAAACCTATATAAAATTAGACTGGTTGAGGCACCCATACCCTATGAAAGAGACGGAACTATTGTACATTGCAATGCTAGCTAATTGGCTTTGAAGCCGTTTTGCTGTAAAGGTAGGGCGACGTGAAACTCTCCTAGTATGTTGTTCTGAGCAGCGAGGAAATTAAGGAGTTACTCCTTGTGATTTCCTTCCAATCTGGGCAGACGCTTCAGTAGGAATCGATAGCTTTCAGGAATATAATTTTAGTTATTATTATTTAGGGTGCGCCTAAAGAAAGGTAATGCAAAATTAGCAGTTGGCGACTTTGTCGATATGCCGAATGCTGATACTACGATAGGGATAAATAGTCCTGATGTTGTACATAAAGTTTTTAACATTAACATTACGTTCTACGAGATGCTGAAAATTTACGATGGGTTGCTGAAGCTAATATAATATAAAATTTGTTTTCGAAGTCTGACAACAAGGCTGTGGATATCGATTACTTGGGTAACACTCTATTGTACATATACAATGGATATTAAGTAGTAAGCAATCTAGATTAAATTAGTAATATCTTGTTCGGGGGCCACCAATTGTCAGATTGGCCGAGTTGTAAGCATTTGGGTTAACGCCATCTGTGTTATAGTAGACGAAAAACAATTAACCGCCCCAATGCATCATAATGTGTAATATTGCCGCTGTTTACTGTACTAATATTATAAATATAACACTGCACCCAATTTCGGGGCGATGACCGATTTTTGAGAAAAAATCAGACAAAGGAGAAGAAGTTCCTCCAGCAAATAGAAAAGTTAAGATTTTAATCGTAAGGAATTGCCGTTTTTCCATTAATTTGCTAAGTTTAAAGTACCCTTATTTCTCAAGATCTTATTCTCTGTAATGCCAGTTTGAACTGATAACTGATTCTCCAAACCTAGCTATAGATGCTGTATTGTCACAACATAACCGCCCTATAAATTTTTTATCACTCCGAGCAAGGCCGAAGAAAATTATGCGGCCAAAATATTCTTTGAATACCCTGCGCAATTATTTGTACGGAACACCTAAAGTGAAGATCTACACGAATCATCAGCCGCTGACGTATGCACTTAGTTCAAAGAACAACAACTCCAAGATGAAACTCTTGTAAGCGATTCTCGAGGAGTATGATTACGAACTCCAGTATTAGTCTGGGAAAGGAAATGTTGTGGCCGGCGAGTTATCACGAATAACATAAATTAACTCTATTACACCTACAGAACACAGTTCTGAGAGCTCTGCACATGAGCCTATCGCCCTATCCCCGCTGTAGAAGTATCTATCAACGCGTTCAAGAACCAATTGATGTTATCGATTGGAGGCTACGAAAGCCACTAGTTCCTAGGCGTTCCTACTTACCGCGGACACATCATTATTAGAGAGAAGTATACCAATGAAAATTTGATTAACATTCTCAAAACTTATCCGATCATCAATAGTCATCCGAGCGTCGTTAATGGTTGGTATACGCCAGAGACAATAATGGAAAAAATCCAAACCATTTAACCCCCTTCATTTCAGACTATATAGGGTAAGATTTATAGAAACCCTAGTGAAGAGCAAGAAGAGGAAATACTAACAGAACATAAGAGGTCCTATCGGAATGATCTGCAAAATAAAAACCGGCCACTTCAGCGTGTCTGTTTCACTAAAACTAATGCAAAGACTCATGAGTTATTTAAACAATGCTTAGTATGTATACGCTGTAAATATGATCTCCATCCGAATAAGCCGAAACTACAGGGAATACCAATTTCGGAATACACCGTCCTCATTATTCATCATTAACATATACTTGACGGAGAACCACCTGGAGCTTGCCTCACTCGATAAATTTTTAAAGTGTGCGTAACAAAGCATCTACGACAACTCATATTCGCTTTCGGAGTACCCAAAGTAATTGTTTTTTGATAATGGAAAAGCCTTCAACTCTGCATATATCTGCTTCCTTCTTCAAAATCAGAAAGGCACTGAAATCAATAAAACACCTCTTTCTTCCATATTCTTAATGGGCAAGCGGAAAGACTCCACGCAATCCTTTCTGAAGTCATGCGTTGCCTTAAGGCAGACCAAGTAAGTAGAACATTTGAAGAAACTCTTCATATTTCTGTATATGAATACCACAGTATATGTATACTTCATACCGCAAATAAACGCCCCATAGAAATATCCTTTGGTAGAAATGTTCACACCAATCCCGAAGAGTATGAATGTGCTGGGTGAACAAACATCAACAGACTTAAGGAAAAACAGGATAAAGATTTGAAATATCACAACAAGTACAGGCAAAATTTAAAAACTTTTATTGACAATTTTAATAAATAAATCACAAATAGATGCAATAAATAAATTAACTAATATAACTATTGTAATTCTAAATGTTATACAGAATGCCAAATATTTTGTAACGAATTAGCACCAATTTTATTATAACGGGTGACCAGATAGTAATGATAATTTTTCCAATTGTTATGTTTCTGCAGCTGTCAAATTTACCAATAACATCGAGCTGTCAAAATGTTCAGTAAGGTTTGCCATCTCATCATGCATCGTTTTACGCTTGCCGAACGTGCGGAAATTATTAAAAATTTTATAGAAATTCCGGCTCAGTTGTAAATACGCAACGTGAATTTCGCCGTGAGGTCGGCTGTCATCATGACTTCAGTGTGCAGACAATTCGTTCCACCGTGGAAAAATTTGAGCGTGAGTACACTCTTTTGAATCATAAGCTACTGACCAGACAGAGATTAGTGCTAAATGAAAAAAACATAGCCGCCGTAGTGATCAGTATCGAAGAAGACCCAGATGTGTCGATTCGACGCCGATTAGCTGAATTGCGCATCGCCAGAGAGCCAACTCGGCTTTTTTGGGCCTACATCCGTATAAGATTATGTTGACGCAAAAATTGAAGCCGGACGATCATAGACAGCGCCGCGGGTTTGCTAATTGGGCGCTGGAAATGTTGCCCGGAGATCCGGATTTTGGCCAAAAAATCATCTTCTCGGGCGAAGCCCATTTTTGGCTCAGAGGCTGTCAACAAGCAAAATTGTTGTTATTGAGCGAACACAATCCACGGTTTATCGCATGGTGGCATCATAGTACCGTATTTCCTTCGAAATGAGGAAGGAGGCACCGTTGTTGTCAATGGTCTCAGATATAGAGCTCGACAACATCGATATATCCGAGCTGTGGTTCCAACAAGACCGCGGTATATGCCATACAAGCGACGTAACGCTCGAAGTTGTGAAGTAGAAATTTGGCACCTGGGTCATCTCACTGCGAGCGTTCATCTTGACACGACTCGATTATTTTCTCTGGAGCACCATAAAGTCTTTATTCTACGCTAACAAGCCACTTTGGACGAGCTCGAGGCCAACATTCGACATGCCATTGCCGGAATAACGCCGCACATATTGGACCGACCGCTTGAAGTACTTAATGGCATGAATGTAGCTTGAAAATAAAGCTAGAATCAATTTTATATCTCACACCGTCGTTGTTTTATTTAATTTTTTTTTATCGTTCTTATCTGATCACCCTATATTATAAATATGAATGTCAAATAGTATTGTGTGTCAAACCAGATTTTTGTTTTTAGGCAATCGACTGTGTTTGGTTTCATTGGAGTCCAAATTGCCAAACTACCGAAGAGGAATCCAATCGAAAATGCCATTAACTTTTGAGACGAATTGACATTGTGTTGAAGTCAAACGTTTTCCTAGCCACTAAGTATGGCCAATCAGTGGAAGGCGGTTTCTGGAACCGGAAAACTTTGGAAAGTTTTGCATCTATGTTGGTTCAGTTATGATTTTGACAATCTAGAAATTGCTTTTATAAGTCAGTACAGTGCCTTCGTGTGTGAACATAAATAGTAAGTCATGGAAAAAAAATTGCATTCAGGAATTTTTCATCCGGCTCTTAGAATTCTGCAAGAGCCAAATTGTCAGTTAAATGCATATAATTTCATGTATCCTGTTTTTATTATGTAAGTATTTTAAGTTGTTTTTTTAAAAATTAAAACCACCGTTTTACGTGTAACAGACCGCATGATGATGAAGAAGAAGAAATAGCAAGTATGCCCGGTATTTTTCGAATGGGAATTAATAAGTTAAAAGAACATTTACTGCCACTTGTTGCAAAGGGATTGACATCAGTTCTTCTCTTCGGTGTTATAGACTCAGGGTTGAAGGTAACTACCACCTTTTGTTATCTATTTACAGGCTTGTGGAAATTTAACAATTTATAGGATGAACATGCAACTTATGCGGATCATAAAACAAATCCCGTAGTTCTTGCATTACCTAAATTACGTATGTGGTTTCCGAAACTTCTGCTTGCCTGCGACGTATGTCTGTGTCCTTACACTAATCACGGTCATTGTGGAATTATTATTGAAGGGTGCTTGAATAATAAGATGAGTACAGAAAGAATTGCGGAAGTTTCATTAGCCTATGCAAAAGCTGGAGCTCATATTGTAGCGCCATCAGATATGATGGATAACAGAATATCTGCCATAAAAAAAATTTTGATATCTAATGGTTTGGAGAACTCGGTTTCATTATTGTCGTATTCTGCTAAGTTTGCATCGAATTTCTATGGGCCGTTTAGAGATGCAGCCAAAAGTGCCCCAGCATTTGGTGACCGTCGGTGCTATCAACTGCCTTCTGGGTCGAAGGGTTTGGCAAAAAGAGCCGTTGTAAGTGATAAATTGAACGTACATGCCATTTGTTTAAATTAAGTTAAATTGTCTTTATTTTTTCTGCAATAATAAAAGGATCGAGATGTCGAGGAAGGGGCTGACATGCTTATGGTAAAACCAGGAATGCCATATTTAGATATTGTAAGGCAAACAAAGGACGCATATCAAAATATTCCGTTGTATGTTTATCAGGTAAAATGTTAATTTTTACTTCAGTTTTCTACATACAAGTATGTATTAAGAAAATGTCAATTGAGAATAATTAAAGTAGCTTTTTATGCGTAATATTCTCAAATACTTGTTCGTGTACGCAAGTAGAACTTTGGCTTAAAATTATAAAATCAAAGCTAGCTTACGAATTCTCCAATTCATAAGCTAACTTGAGAATTAAAATTGCTGTAATTCATAACTCACCGACTAGCTTAAGAATTGAAATTGGTGTAATTTATAATTCACCGACTAGCTTATGAATTGAAATTGGTGTAATTCATAACTCACCGACTAGCTTATGAATAAATTCTCTTTCAAATTACAAGTCAATTGTTAGCTTATGGGTTAGTGTTAGTTTAATTCCTAAACTCGCAACTCTGGGTAGTACACTTTGACCTAGGATCCAGAAGAGAAATTTTGCTTTTGAAAGGAAAACTAGAAACAACATTTTGATTTTGAAACTCTAGGTGGCGCGTGAGGGAAATGAACGATTCGACTAGTTTTTTCGCTCTTGTAGAACAAAGACAAACCGTTATGCTTACAAAATAATCCAACCCCGTGGTGTGAATGGACGAAGGATCAGTGAGTCCTCTGGCAACAGCCTTATTAGCGGAATTGTACTTTTGATCCAATTAAGTTTGAATCTGTAACAACTGTGTGTGCGATATATGCAACTCAATTCGATTGGCGAATTTCGTTTATGTTCAGCCGTTAGACGCATAATATCGTCAATATCCGTGTTTTATTATTACTCGTGATCCATATACAGTCAAAAAAAAGTATTCGACAAGCATATACTCTTTCCAACTTTGAACTAAAAATGAATGAAAATATAGCAAAATAAATTCGATCAAAATAAAACTAGTTAAATTAACTTCGACTCTTTTATTTTAATTTCAAGCTTTATAAAAGAGTCGCATTTCTAAGAAAGACAAAACAAAGAGAAACGTGTGATGCTTGTTCTCTAAAGTAACTGTAAAAATACCACTCATTTTTTCAATGCAGTTAGTTAAGTGTGTTTTTTGTTCATTTCCTGTAGTTTGGCTTAGTATTTTGTCAAAGGACATCATCCATTTGGATCCAAAAGTGAAAGTGCCGGCCAAAAAAAAAAGTGGGTTATTCTGATAGAAGTTGTCCGCCTAATCATTTCTTTTTATGTCATCAAAGCTGTATCAGCATTGTACTTGATTTTATTTGAGTTCAAAGAGTCTATTTTTTCATACATTTTCGAATTAATTAAAACAAGTGAAATAGCTTGACATTACATGTTCATTGAAACAAAAATACTTATTATTAACATAAAGTGAATATTAACAAATACAATAAAAAAAGGAAGTAAGTAAAGTAATAGTAATGGTAACACTTATAATAGACAAGTTGGTAGAGCCGCCACACCACACAATAATAGCGAGCTGAGCTTACAGTCATAAAGTATCGAAGAGTAGATAAAGCAAAGACAAAGCATGCTCCCTTTCCTTGAGATAATGTCATAAAACCATAATCTTAAAAAAAAGTTCTGACTTACCCTTATTTATTGGAGTTGTGGGCTGCGCTAGCAAAATAAAAGATCCGGATTTGGCTGATTGTACCTACATTTGCGGTCATAAAAACCGCACCATATCAAAATGATTGAAAAATTGTTAATAACTACGATAATAATTTTTATAATGAAATGAAATTTTTGTTGAGTACTCCGCAGTAGTTTATAAGTATTTCTATCTAATTTCCATCTGTTTATTGAATGTTTGAAAAAAGATATTAACAAAGAAAAAAAAAAAGTTAATTTTCTTATTTTTTTAAAATATTTTAATACAGTCATTGGTTAACAAAATCAAACGATACATTTTTTATGTATGTGTATATAAGATGTTTAGATATGCCACTTTTACCAAAAAATTATCAATACCGAGTTGCTCCTCCTTTGGCGATTATAACCGCTTTTATTCTAGAAGGCATCGAGTTTACTAGAAGTTCAGTAATATCCCTTGAAATTTCAGTATCCCATACATGTTCCAGAACTTCATTTAGCTTTTTTTTACTCACTGGTTTATGTTCAGCCACCTTACGTTTCATTACATGTCATAAGTGTTCGATTGGGTTTAAATCGGGCGAATTAGCTGGCCAGTCTAGTCTGGTAATTCCGAGGTCATCAAACGTTGTCTTGAGCTGAAAATTATTGAAAGACTCTTGTTACTTGTCTGTTTATTATTTATAAAGTAGACATCTAGAAGTTGATTTATAACACTTTACTTACGGATTTGGCGCGGTGGCAAGGTGCAGAATCATCTTGAAAAATGCACTTGTCAGTATACAAATAATGCTGTTCAATTGCTGGTACCAAAAACTGCCTTACTACTTCTCCATACTTTTGGGCGTTCATAGTTCCATTAACAAAGTGCAAAGGGCCCAAAACGTAAAAAGAAAAACATCCTCAAACCATCTGGCTTTGAGGAAACTTCACTGTTTTGACTATGCACTCGTCCTTGAACCTTTCACCTGCTGACCGTCGTACGTATGGCAAATTGTCGGCACACAACAAATTAAATTTACTTTCATCGGACCATATCACACATCGCCAATCATCCTGCGTCCAATCTTCGTACTTTTTTGCCCACGTCAAGCGAGCTTTTTTCATTTTTGTGGTTAGGAGAGGTTTTTTCGCTGGTCGTCTTCCATATAAACCTATCTCCCGTAGCCATCGGCGTATGGTTTCGGCGCTTAGATTAACTTGATGAAATTCACTCAGCTCTGCTCTTATACGGACAGCACTTTTAAAGCGATCTTTCATCTTCTGGGTTGTTTTACGTTTTCGTCCCGAGCCTTTTTTCCTTTCCAGTGAATCCAAATTTTCTTTTTTCTTCATCAGTCGTACGATAGTTGAATGACAGCATCCTCTTTTAACCGCAATCTCACGATAGCCAAGCCCTTCTTCGACTAAAGTCAATATTTGAACTTTTTCGTCCCGAGTCAGTTGATGATATTTACCAGACATTTCACTTTTTTTTACTGTCACCGTCACAACTCAATTCAAACTGATTTTTTTTGCACTGAATACGAGGCCGACATCCGCTATGGGGAATACTCTTCATTAGTATGGGAAAAACCCTTACGATCTGATGTAATTAGGCATTTTTTGAGAACTCATTAGGTGGTGCGGTTTTTATGACCGCAAGTGTATGTGTTTATTGTTCTTCGTGTTAATTGTCCTGGTTTTAATCTACATAGATACCTGTTTCAAAGTATATGCTGTGGTCACGTAATACACAGTGTTGTGCAAAACATAATGGACTTATATCGAACATTTTTCTTTGGTGAATCTTAGGGAACAGAAAAAACCTAAATAAAATCGGTTGTCAATTCAAGAAAACTTATTGTATAAGTTTACAAATAAAAGAAAAAAAAAGGTTTTAAGGTAATATGTTTTATTATAGAACAAAAAAAACTTAACATAACTCGGTAACGGCCTATGCAAAACATACCGGATATTTGTTATACTTAATATTTTGTCCAGTAACCGTTGTTTTTTAAGACCTTTTGTCCAATAACCGTAGTTTTTTAAGACCTCATCGCATCTTTTAGGCATGGACGACACTAGATTCTCAACAATTTATTTTGAAATGTTCTCCCATTCATTATTTAGTGACGTCATAAGTGCGTTTTTGGATGTGTGCATCTTTAACCCTACCCGTCTTTTTAAAATGTGCCAAAGGTTTAGATCGGGCGATTGATAGGGCCATTCCAAAACAATAACATTTTTCCACGTAAACCACTCCTTAACCAACTTTGATGAATGTTTTGGATCATTATCATGTTGATAAACCCAACGCAGTGGCATCTCTTCCGTAGCGTATGGTGGCATTACGGATTCCAGTATATTCCTATACTGAAAACGATCCATGATACCACTAATCTCATGTATTGGTCCACATCCCGCACCAGAAAAACATCCTCACACCATAATTGAGCCTCCCCCATACTTCGCGGATGGACGACAATGTCGTGGCTGAAAACGTGTCCTCTTCTTTCTTGTAACATGAATACTTCCATCGGAAGCAATGGAGTTGAACCTACTCTCGTCGCTAAAGAGTACAGTTTTCCACTTCGTTGCTGAATAATACAAATGGTTTCTTGCGAATTCCAGTCTAAGAAACGATTAGCGTTAGCAAATTAATCAAAGAGTTACTAAAGGAATAAAATGGTACCGTTTTTGTCTATGCTTAGCAGTAAGTAGAGGCTTTTTTGCTGGTCGAAAAGAACAAAAATCGGCTTCTCTTAAACGCCTGCGCAGGGTGTTTGCTTCAACAGAAAGATTGAGCTCACTAAAAATCTTTCTTGAAGGCAAGAAAGGATTGCTAAGAATCATTTTCTTAATTTGCCGATCGGTGCGGAGTGTACTTTTGCTGGGACGTCCTCCACATTGAATGGTTTCGACCGATTTTCCATGCCGAAACTTTTTTATAATGTCACACACTATTGGTGATGGCATTTTATTCTTTTGGGCTATAGATTTTTGTTTTAGCACTCCTCTGAAATCCGCTATCACCTGATTTTTAACCACACCACTGTATTTATTTTTAGCCATTTTATTAGTAAACAAATTGGAGACACCTGATCTTTTTAAGTTTTGTTAAGCCTATAACTCAATTCAAATGCCAGCCAAAACCATTAAAGTTAAAGAGCAAGAAAATACGGTACCTTTGCACAGGCATGGCATTAAATTGAGCTACGGTTTTTGATAAAACTCTAAAAATAATAATAGCAATGCCTTGTTTTTTTTTCTATTCATAAACTTATTCAATAGGTTTTCTTAAATTGCCAAACAAGTGAACCTACTGTATTCCTGTCCCATAGAGTTCTTCAATGAAAAATGTTCGAGAAAAACCCAGTATGTTTTCCACAAGCCGGAAACGGTTGATAGGTCAAGTGGTGTCGGTTATCACAAAATTACAAAAAAAAATTAAATCATGTACTTTTAAAATTATTGGCATTCAAAAAAAATCGAGAAATCTGACACCCTGTGACGACCTTTCAAGTGCCGTGACCGCAAATCTTTGCTTTTCTTCGATTTTTTTTTTTTTTGCCACGTAATCCTGAGTAACTCTTCTGTAGATTACGGTCCAAAACTGAAACATATCTATATCGGTTTTAACTAAAATATTGCCTTTTTGTCCATCCATGTATCTGAAAATCATTATTCACCCAACTTAACTGACTGTACTGACAAAAAAAATGTACTATGCCATTTTGGCAAGTAACTTTAAAAGATGGCGTATTTAGTCTAAATTCCAAAATGGTATGACACTTACTAGACTGACGCTTAATTAAGGACAAACAAAATATTTTGTTAAAGAAACCCAATTCATAGTTAATTCTTTTTAATAAGTTAAAATGAGTACCAAGTGTGAGCGACACAGCCAGTGACAGGGTGATTGAGACGGATAAACACGTCATTTGGACTAGTGTGAGTGAAACAGATAGACATGCCAACCTTGTCATTTCATTTAATTTTTTTTCATCACAGGACGCACAGAACACTACGTTCTCTTGGTGTATACTCTCAGGATCGCTTTACACAACTGTTGTTTGTTGCGCGACTAAACGCCATCTACCGATCTTGCTTGTATCTTACAACAAACGTTCAAACTGTTCGCCTTCAGCGGCAGGCAATGCAAGTTCTGCATCTTCTTATAAATGATCTGGTAATAAAACGGGCATATCTTCTGGAGTTGATGTCTTCAACGGCTTCTGCATTTTTTTTTGGCGCACCTCCTTTAAATATTCTATCGGCTTAGAATAAACTTTTTCTTTTACTGCTCCCCAATAAAAAAAAAACGGAGTGAATTTAAATCAGGTGAACGAGCTGGCCACGAAATTGTACCAGACCGCCCTATCCACCTGTTGAAGTATTCCCAATCGAGGAACTCTCGTACTGTGCGAGCACAGTAAGACTTCCTATCCACTGTTTTCCAAATAGTTCTTAACCGGAATAGCAACGTGGGGCCGAGCGTTGTCATGATGAAAAATTGCCTCGTGTCTGGTCGCATATTCCTGGCGTTTTTCGGCCACTGCTCTCTTCAAACGGATTAATTGTGTTCGGTAGCGTTGTCCATTGATGGTTTCACCCGATTTTAGCAGCTCATAATACAGCACACCCATCTGATCCCACCAAATACAGAGTATTACCTTCGTGCCATGGATATTCGGCTTTGCCGTTGATTTGGCTGGGTGGCCGGGTTTCACATATGATTTTTTGCGTTTGGGGTTGTCGTAATGGATCTATTTTTAATCACCAGTAACAATCCGATGCAAAAATGACTTCCTTTTGTGGCGTTCCAGCAGCATTTCAGACATGCAAAACCGCCTTTCGACGTCTCTCGGCTTGAGTTCATGTGGAACCCAATTTCCTTGCTTTTGAATATATCCAGCTGCTTTTAAACGTTTTGATATGGCTGCTTGAGTGACAGCCAAAGATTCTGCGAGCTCTTCTTGTGTTTGGCAACAATTTTCATAGAGTAATGCTTCCAGTTCTTCATCTTCAAACTTTTTGGGCTGCCCAGGACGTTCATCGTCTTCCAAGCCAAAATCACCACTTTGGCCGGGTTTGCCAAATACGTCAAATAGCTGTATATTCCAACATGTGCAAGTCAATTTCGCTAGAAACGAAGCATTGCAATGAGATTCAGTTAACCAAAAATCAGGCTAACAAATCAAGACTGATTACGATTTGTCGTTGGATAGTTGAAGTGGTCAACGGTAGATTTAAAAGAGATTTTCGGCTGCTGCGTAACATACTTATACAATAATAGAGCCCTAAGAAGCTTGTTTGACTATTTTAGGATCGGGTTCTGTTCTCATATAATGTGCATAATATGGTATGTACATATATGAGTTAGGCTCGACATTTACAAATTGTAGTCCCCCAGTTTTAGGATTAGAAAATATTATTGTTGTGCCAGATGATGATGATATTATGATTGTTTAACTTCACATTAAACATATACAAAAAATATTAACTATGGACTAGGATCCATGGCAGAGAACATTTATTTGGTTTTTACTGATTCCTTTAATCGAAAATGTCATCTGTCAAGCTATTTCACTTGTTTTACTTAATTCATTAATTCGAAAGTGTATGAAAAAATAGACTTTTTGAACTCAAATAAAATTAAGTACAATGCTGATACAACTTTTGTACCATAACAAGATATGATTAGACGGGCTACTTCTATCAGAATAACCCACTTTTTTTTTGGCCGCCACTTTCACTTTTGAACAAAAATTTATGAAACCAGGATGAATGCCTTTGCTCATAATGGGCCGAAAAAACGCGCAGACTTCTATTGAAGTACGAAAAATTAAAATTTTCAGTTGTCTCCATTTGACAGTTCAGAGTCAACTAGTTGTCTTTAAGTTGTGAATGATAATACGACTTTAATCAACTCAACTCAACTATTAGAAAAGTTGTGAACCGCAATAGCGGTGTGTAATTCACCATTTCAATCAGGGATGAACACATTAAGTTGGTTATTACTTTTTTTTTATAAATTTCTATTTTTATTTGAATTTAAATGCTAATATAAAATTTTTCTAATGCAGTTACTACTTAATAAATACCTATTACCATCACATTTTTTGTCTTCTTGTGAACTGTTTTCCGCAGTATTTTGCAGCTTATACTTCCTATATGAAATGAGGTTAAATTGGAACCTCTTTTTCTAATTTTTTAAGAATGGTTGATTCCAATGAAGTATTACATAAGATATTCCACAGATGTTTTAAATCAAAACGATACAATGCGTTCAATGGTTAATGTTATGTGTAGTCATCGTAATGGCTTGCAAATTTATCATATTAATGCCCAAAACTTGATGAATTGGGATAGGGAATGAATTATTTTTTTAGATGGATTTCATAAGCCTTTTCGTTCTGACAGAATTGAAAGACTTGGGGGAGGGGTTGTTATTTTTGTCAACACTTATACGTAAAGCTCCACTTGGAAGCGAGATAGATATTGTTTTCGTAGAAATAATTTGTAAAGGCAATACAATTTTGCTAGGCTCAGTATACAGCCAAATCGAAACATTGATACTTCATCTCTTTTAAAAGCTATATATGAATTGTCTTCTATGTTACCCTTTGTTATTGTTGTAGGCGACTTTAATAGCAACGTACTTGAGAACTTGTTCCTTGTTCATGATATGAGTGCTTTAATTTTTTTCTTGATGTGTTCTTTGTCAGTCATCTGTGCAAAGCTCTACATTTTAATCAAATTCTTGCTCCCGGTTTTTCGCGTCACGATCTGATCCATTTGACATTTCAATTTGAGTCTTCGATTGCCAGTAGGACTATAAGCTTTCGTGACTTCAAAAACATAAACGTGAATCAATTGGAAAATGATTTAAGGAGAACTGAATGGTTTCGGGTTTATGAAATGCCCGCCGTTGATGACCAAGTGGATTCCATTCAGAACAACATAAAAAACTTGTTTGATTTCGATTTCCTCTATTGAGCTGAAGCGTATTCCCGTAAGAGGGTTCTGCATCGAACGAAACAAGTGGTAGTCAGATGGTGCCAAGTCTGGACTTTAAGGCGTGTGAGGCAGAATTTCCCATTCACTATTATCCAAATAGTTTTTTCACCGAAACCGCAACATGTGGTCGAGCGTTGTCGTGATGAAAAATTCTGGCCGTTTTTCTTTTAATGCCCGCTTCAAACGAATTAGTTGGGTTCGCTATAATGGTCCTTTGATGGTTTCACCACTCGGAAGCAGTTCGTAGTATACGACAGACTTTTGTTCCCACCATATGCAGAGCATGACCTTATTCAGTTGAATATTTCGTTTCGGCGTCGATTTTCTGCGTTTAGGATTATCATAATAAATCCATTCCTCATCACCAGTGGCAATACGATGCAAAAATGATTTATTTTTATACCGCTGCAGTAACATTTCGGACATGCAAAATCGCCGTTCGACGTCTCTTGGCTTCAATTCGTACGGCACCCAGTTTCCAACCTTTTGGATGAATCCCAGTGCTTTTAGGCGCAGGGAAACGGCTTTTTGAGTGACGCCCAATGATGCAGCAAGTTCTTCTTGCTGCTCTTCTTTTGAATCGTTTGAACCACTCGCGGCACGTCGATTCACCAATACATTCCGCCATGATTTTGCTCGATAAAATGTACGACACCGATAGAACTGCTCAAATATAACGCTGCAAAGTTGTTGACAGATACAAAATCTACAAATATAACACATGGGGTCTGACATTTCTGCCCGGGATCCACTGGTGGCGCTATCTCTGACAAACGCTGGAAACTTACGTGTAGACCCAATAATATCAGTCACCCTTGACACCCTCAAATACCGACGTAATGTCTCCTGCCTCACTTTGTTTTGTCGCTATTTCCACCACCAGTGCTCCACAGAAATCGCCAGTAGCATTCCATTCAAACTGTCAACCGTAACACCCGTCTCGCTATGAATGCTCATCAGTACACCCTCAAGCCTATTTTCGGACGTACTCTAAAATATCGTGATTCTTTAATAAGCCGTACAACTCGCTTATGGAATGCCCTGCCGATCTCTGTGTTTCCTGGTCGTTATAACTTACAAACATTTAAAAACAGTGTACATCGGTACCTGTCCTTTCTTCCTCCCTAAATTTCCTTCGCCCGCGCTGTGCACAAGCATTTTAAGGATACAAAAACTTCTTGAGCGCGCGTTCATTATGCAAAAAAAAAAATACGTAACACGTCTTTAATATCCGAGCGCCAATTTTTTATAAATGCGATACGTCTCTGGAACTGTCTTCCTCTAAGGATGGTACAGCGCTTTTCGGTAGGAGGCTCAAGGAGTACTTAAAGACATTAATATGATGATGATTTTTTTTTCTTCCTTTTTTTATTAATCTATCCCATTTCTTTTCTTTTGAATTATTTCCTTTATCATTCGCTCAATGTTTATTCTTGTTTTTTTTTTTGTTCCTTATTGGATTCAAAGAATAATACCTACAATATTGTTATCTTCTTTTTCCTATTATTGTAACTTTGTAACACATTATTTAAACATATCAATTAAGCTTATGCTGTCTAAGAAGATGTTGTATCTTATTGTATAAGATTACTATATATATTTATTTAATTATTTATTATTTATTTAATTAAATTATTAAATAAATAAATAAATAAACAAATAAATAAATAAATAAATTGATTAATTAATTAGTTAATTTATTTATTAGTTTATTAATTAATTAATTAACAAATAAATAATTAATAAATAAATAAATATATGAAAATGCAATTTCGGCTGTTGTGAAAAGACCAAGAACTACAGTTCACTACATAATAAAATTGAAAAGTGAGAAATCGGTAGAAAACTAGATAAGAACAACAGGACGTCCTAATAAGTTGTCTGAATCTAATCAAAGATGGATTCTTCGGGAAGTTAAGAAAAATTGAAGATCTAATGCTTCAGAACTGGCAAAACATACTGAGAAGTATTTAGGCGTAAAGATTACCTCACAAAAAATTAGGAACATCCTTAAAAGCAATCATTTTCATGCGAGTTCAGTGAGGAAGAAGCCATACGTCTCCCAAAAAAACTGACAATTGTGATTGGAGTTGCAACATCTTACGCTATTGACGTAATACTTGCTGATGAAAGTAAGTTAACTCTCTTTGGATGTGATGTCAAGGTTCTGGTTTATAGAAAACTGAACACTGAGCTAGAAGAAAGAAATGTAGTACCAAGAGTAAAACATGGCGGAGGAGTTGTGTTAGTGTGGGGGTGTATGGCAACTTCAGGTGTGGGGAATTTAGTTTTCATTGATGGAACAATGGATCACATCTATTATATAAATTTGCTGAGACAAAGTTTGGGACCTAGCGCCGTAAAATTAGGTCTTGGACGATATTTTGAATTTTGTCAGCACTCCGCTTTAAATACAAGACTGGTTGCTTTACAATTGTCCTACTCAAAACGCCTGCTTAATCTCCGGATCTGAATCCTTATAGAGCATATATAGGGTCATTTAGAAAAAAAAATAAGGGCACGTAGTTTTACGAATAAAAATCAAATGAAAGCAATTTTACTGGAAGAATGGACTAATATTGATGCTGAGTACACAAGGACTTTAGTTAACTCTTTCCGTCTCAGTGGTTCAAAATTTAAACCACATATTTTCAGCCGTTGCGACCGAGTGGGACAAATTTTAAACCATGTTGAAAATGTTTTCTACAACCGTCTCAAAGGTTTAAAATTCGTACTACATTAAATGAAAACATTGTAAATATTGCAAGAACGAACGGGGAATTTTTTGTTTCAACTTGTTTTTTACAGTAAGGAGAGTAACGGCGTTTTTGTGAAGTTGACACTAGAATTTCACTTAGAAAGTTTCGTGGAGCTATAACATCGTGTTCTTATGAAATTGTTAGCAAAAATTTATAATTTGTAAAGAGTTAAGTGTGTTAACAATTCCGTTTTATATTATAAGTGAAATAATTTTCTTTAGAAACCATATATAGTAATAGCAAGAAAAACAAGTGGTATGTTTTTTAACCCACTGCGATGGGAGCGTTTTTTCGTTTATTTATTTTTTTATTTTTTAGGCATGTCCAATTATAATAAAACCAATTTTAATTTGGTTGACATGAGTTGGAATGAATTTTTGCGAGATGTGGAAGCAGATGACGATACAGTTTCACTTCCTATAGGATCTGATTCTGATATTTCTTCATCGAATTCTTCTGAGTCAAGTTGCAATTTACAGCCTGAGGATCAAGAACTTCAACTGATATCGTCTTTTGATTCGGATGACGATATTCCTCTTTCGGAAGACCAGCAACAACTTTTAAAACCCGATCATCCGAAAGTGACTCGTAAATGGGTACAAACTTTATCTGATTTCGCACATGATTATGGAGCTACTAATTTCGTGAAAAGTATCGAAAATCCAACACCTATGGATCTCTTCCAGTTATTGTTTGACAATCAACTTTTTGAGCATTTGGTTTTTCAAATAAATTTATACGCGGAGCAAAAGCACATAAAAACAGACAAGTCATTTGAGAAAACATGTATGAACGAAATGAAAACATTCATTGGTTTGAACTTGCTTATGGGAATCAAAAAGCTTCCTAGCCATAAAGATTATTGGTCTTCCTCACCAGATTTGCATGATTCTTATGTTAGTTCATGTATAAAGCAAGCACGGTTTAGTTGGTTGCTAGGAAATTTGCATGTTAATAATGGATGTCTTGAACCAAAGCGAGGTGATCCTAATTACTATAGGCTTTATAAGATTAAACCTATGCTGCAAATTCTGCCAACAAATTTTAAAAAATGTGCAAACCCTACTCGCCATAGACGAGTTGCTTGCTTGGATGCTTGCAGATAAAATGGGGTATTGTCACAAGTTTGATATTTACACTGGCAAGTCAACATGTGGAATTGCAGAAACTAATCTTGGGGCTAGAGTTGTAAGGGCCTTGATGTCAGATTTGAAGCACAAAGATCATGTGGTGTATTTATTTCGCTGGTGTTGAGTTAATGGAAGACTTAAAGAAAGATGGAATATAAGCGTGTGGAACGGTAAATGCCACCCGAAAATATCTTCCACTGTTCCCACCAGATAATCGAATGAAACGGGGAGACTGAATTTTTTTTGTAGTGACACAAACTTGACCGCTGTAAAATGGAAAGATAAGCGGTCTTTACACGTTCTTTCGAATTTTTGATTCCAAGAAAAATGCAGTTATGTTTCACGTAAAAACAAGGACGGAACGATTTCAAAAGTGTCTTGTCCAATCGCAGTGGTTGACTATAATAAACACATGAACTACGTAGACAAGTTCGACCAAAATTTGTCAGTGTATAAAATAGACAGAAAAATCATGAAATGGTGGCATCGGATATTTTTCTTTTTTTTTAGATGCAGCAGTTGTAAATTTAAATTCCTTTTGCTTGTACAAAATGCTCAACCTCTCGCAAATGGACATGAAGATACTCAGACGCTCAGTAATAAATGGTTTATTTGCGAAACATTTAGTAGAAAAAAAACGTCCGTTGGAGATATCAACGCCACTTGTTGCCAAAAAAGCTTGTAAGCCTTTCGTTCCCTTGGAAATACGACCAACATCTGCTGCTCACCAGCCAGAACGTAGTACCCGACGAAGACGTTCTATCTGTGGCACAGTAAAGAACGAAATAAGGACAAATTGGATATGTTCTATTTTTAAAGTTCCTCTGTGTTTGAGAAAAAATAAATCATGTTTCTAAGACTACCACAAAAAATAAGTTGACCCTTGCGGTGCACTGGCTCAAAATTTAACCCATCTGTTTTGATAGAATATTTAAGAAAATAGATGTAAAAAAATTAAAATACTGTTTTTTTTTTTAGTTTTTTATTCATATGAATAAATATGAGTACATTGTTAAAAAAAATTTAATTTTTATTTTTGTAGCGACGGATGGAACGATATTCTTAGCAAATTTTCGCGCCGGAAAGAGTTAAATCGATGCCGGCACCTCTTAGACAAGTAATACGTCTTAGAGTAAAATCAACTAAATACCAGCAATAAAAAAAAAACAAAAAAAAGAAGAGGGCGGGTCAATAAGTCCGTGACTTTTGGATTAAAACAGATTTTTTTTAATAAAAAAATTATTTTATTTTTCAACGTAGTCTTCCTTGAGCTCTATACACTTTGTCCAACGCTTCTCCAATTTTTTTATCCCTTCCAAAAAACATGATTTGTCGAGGTCCTCAAAATGACGAGATGACTTCATCATTGGAGTCAAATCTTTTTCCACCAAGCCATTTCTTCAGGTTTGGGAACAAGAAGTAGTCGCTCGGAGCCAAATCTGGAGAATAGGGTGGATGAGGGAGCAATTCATAGCCCAATTCATGGATTTTTGCCATGGCAACTGCACATGTGTGCACCCTTGCATTGTCTTGGTGGAAAAGAACTTTTTTCTTGGCCAAATGAGGTCGTTTTTTTTTCAAATCGTCATTGAATCGGTCCAATAAGTTGGCATAATATTCCCCATTGATTGTTCTTCCCTTTTGAAGGTAGTCAATGTGGATTATCCCGCGTGCATCCCAAAAAACAGTCGCCATAACTTTATTGGCTGACAAACCCACCTTGGCCTTCTTTGGCGCCGATTCACCCTTAGAAACCCACTGTTTTGACTGTTGTTTGTTGTGATGGATCCATATTTCGTCCACGGTTACAAAACGGCGCAAAAACTCCTCCATATTGCGATTAAACAACGCCAAACCTTCCTGTGAAGTTGTTACACGATTGCGTTTGTGGTCGACTGTGAGCAAACGCGGCACCCATCTTGCGGAAAGCTTTCTCATGCCCAAGTGATCATTCAAAATTGAAACCACTGAGCCATGCGAGATCCCTACGGCTTCCACAATCTCTCGCACTTTCAATCTTCGGTCGGCCAACACCATATCGTGAATTTTTTCGATTGTTTCGGGTGTAGAGACCTCAACTGGGCGTCCAGGACGTTCGGCATCTTCAGTGCTTGTACGGCCACAACGAAATTCAGTAAACCACTTTTTTACCATTGAAATCGATGGTACAGTATTTATCAAGCTTAGCCTTGGTCTCGGTAATGGTTTTTTTTCGCAAGAAATAATGCTTAATAAGCACACGAAATTCACTTTTTTCCATTTTCTCCTCAAATTAGTGAGTAGTCTGATAAAAATAGCTGTCAAACACAAACTAACTGACGCAGCAAGTTTAAATTTTGACAGGAGTCAACTGACAAATGCCTGTTGACAGGAGCAGTGTTGCTGTTTCAGTAAAGAGGTCAGAAATTCAAAAATGCACAGAATTATTGACCCGCCCTCGTATTGTCGAATATTTTTTTTGCTTGTGAATTGTTTTATTTTTTCTTAGAAATGCGACTTATTTTTATAAAGCTTGAAATTAAAATAAAAGGATCAAAGTTAATTTAACTAGTTTTATATTGATCGAAATTATTTTGCTATGTTTTCATTTATTTTTAGTTCAAAGTTTGAAAGACCATATGCATGTCGAATACTTTCTTTCACCACTGTTGATCACACAAGTAAAATAAAACCATAGATAGACTAACCTAGATGTTCAACTTTCCAGATATTGGAAAATCAAAACAAGTTTTCTGCTGATCGCCCCTATCCGTGTGACCTAGTCTGAATACGTGTGAATTGTAATCAATGGCATTTGCCCTCCGATTTTATACATACCACGCCCATTTTAATCAACAAAACGTCATCCACATTACACACTCGTGCAAATCGCTCTAATTCTAGCAATTTTTTGCTCTCATTCTCGTAAATTTTGACAAAGTTTTTTTGACGGAGTAAGGGTTGGAATTCTCTTACGAGGGTTGTCTGAAAAGTTTACGGAACAATGATACAAGATATTTTTTCTCAATCTTTTTTTTTATTTTCCTACATAGTCTCCTTGTAACTCTACACACGTCTCCCAGCGATCCTACCATCTCTCTAACCCGTTCAAATAGTACTTGGCGTTTTTCTCTGCAAAATAATTGTTCACGAAGGTGATTGCCTCCTCATTTGGCGAAATTCTCTGTCCTCCGGGCGCAGTTTTTAGATGAGGGAACATAAAGAAGTCGCTTGGAGCTTGATCTGGTGAATAAGGCGGATGGTCAAGCAGTTCAAACCGTAATTCATTGATTTTCGCAATGGCAACCGCTAAGGTGTGAGACGAGACATTGTCTTGGTGAAACAGGATTTTCTTTTTCTGCAAATGTGGTCGTTTTTCCGCAATTTCTGCCTTCAGCTTGGCAAGTAATGATGCGTAGTATGCTCATGTAATGGTTTTTCCTTGTTAAAGACAATCGATTAAGATAACTCCTTTGCTATCCCAAAAAACAGTCGCCATTACTTTCCCAGCCGAAAAAACAGTTTTTGTTTTTTTTTTGGAGCCGGCTCGCCCTTTGCAGTCCACTGTTTTGATTGAATATTTGTTTCGGGCGTATAATGGTGTATCCAAGTTTCATCTACAGTAATTAATCGGCGCCAAAACTCGGATTTATTGCGCCTAATCTGCGCCAACGAGCGTTGGAAATGTTTATTCGAACACGTTTTTGGTCTAACATAACCAAACACGGCACCCAACGCACGGACAGCTTTCGCATGCCTAAATCTTGGTTTAATATGTAACAAACACGTTCTTTGGACATTTTCATAACCTCTACTATCTCTGTCACTTTAATTCGGCGGTCGTCTAACACCATTTGGTGAACTTTAACAATGTTATCGTCAGTGGTTGCAGTTTTTGGACGTCCCGAAAGTTCATCATCTCCCAAGCTCTTACGGCCACGTTTAAGTTCAGCTACCCAAAATTTCACTGTGGTAAATGATGGTGCAGAGTCCCCATACACAGAGTCTAACTCATTTTTGATTTGCGTAAGCGTATTGCCTTTCAAAAACAAGAATTTATTATTATTATTATTATCGTTGATTAACAAGTAATTAAAATTACAAGATCATATAAAAATTAAAGAGCCTTGCCGAACAAGAATTTAATAACAGCTCGATACTAAATTTTTTCCATTTTCACCAAAAAACACTCACATCGACTCACTCTAACGACTATCAACTAAAAACTGCGTCCAAAATGACTGAAACTTCGGTAAGTAACTGTCAAAAGATGCACGACTAGCATTCACTAGCTTTTATTCGCGAGTGCCGCTATCGGAAACTTTTCAGAGAACCCTCGTACAGTGTGTACGAAAGTTAAGGATTTGCAAAAGTATTAGTAGAGTTTGACATCTAGGTTAGTTTATCTATGGATAAAACAGTCTGCATCAGCGAAATATTTTTATATTTGTGTGGTGATAGCTTGACACCTATTTTCTTCTCTATTGCAATTGCATAGCTGAGTTTATTTTTTTTCGTTTAACGCGAAGTTGCCATGGAACCGAATATTTTTTTTTAAAACGAAAATTTGATGTGTTTTCTCTTTTTGCACTTGTACACGAGGAGTTCTTTTTCAAAAATTTATTTTATTTTATTTTCATCATCCTATTTATACTTAAATTCGGACACAATACATTACATTATATGTACATAAGATAGGTGTATTTAAAGTACAACTATTTCAGTAAAATGTGTTTGAAACGTCAAAGTAACAAGTAAAAACAAAGCGAAAAAGAAATTGTTAAAAAGTAGGAAGATTTTGAGATTGGTTATTATTACTGTTTTATTGGTGCAAAACGATATAATTTGCATAAAATTGTCGCAATTCACACAAATTTAAACTTTTAAGAGTTTGACAGTTCTTGTGTCAGGCAAATGACGACAGACACCCTGGCGATTAATGGCGTTTTCCATTGGCTAACAGAAGCCAAGAAACTGTTCCATTGGCATTTTTCTCACTTTTTCGGAAGCAAAATTTTGCTTCTCGTTTACATTTCCGAACCAAAATTTCTCTTCTGGATTTTATATCAGAATACATTGGTGTTGGTGTTGGAATCTTTCGCAATTTGATAGTTTTTAACTCAATTAATCGGTCTTTTGCCATTTTGCCATTGAGAAATACAAATTTTACACTTAACCAATAGATGTAAGAATTTTGATGGCACAGTGAGAAGAAGTTTTTAGCGTTCCAGTCGAGTTCGAACTGCCTGCCTTCCGTAGAGAAATCAATGGAAAACGGCATAAATAAATTAAAAATTGACACTCTAAATGCTGAGGACGAAACAGTAGTAGGAAGAATATTGATATTATTTACATTTGTAAACTTTAATTTACAATTATTGATATTAATTTTTTGCGTCCCTCAGAAAATTACAGAAAAAAAAGGAATCCAGTATTTCAGTGGAAGACAATAGACAACGCCACTATATAAACTGATGAGCATTTATAAAAAGGTGATGATATGAAATAGGTGATGATATAAAGTAGTGGTAAAACAAGTTGCGACAATAGGCTTAACGTCTATGTGTTCAAATTATTGCAATATATCGCATAAAAGCTTAATCAGCTCCACTGCAAAAGTTGTGGGAATACAAGCGTTTATAATTTTGCTGTACATATTTTTTTATATAAACTTAGTTGAATTAGTATAACAAATTGCTTTAAATATATAATGCTATTTTCTGCGAAACTAATGAAAGGCGATATGAAGATCAATTTTTGTAACTTAAAAATGGAAAGAGCCGACCAAAACATGCGATTCTAACTTTGTAGTGTAAATATTTATGTGGTCATCGAATTCTGTGAGACGTGTGAGATGTGAGAGCTGCAGCAGTTTGTGATAAAAATTGTTCGTAGGTGATCAAAATTGTTTACTATTCACCCTAATGCCATTTAAAACATCAACAATCATCAGCACTCATAGTTTTAAAGGTAGTGCTTTCTCTCAAGTGTCTGGTCTACTAGTACTAATCGCTTTCTCGCCTTTTCTTTCTGATTCTAAACCATCCGTGAATAAACAGTATCAATTACGTAAATTATGCGGTTTAGTGAATTAGTTAAGAGCATCTTCCATAGAAGATTGTGCTTAAAATCGGTAGTGAATCCAGTGTAAAATCTAAGTTGTGTACACTTCAAGTAAGAAAAAACAGACAAATTGGACACAACAAACATTTCAAATTTAAATTTATTTGTATTTTATTCAAAAAATTGGTTTAAACAAAAAAAAAAGGAAATTCATTTGACAACCGTACTAATGTCGTTTTCCATTGGGCTGTCAGAAGACCTTTTTGTTGTGTACTCCGATTTTTATTTAAATGGAACACTAAGAACTTCTTCGGACTTTTATATTTTAAATATAGTTGCTTACGAATCAATTTGAACGCTCAGAATCATAAACTGGCCAAACACAGCCGATTGCACGAAAACAGAAATCTAGTTTGACACAAACACTATTTGACGTTTATAGATTTTGACGTAAAATTGAGGAGAGGAATTTCGATTCTCAAATGAAAACGAGAAGCGAGATTTTGAATCTGAAAAAATGAGGGGAAATGGTGTGACGTCACTTTTCTTATTCCGAACACGTAGAAAAGCCCAATGGAAAACGACATAACTCATAAAGAGTAATCATGAGACATGTTGTAGTGTGTGTGCGAAATCTTGCCGTTCTGGAGAGACAGCACCATGTAAAGGTGGATGAGGTAGTGTGTTTCATCCTAAATGTATTGGTTTAACGGCCTACGATGTCAAAGCAGTAGCTAGCAATCATACCTAGTGATATTATGCGAAATGCAAAGACAAATTGCTTTCTCTTCAAAGTATTGAAGAGAGTATAAAATACAATTGAATAATACAATGCAAACTGACAGAAGGGGGAGTGACAAAAAAAAATAATAGATGGGATTAAGAAAACAATAGGAGAAAACTTAATTGAAAAAAGAACATAGGCAAGTGAGGTTAAAATAAGTGCTTTAGTTATTAAACCAAAAGGTAAACAGAGTTCCGATAAGACTAAAAATTAAGTAAAATTGAGCGTTAACCCTAGTGATTCTGGTATTCAAGTGGCCGGTATAAAAAAGCTTAACAAAGGGGCAATCTTTTTTTCATGTGATAAAAAAAATCAATGCAAAAAATTAAAGAAAAATAGTAGAAAACTTGGGAGAAAACTATCATGTCGACATTGTTAAAAAAGGTAACCCAAGATTAAAAGTTTGTTTCTATTCTGAAAATGTCAGAGCCGAATTTTATAAAAAGTTTAAAAAAACCAAAATGAGATACTAAAAGATGTCAATATTACAATATATGCAAAACAACGTGAAAAAACAAAACGGAAATCTTTACCAGTGTAATAGAATTAGATAACAAGACATATAATGAGGTAATAAGAGCAGGTAAACGTAGTGTGGGATGGGATAAATGTCCAGTAGAAGAAGCGGTTGATGTTAGAATATGCTTTAAATGCTTGGTATATAATCATTCAAGTAAAGATGCAAGGTTGAAAATAAAGGTCTTCGAAATGTGCGGGATGTCATATTGGATCTGTCAAGTTGAATGTTTTTTTTTTTTTTTTTTAAAGAACTTAACACTCAAGTGGGTATGAATACACTTATAATGCCTCAGCATGTGTTAAGTTTGTTTTGGAAAATGGGATAGAGAGAGAAAGAAAGATCTTGGGCTCAGTGGTTATTTCGCATCCAACATTTAATGGGGACACTAAATTATGGTGTGGTGAGGAAAAGTTGTCATTTGTGTTATTATACAGATCCTCCAGTAGCGCAGTCTCAGGATTTTTGTTAAGTTTTTCAAATTGGTGTGGTCAATCCCTAGAAAATGAAAGTAATATAATTGTAGCCGGTGATATTAATATAGATCTCTTGACAAGAAATAGTAATCGTGAAGGGATGATAGATCAACCCGCTAGAATAACAGCGAGTTCGGCAACGTTAATAGATCATGTAATGACAATTGTAGACTTAAGACAAAATATATTAGTTAAAATTTACGTACAACATAAAATTTCTGACCATAAGACATTTAAAATATTAAAAACTGTAAGTGAACACAAATATAATGATGTATTGGGTCTAATTCGTGCGGTTTGCTAAGAGATGGCGTAACTTGTATTATTCCATTGTTATTATTCCATTGGAACATGGGTTGGAAAGCTACTGTCATTGTACGTCATTTCATTATATGTCATTCATTTGAAGCGTAATTTTTTTTCACTCAAATATGTCGAACTTTGTGCCTGAAAAAGTGTTTTTGCGGGGAGTTCTCTTCATTACTTTAATATGAAGAAAACTGCTGCCGAAAGTCATCGTATTTTGGTGGAAGTTTATGGTGAACATGCACTAGCTGAGCGAACGTGCCAAAAGTGGTTTGCACGATTTAAAAGGGGTGATTTTGGCTTGGAAGACGATGAACGTCCTGGGCAGCCAAAAAAGTTTGAAGATGAAGAACTGGAAGCATTACTCTATGAAAATTGTTGCCAAACACAAAAAAAGCTCGCAGAATTTTTTTGTGTCACTCAAGCAGCCATTTCATCATGACGACGCTCGGCCTCACGTTGCTATTCCGGTTAAGAACTATTTGGAAAATAGTGGATGGGAAGTCTTACCTCACCCGCCTTATAGCCCAGACCTTGCCCCGTCTGACTACCATTTGTTCCGGTCGATGAAATACGGTTCACATCAGAGCAGAATATCAAAAATTGGCTTGATTCATTCTTGGCTGCCAAGCCGGCGCAGTTCTTTTGGGATGGAATCCACAAATTGCCAGAAAGATGGGAAAAAGTCATAGCTTCAGATGGGCAATACTTTGAATAATACGAGGGCGGGTCAATAAGTCCGCGACTTTTGGATTAAAACAGATTTTTTGATAAAAAAATAATATTATTTTTCAACGTAGTCTCCCTTGAGCTCTATACACTTTGTCCAACGCTTCTCCAATTTTTTTTATCCCTTCCAAAAAAAATGATTTGTCGAGGTCCTCAAAATAGGCCTTTGTTTGCGAGATGACTTCATCATTGGAGTCAAATCTTTTTCCACCAAGCCATTTCTTCAGGTTTGGGAACAAGAAGTAGTCGCTCGGAGCCAAATCTGGAGAATAGGGTGGATGAGGGAGCAATTCATAGCCCAATTCATGGATTTTTGCCATGGCAACTGCACATGTGTGCACCCTTGCATTGTCTTGGTGGAAAAGAACTTTTTTCTTGGCCAAATGAGGTCGTTTTTTTTTCAAATCGTCATTGAATCGGTCCAATAAGTTGGCATAATATTCCCCATTGATTGTTCTTCGCTTTTGAAGGTAGTCAATGTGGATTATCCCGCGTGCATCCCAAAAAACAGTCGCCATAACTTTATTGGCTGACAAACCCACCTTGACCTTCTTTGGCGCCGATTCACCCTTAGAAACCCACTGTTTTGACTGTTGTTTGTTCTCTGGTGTGTTGTGATGGATCCATGTTTCGTCCACGGTTACAAAACGGCGCAAAAACTCCTCCATATTGCGATTAAACAACGCCAAACCTTCCTGTGAAGTTGTTACACGATTGCGTTTGTGGTCGACTGTGAGCAAACGCGGCACCCATCTTGCGGAAAGCTTTCTCATGCCCAAGTGATCATTCAAAATTGAAACCACTGAGCCATGCGAGATCCCTACGGCTTCCACAATCTCTCGCACTTTCAATCTTCGGTCGGCCAACACCATATCGTGAATTTTTTCGATTGTTTCGGGTGTAGAGACCTCAACTGGGCGTCCAGGACGTTCAGTGCTTGTACGGCCACAACGAAATTCAGTAAACCACTTTTTTACCATTGAAATCGATGGTGCAGAGTCCCCGTAGTATTTATCAAGTTTAGCCTTGGTCTCGGTAATGGTTTTTTTTCGCAAGAAATAATGCTTAATAAGCACACGAAATTCACTTTTTTCCATTTTCTCCTCAAATTACGAGGGCGGGTCATTAATTCCGTGCATTTTTGAATTTCTGACCTCTTTACTGAAACAGCAACACTGCTCCTGTCAACAGGCATCTGTCAGTTGACTCCTGTCAAAATTTAAACTTGCTGCGTCAGTTAGTTTGTGTTTGACAGCTATTTTTATCAGACTACTCACTAATTTGAGGAGAAAATGGAAAAAAGTGAATTTCGTGTGCTTATTAAGCATTATTTCTTGCGAAAAAAAACCATTACCGAGACCAAGGCTAAGCTTGATAAATACTGCACCATCGATTTCAATGGTAAAAAAGTGGTTTACTGAATTTCGTTGTGGCCGTACAAGCACTGAAGATGCCAAACGTCCTGGAGGCCCAGTTGAGGTCTCTACACCCGAAACAATCGAAAAAATTCACGATATGGTGTTGGCCGACCGAAGATTGAAAGTGCGAGAGATTGTGGAAGCCGTAGGGATCTCGCATGGCTCAGTGGTTTCAATTTTGAATGATCACTTGGGCATGAGAAAGCTTTCCGCAAGATGGCTGCCGCGTTTGCTCACAGTCGACCACAAACGCAATAGTGTAACAACTTCACAGGAAGGTTTGGCGTTGTTTAATCGCAATATGGAGGAGTTTTTGCGCCGTTTTGTAACCGTGGACGAAACATGGATCCATCACAACACACCAGAGAACAAACAACAGTTTCTAAGGGTGAATCGGCGCCAAAGAAGGCCAAGGTGGGTTTGTCAGTCAATAAAGTTATGGCGACTGTTTTTTGGGATGCACGCGGGGTAATCCACATTGACTACCTTCAAAAGGGAAGAACAATCAATGGGGAATATTATGCCAACTTATTGGACCGATTCAATGACGATTTGAAAAAAAAACGACCTCATTTGGCCAAGAAAAAAGTTCTTTTCCACCAAGACAATGCAAGGGTGCACACATGTGCAGTTGCCATGGCAAAAATCCATGAATTGGGCTATGAATTGCTCCCTCATCCACCCTATTCTCCAGATTTGGCTCCGAGCGACTACTTCTTGTTCCCAAACCTGAAGAAATGGCTTGGTGGAAAAAGATTTGACTCCAATGATGAAGTCATCTCGTCATTTTGAGGACCTCGACAAATCATTTTTTTTGGAAGGGATAAAAAAATTGGAGAAGCGTTGGACAAAGTGTATAGAGCTCAAGGGAGACTACGTTGAAAAATAAAATTATTTTTTTATCAAAAAATCTGTGTTTTAATCAAAGTCACGGACTTATTGACCCGCCCTCGTAGTGAGTAGTCTGATAAAAATAGCTGTCAAACACAAACTAACTGACGCAGCAAGTTTAAATTTTGACAGGAGTCAACTGACAGATGCCTGTTGACAGGAGCAGTGTTGCTGTTTCAGTAAAGAGGTCAGAAATTCAAAAAGTCACTGACTTATTGACCCGCCCTCGTACTATTGTACATGTTTTTCTTAAATAAACTTTCAAATTTTGAAAAAAAAACCGCACGAATTAAGTTATATACATGTTAGGGTGTACCAAAAATATTGTACTTCACTGTAGTATGCGGTTAGCATATAGAGTGTATTAACTAAATACAAAGGAGAATGGGTATGCTCTCCTTTTATATTTTCGTTGATGTTACCGTTTTGGGCGAATTGATAATAAGCGAATCTGTGAGTGCTGAAAAGGAGTAGAAACTTCTAGGCAGCCGCCGTGAGAACAACGCCACAGAATCGTATGAAGTGAGCGTTTAACTTTTATGAAATATCTTACATATTAATTCATTTTGGTATTCTTTGACTAATTTGGTATTTGTGATACTTTCTAATGTTGCATTTCCTGCAGTTTGCAGTATTTGCAGCAACTATTCTAGGTAAAATTTTATTGTTAACTTACTAGATGGAGTGAAAAGTGACTTCCTCGGGAATTAAAAAAGTTTTTTTTTAAATGCTTTTTTTTTTTATATTATTCAATATAGTCCTCTTTTATTTTGATACACTTATTCCAGCGATTTTCCAACTTCTTGATCCCTTCCGAAAAGTAATCTTCCGGAAGGTCTGCAAAATACTCCTCCGTGGCATCGATGATTTCCTTGCGTGAGCTGAATTTTTTATTGATGAGCCATCTTTTGAGGTTTGGGAAGAGATAATAGTCCGAGGGATCCAAATCCAGTTACCAATCGACGCCAAAAGTCCGCCCGATTCCGCATCAGCAAGTCCAAACCCTCTTTCGAAGTGCTCTCGCGTTCGTGTTTTTGGTCAAAAGTGAGCATTCGCGGTACCCAGCGCAGGATAACTTGTGGTATCTGCTAGCTGGCGCACCTTCACTTTCCGGTCAGCCAACACCATTTCATGTATTTTTTTTGACATTGTCCTCTGTAACCGCATCGGAGGGCCTGCCGCTGCGGACTTGATCGGTAGTGGAGTTGCGGCCAGAGCGTACCTGGATTTTTAACGTAAACCACCTGTCATTAAGACCTTATGTTTATGAGATGCCCATACACCCATAGGGAGCAAGGATACGCCTTGCCATCGCTAATAATATTCGCTTTTATATATACTTATAGCCGCTTATATATTATACCAAAGCAGAACTTGTGTTGGAGGCACAAGTTCCACCCTTGATATGAGTCGAGGCCGACCTAAACCCTCTTGCTGTTCTTAGGGTCACAGCACCCAGTACTTTATTTGCAACTCTACAATGGGCAAAACCAAGGAATACCCGTACCCGCGATTTCGGTTTAAACCACAGCCACCATGACGCTCCCACAAGGGGGCCTACCTCTAACAAGTCAGGCCCGGACCGAAATCCGGTACCTGACTCCCATGGTACCGTGATTTAAGTCCTGGTATGGACTACCGGTGGTCAAGCCGCCAACAAGACCTATGACCGGCAACTTGTAACTGGTCAAATCGTAGCAAACATTCAGAGGCTGTAATCTGAAGATGTTTACGATAAGACCAGTAAGAATAATCTGCCCCCGCTTTTTATTAGGCAACGTCATTGATGGGCGAAGCCTTGATAATTGGGCGGGGGCCCGAGTTGCGGCCACCACGAAACCCTCGAAACCAATATTTGACGGTGTAATCTGACGGAGCCCCATAATATTTATCCAACTTTTCTTTTGTTTCCTTCGCCGTTTTGCCTCTCAAAAAATAATGTTTTATGAGGGAACGAAAATCGTTTTTGTCCATACCCAACATGATGCCAAACACGTCGATAACAATCAGCTGTCAAAACAAAACCAAAGACAGTATCGCACTGAAATTTGTCTGCCTAAATATGAACGGACTTCAAGGCACCATAACCTTTTTTGCAGTGGCAGCGCATTTTGGCGGTCAAGGAGGTCACTTTTCACTCCATCTAGTACTAAATTTCTTAGGTATTACGAGGGTTGTCTGAAAAGTCTCCGACCGAACAATGATACAAGACATTTTTTCTTATTTTTCTACATAGTCTCCTTGTAACTCCACATACTTCTTCCAGCGATGCTCTCATCTCTCTAACCCGTCCAAATAGTACTTGGCGTTTTTCTCTGCAAAATAATTGTTCACGAAGGTGATTGCCTCCTCATTTGGCCAAATTCTCTGTCCTCCGGGCGCAGTTTTTAGATGAGGGAACATAAAGAAGTCGCTTGGAGCTTGATCTGGTGAATAAGGCGGATGGTCAAGCAGTTCAAACCGTAATTCATTGATTTTCGCCATGGCAACCGCTGAGGTGTGAGACGTCGCGTTGTCTTTGTGAAACAGGATTTTCTTTTTCTGCAAATGTGGCCGTTTTTCCGCAATTTCTGCCTTCAGCTTGGCAAGTAATGATGCGTAGTATGCTCCTGTAATGGTTTTTCCTTTTTGAAGATAATCGATTAAGATAACTCCTTTACTATCCAAAAAGAACAGTCGCCATCGCTTTCCCAGCCGAAAAAACAGTTTTTGCTTTTTTTGGAGCTGGCTCGCCCTTTGCAGTCCACTGTTTTGATTGAATATTTGTTTCAGGCGTATAATGGTGTATCCAAGTTTCATCTACAGTAATTAATCGGCGCCAAAACTCGGATTTATTGCGCCTAAACTGCGCCAACAGAGCGTTGGAAATGTTTATTCGAACACGTTTTTGGTCTAACATAACCAAACGCGGCACCCAGCGCACGGACAGCTTTCTCATGCCTAAATCTTGGTTTAATATCTAACAAACACGTCCTTTGGATTGTTTTCATAACCTCTACTATCTCTGTCATTTTAATTCGGCGGTCGTCTAACACCTTTTGGTGAACTTTAGCAATGTTATCGTCAGTGATTGCTGTTTTTGAACGTCCCGAAAGTTCATCATCTCCCAAGCTCTTACGGCCAGGTTTAAATTCAGCTGCCCAAAATTTCACTGTGGTAAATGATGGTGCAGAGTCCCTATACACAGAGTCCAACTCATTTTTGATTTGCGTAGGCGTATTGCCTTTCAAAAACAAGAATGTAATAACAGCTCGACACTCAATTTTTTCCATTTTCACAAAAAACACTCACATCGACTCACTCAAACTAAAAACTGCGGGTCTAAAATGACTAAAACTTAGGTAAGTAACTGTCATAAGATGCAGAACTAGCATTCACTAGCTTTTTTATTGACGAGTGCCACTATCTTTACGTTGTGGTCGGAAACTTTTCAGACAACCCTCGTATCGTCCAGGGTGAGGACATCATTGTTTTACACTTGTCAATATTAATATTACTCAACTTCTTACTCTAATTTTAATGTTCGCCTTTGGCTGGATACTGAATGATTTCTTCTTATTTTTCCTTTATAGCAGGATACTCGTTCTTAAGTTTGGCGGATAGATATTTTTACACTATACTTATATTTTCTAATTACATGAAAAGAGTTATCTTGGCTGAGCCCCGATTAATATTTTCCTTACTCTTTTTTCCTAAAAAAAAAACAAAACTGGATGTTATAAACCCACCGGAAATTCACTATAACTCTTCCTCAACTGCGTAAATTTTACCCCGTCACTTTCGGTATATATCGTATTTTTTTCATTACAAGTCTATCTTTTCCCAAAATGAATTTCTTTGATGTTAACAAATGCCATACAATAACATACACTCTTGAATATGCTGGCCAAGTTTGGTCACCTTATTAGGGAAGAAGTTGTAGAGGGTAGGTTTTACCGATTCGCATTTCGAGTAATTCCCTGGACTGATGACATCAACTTACCACCTTATGTTGATCGATAAGAACTTTGTTTATCAGACTTTAGTTGACAATACTGACAGCGGCTTTTTACTTCATCTTATCTCCCTCCACACTAACCCACTTAATTTTAGGTCCATTCCCGCTTTCGCCTCAATCTTCACCGACCAAACTACGGATACCTTCAACCAATGTCTACATAGAATGCTAGGCGAAGTCAACGATGTCTAACCTCTTTCAACTTCCACCTCAACAAGCTGTCTCCCAAGAATGTTCTTTACTCTATTTATGCGTCTCGTTTTACTCCTCCCACCCCTTGGTTTGTTCGGAGTTGAACCGGGCCTCTAAACTATAACAATTCACCATCGTTAATTTTACTCCGCCACTGTCGGCAGCTTGTTTTTTTTTATTTTTAAATTTTTTTTCGAATACGACTTTTGAAAAGCTAGCATAGATCGGAAGTGATCAGCTGTCCACAACTTTCCGCAAATGCCAATGACCTAGTTATTTCTTTTCTCTACACTATCTTTCTGTGAAATGCCCCCTTTCTATCTGTCTATCTCCTTTTGACATATGTCAGTCTTCGTTTCTCATTTTTATTTCTCTCAACAAAAGTTTCTTGCTAAATTGTGTTCCATTTTTAATTTCTAAATCGTCAAATTTGGACTGCAATAGTGCTATCGATTTGAATTTTTTTCAGAAAATGCGTCTTCAGGGCGAATCGCGGCCGTTAGATTTTGTTCAGAATCCCCGAGTTTTTAAGTTATTATAAAAAAAAAAAACACAAAATGCAATTATTTTTGGTTAGAGGACTCTTTCGAAAAAATAAAATTTCATAAGAAACGTGAGACGAATTTATGTTAAACGAAACTTGATTTCACTCTCTTTTGAATAAGAACTCTCGGATGTTGTGCTCATGTTGTGAGTATTTTGGGTATCTTGGGTATGCTCGTCATCAAACAAATATAGAGATGGTTGTTTCTTTGAGGTGGGTTGAAAATGAGTCTCAAGATCTTTACGCAGATAGTTTATCGATTCGTACAATTTAAGGTTAGAGATATTTTGGGCGAAACAAACTGCTTTGAGATCATTGATCGCAGTATTCATCTCGACCAGACTTGCAGGTTGTTTATCGAGTTTGGTGAGTTTGGACTTAATTATTTCGGCTGAGAACAGAACCGAGTTGCGTTATTCATGAACATAACTGACACTACTTTCTAAATTGGACTGATTCGTCGTGATCATTTTTGTGAGACTTTTTTGGAATGAGTCACTGATACACTTTATAGCAAGCAACACGTGCGATAGCGAGATGATCTTGCATTCATCACAAAAGAATAGAAGGTTGTCAGAGAACTCTTTGATGTATACCGTATTCCTTTTATTTAATCCGACACAAATTGCATGGAATGATTTTTCACAGATGCCCTTACAAGTAACAAAGTCAGCATTGTCATCATAGAGTGGGCAGTTAGTGATTCCGCAAGACATGGCAATTTTATCAAAAGTAAAAAAAAGGTAAACAATGAACTTTACGCACTGTTATGCACTGCGAGTGGAAATTCAATAAAATCGGAAAATTGATCAACACTTCGTGTAATGCACTAAATATATGCGGAACCGATACCAGAAGTGGCACAACCACAGTTATTGAGCGCGAAAGATTGAGTTCAGTTAAAAAACAAGAAAAAAAAAAGTCAAAGGGACAGTCAGCGCTTGGGGTAATGTAGTACTGTCGCGGAACTGATATCAGAAGTAGAGATATGGAAGGGGAAGAAATAAATTATATTTAAAAGTTTAAAAGTTTAATGCAGAGCAAAACGAAAGCACTTCCGAACACGACGAACAGTAGAAACATGCAAAATTGCTCAGGTCTGTAGGAAGTGAAGTGCTCTGTCTCCACTTACACTGAAATCGCACTCGTGTAGTAGCAAGAGTACTTAAAAATCTTAACATTCACAGATCCCCTGGAACGGATGGTATGTCTCCCCTTCTTCTGAAGGGGTGTTCTTACACGGTGGCAAAACCACTGCGTAAGCTATTTCATCAATCCTACTCTTTAGGACTCTTTCGAGCAGATGGAAAGCAGCATTTGTCCAGCCCATCCCTAAAAACGGCAAATCTTCGATCTCCTCCTACAGGCCCATTGTACTTACGTCCCATCTTTCTAAGGTCATTGAAACGCTGATAAACCGCCAGCTCATGAAATATGTCGAAACACGATAACTTCTCATTGACCGGCAGTACGGTTTTCGTAGCAACAGGTCCACTGGTGATTTGGTGGCATGTCTCGCCGTAAAGTAGAACCAAAATCTGCACCAATCGGGCGAAAGCAAGATAGTTGCACTTGATATTTCTCAGACATTTAGCAGAATTTGTCATCAGGCTCTTTTGTCGAAAATGCGTGGTTTTGGGAGCGACGACTCTCTTCTTCAATGGATTAAAAACTACCTTTCGGAACGTTCAATTCAAGTTGTCTTGGATGGTTTCAAGTCTGATCTTCACAAAATAAACGCTGGTGTGCCCCAGGGCTCCGTTCTGTTTCCGACACTCTCTTTAATTTTTATCAATGATCTCTTTTCTCCTACTTCTAATCTACATAATATATTCCTTTGCTGGCGACAATACTCTGCTTTCCGTATTCGTTTGCGAACTCACTTCCCTGCTCATGGCCGTGGCTTAAGTAATAGTGTATTGGCTTCCCAATCGGACGTGCCGTGACCACAAGACTTTTTCAGGCAATTAAAATCTCGTGAGACGAATGGTTGCCTAAATACAACATTAAGCTAATTTGCACTATTAATTTAGTCTCCCCATTAAATGTTGGATGCCACCCATGGAGCGAAATAACCACTGAGCTCAAACACCTTTCTCACTCTTTCTACCCACTTTTCCGAAAAACTTAATACATGCTTTGGCATCATAAGTGTAGTCATACTCAATTGAGTTCTGTGAAAAAAACAGAACGTGAACGGCAGCGTGTTAAATTCCGATATTAACAGCATAACCAATTGGGGAACTATCAACGGAATGACATGAATGGCATTTGCAGCGCCGAAACCGAAAAGCGTTCCATTCTCGGTATGTGTGTCAATAATAACTTACGTTGGAATTTCACTCCCTCTGATCTGACTTCAATACATAAGGCGTTTATCCGCCCGAAATTGGAGTACAATGCTTACATCTGGTTAGGGGCGCTTAAGACCTCCTTACACTTGCTAGATAGGATCCAAACGTACTCTGAAGTATCGTGATTCGTTCCTAAGCGGTACAACTCGTTTATGAAATGCCCTGTCGAACTCTTTATTTCCTAGTCACTATAACTTGCAAATATTTAAAACCAACGCACATCTGAATCGCTCTTTTTTCCCTCCCTAACTTCCCCTCGCCCGCGCTATGTGCAAACATCTTAAAGGTACACAAAATCCCTTGTGCGCGCGCCAATTATATAAAAAAAAAGAATGTCAATATGACAGTGTGTGACAGGTACATATGGATGTACCACCATATACATACATGTGAATGTACACATAAAGGGTGATTTATGAAACTTCAGGAGTGTCTATTATCATATTTTGATAGCTTGGTTTAACACAATTTAAACCATGTCATCGTACTAAACGTTTGGTTTGGTGTAAACATTTCGTGCCTCGATTCAAATTTTCGGTACCGATAGGAAACTAAATAAGCGAACAGTTACACGAATGACGTACAGATTTGAAGAGAACTATACTTTCTTGGATAGAGAAATGTCAGAATCCGCGTAAAGGACGTACTCCTGACAAATTGCATCCACTTTGTGTGATTTTAGGTGAGTTGAGTGATTGCGGCTAATTATTCGAAGATGGTTTTCTATGGGGTTTTCTGAAGAATCAAGTTTATGCGAATGCTCCCCGAACTACCGATGCAATATAAATCAATGATCGAGTCTAATATGCAAGAAATGTGAGAACATTTTAATCATCGTTTGGTTGTCTGCAAAGCAAGTATGTCCACCCATATGCCGGAAGTTTGGTTTTGGAAACGTATAATTGTATTGACTCAAAATAAATAAACGGTACAGCTCGTACCATACAATATGTGTGTAATTTTTTCTTTTAAAATGTGTACACGTTTCACGAATCCACTTGTATAATTACACATTTTTGTTATTCTTATAAAAATCATGGGGATCTTCTTGACGTGACTTTCAGAATAACACTCAGGATTTCAATTTCAATTTAATTTTATTTTGTTTCATTCGGAATTGTACAAATAAAGGCAGACCCATAATAGACGAAAGGACCCGTTCGTGTACGTAATGTGCTAATAAAAGCGATTTGTATTTTGCACCCATAATCCGCATTTATTGGAACACGGCTTATTGGATTATAATTTTCGTTTAAGATTCGAAAAGAAAATTACAAGCGTGGAATACTTATGATTATTTTCATAAATTTTTCATAGGTGATTGAAAATAATTTTCGCGAATAATTCACACATGCAAAACAAATGAAAACTTGACTTGACAGACCTATTCAAAATTCTATTATGTACAACTTATCCATTTGAATTGACTTAAGGAAACATTTCGCCAAGTTCTGACATTAGCTTCAGTTTGCTTTCGCTTATTATGGTTGAGCTTTAAGACTTGCAAAATGCTTTTCATAGCACATATTTACGTTATAACAATGTTATTAATTCAGATAAATATAAGCAATATATTGAAAACAAAAAAGCATCTATACGATTCACTCACTTCTAGTCTTTTTTTCACTTTATTTTCGTTATATGTATATTGTTAGAAATTAAAAACTAATAAAATGTACCAAACGTTACGAAGTTCACTTACAAACATGTATAAAATTTTTATTTGAGTTGATAAATCAATGCTTGCCATTTACATTTTAAAGATTATTTCATGTAAATGTTGACCACGACAAAATTTTAAGTGGTCCATAAAGGAGAGTCCAATTTTGAAGCACTTTTTCGAGCATATTGGCTGTTATCTCGCTAATAACACGTGCAATGTTGTATTCCAAGGCTGCAATAACACTGGTTTATCGGCATAGACGAGTGATTTGACGTATCCCCATAAAAAATAGTCTGAAAGTGTCGAATCGCACGATTTAGCCGACCAATTCACCGGTCCAAAACGGGAGATAAACAGCTCACCAAACTCATTTTTCAATTGGTCCTTCGATTCGCGCGTTCTGTGGCCTGTAGCGCCGTCTTGCTGGAACCACATGTCGGCCAGGTTCAACTCATGCATTTTAGACAAAAAAGAGTTCGAAATCATTAAAAGATAGTGGTAACGTTGTTCTCTCACGGTCATATTTGATAAAAACACGGGCCAATGATTCCACCGGACAGTAAACCGCACCAAACAGTGCATTGGCAGAGGTTGGTCATCGGACTAAATACGGCAGTTAGATTTATTACCATACCCATTCAACCAGAAATGAGCTTTGTCGCTGAAGACAATTTTTCGATAAAAAAGCGAATCTTCCTCCAGCTTTTTTAAGGCTCACTCACCGAAAATTCGACGCTGTGGCAGGTGGTTCGGCTTCAGTTCTTGCCAGAGCTGTATTTTCTAAGGTTTCAGACCAAGATCCTTGCGTAAAATCTTCCGCGTAGTCGAGTAACACAAATGGGTGGCCGTGGCTCAGGTAGTGAACTGGCTTCCAAATCAGAAGGTTCGGTGTTCGCATCCCAGCCTCGTCCAAAAGGCATTCATTTCAGTTAACAAAAATCAAATAAGATGAGTAGTTGACTAGAACTCACCAAAAAGCCACTAAGAATTTAGTCTCCCCGCCCATGGAGCGAAATAACCACTGAGCCCAAACATCTTTCTTTCTCTCTCTATCCCATGTAACTTAACACATGCTGAGGCAATATAAGTGTATTCGTATCCACTTGTATGTTAAGTTCTTAAAAAAAAAAAAAAAAAAAATCTCGCGGTTGGAAAAATTTTGCAGGTTAAGCAGAATAATTGTTTCAATATTATTTTGTGTAAAACTCATCCAATGATCTCAAAAATACCGAGAGATGCATCATAACATAATTTTAAACACCTGACAGTTTGAATTACTAAACTAATGGGTGGAGGTAATCTGATTAATGTTATTAAAAAGTTTTGAAACAGAAATGAGGGAAAGTCCCATAACATATGTTTTTAAAACTTCAGTTTTCGCAATTTGAGTTTGGTAGTAGAAGAATTCAAAAACCCTAACAAACTCGTAGAAACTTTGCGACTTAGGTGGAGTTCAAAAACGAGGGTTAAAATATACCCTAAACATTTTTTTTACGGATTTTGACCTGCAAACCTATTTCCATATTTCGAAAATCAATATTTTGTTGGCTAGAAAGGATAAAAAGTTCCCGGAATGCATTCAGAAAGTTCAAAATACAAGTTTATTCATCTAAATCTATATTGTCCCCTTTGAAGTAATCTCCATCGACTGCAACACACTTATGCAAGCACTTGATCCAGGGAGCCAAATCAGGTGAATTCGGTAGCTGTTGGATGGTATTTGTTGCATTTTTCGTCAAAAAATTACAAATAATGATGGCACTGTGCGACGGTGCGTTATTATGGTGCAAAATCCACGAGTTTTCTGCCCACAAACGTCTTATAGCGCCCAAATAATACTCTTTGTTTACTGTTTGGCCTTCTGGCAAAAATTCATGATGCACTACACCGTTGTAATCCATGCAAACCGTGAGCATTGCCTTCTTTTTTGACTGAAAACGGCGTGTTTTTTTTGGTCTCGGCTCATTTGGTGAACGCCATTCACTTGCCTGATGTCTGGATTGCGTGTCGTACTCATAAACCCACGTCTCGTGTACAGTAATGATCCTTTTGATGAATGTGGGATCGGATTCATCCTCGCAAATCATTTTTTTGCCACGTCAACACGGTCTCTTTTTTGCATGAAATTGAGGTCTTTTGGCACCAAATTTGCTGCTACACGACGGAAACCCAAATCATTAACCAAAATGACTTGGACGGATCTATAGGCAATGTTCAAGTCCTACGCTGTCTCTCTGATGGTTAATTTGCGGTTATTGACCAACATTTCTTTTACTTCATCAATGTTTTTGTCGGTTTTCCATGTCGATGGTCTGCCACTGCGTTCATCATTTTCGATTGATCCACGACCACTTTTGAACCGCTCGTGCCACTGGTAAACGACCGTTTTCTTTAGAGAATCGTTGCCGAAACACTTTTCCAACATTTCCAACGCACACCATTAAATTCGTTTTTTACGAAAAATTTAATACAAGTTCGTTGTTGCAAATTTAAATCCATTTCTAAAATTGTAAAAAATCGCCAACACACGCAGAGATAGATATACTCTTGGCTACGTAACTTTTGCAAATGTCAAGCTATAACGCTAAGATTTACAGGGAATGTCAACAACAGATTTACCAACTTAACAAAAAAAACAGAACTCAAATCGGAACAATGGGAGCGCCACACGGTGATGTCCCCCCGGGAATTTTTTGGTCAAGGTGGTATATGACAAAAATGTTAATTTTTTCACTTGTTAAAATTCACTCTGTACAAACAATGCTCAGAGGAGAAATAGGGCAAATTGTCAAAAAATCTCACTCCAGTGTACAAACTATAATAAAAAATTTTAGCAAGAGAAATTAAATTGAAATAAACCTAGAAGTGGTAACCTCGTAAGCTGACAAACAGATACAACCAGAAAGGATGTCCATCCAATAACAGCTATAACAGGTCTCCGCTAAAAAAAAAACATTAATTTATCAGTGTCCCAAATGAGGAAAAACTTTTAGAGTTTGGCAGATTTCATAAAAACGATAATTCCATATTTTGGAAATGTGTTCTTTTCAATGACGAGAGCAAATTTAATTTGTTTGGTCAAGATGGGAAGCAAAGTGTATGGAGGAAATACAATTCAAAACATAATTCCGACTATTAAACATGGTGGAGGAGTGCTTTGGTATGGGGCTGCGTGTCAGCGTTAGGTGTAGGTAATTTGGTAGTACGTATTTGATAAAATTATGGATCTACAGTGTTATCAAAAGCAATCGGCGAGAAAATTGAACTTTTGATATTTTTGAAAGTTTTAGCAAGACAACGATCCCAAGTATACGGCCTTAATGGTGAAAGAGTGGCGGATTTACCGCGCTCCAAAAAAACTTCATTCTCCACCCTAGTTGTAGTTGTCTAATTTCAAACTCATAAAGCACTTGTGGCATTATCTGTAACAGAAAATTCGAAAACATAATTTTAGTATTAAAAAAGATCTTATAGCAGCCTTAGCTCATGAGTGGTAGCAAATCCCAACGAAAACCTAGTTAATTCAATGCCCAACAGAATGAAGGCTGTTATTGCTGCAACAGCTAAACCAGCTAAGTACTGAAGATGCAAGGAAGTTATTATTATATTATACTAAACGGTGAATTTTGTGCGTATAGACCGTTTCAAAGCACCGTGCAATTTCTTGCGCATGTGCTCTCTTTTTCAGTCTATTCCAGTAATCCTGGAATTGATCCAGAAGAAATTCGAGCGTAACCATACTTTAATGTAATTGCACTGAGTCTCGGCGCGTACTGATTATCTGTTTGAATGGCATTGGATAATGTATTGTTGAAAAGATAAGAAGCCGATATTGACAGATGCGAAACCAGAGTGTAGAGAGAATGCATGGACGTGGAAGGCGTCTCCATTGTATATTTTTTCAGTGGAGTTGGCAATGACGATTTTGTGAAGCACTCTCTTCACAATTATTGTGTTGAAAAGAAAAAATAATGTTTTGCTAATAAGATACGTCGAAAGACATAATTTAAGTATTAGGTTTAACTTAGAGTGCCCGCATGGGGCCAGTAAGTTATAGTAAGATAATTTTAAGTTAATTAAGCTAATTTTTAAGCGTTTTTTTGTATAGCATTTAAGTGTCCATTTAGTAATATAAATAAAAATGCATTAAAAACTGAAACTGGATTTGACTTAAAATATGAATATAAAAGTTGAATAAATTGAAGTTAAGTGTTTATTTTTTTATGGTGCGTTGTGTGATCCAACACTTATTTTTTTAAGGTCAATGCACTTAATCGTCATCAGTGGTATCATCATCCTCGCCGTCGCTTTCAATTTCAGTTGGTGAATCTTCGCCGGGTCTAATAACAATTCTCTCGGTGAAGGTACCCCAACTCAGTTCATAGCTCAAATAACTTTCTTCTGTCCTTATGGCCTTATGGCATTTCCATTCCTCGACAGTAATTTTTGCAAACTCTTCTTCTGCTATTTTCTTGATGTCATTCAGCTTAAATGTGGTGTTTCTACCCGACACTCTTGATTTTACAATACCCCATATATTCTCAATTGGGTTCAAGTCGGGATCGTATGGTGGTAGCCTGAGTACCTCATGGCCTGCTGATCTAATCAAGTCGTCTATTTATTTTCTACTAGCCAATTAACTAACTCCAATTTCGTTGCTGATTCCAACTGCATCGGTTTTTTAATTTATTGTGATAGGGGACGTTGTCCATTACAATAACCGAGGGTTTCTCTAGCTGGTCCAGTACCTGATCTCTTAACCATTTTGAGAAATTGTCAAAGTTCATCTCATCTTGATAGTCACCCGACTTCCAGATTTAAAGATTAGAAGACCGTTTTTGACTAATCCATTTGAACCACAAGCATGTGCAATTAAAGCCGAGATCATTTTCCAATACGCTTTTTTAGTTCTTCCGTACTTCCATCAGTCCAAGACATTCCTCTTGTGTTGGAGCTATATATACCGTTTATGATCCATCTATGTACATAGATTATCTGGTATCCACTTTCACGAAAGTTCCTTATTTAACGCATATATCTTAGCCTTTGAATTTTCACTGCCGTCCTTTCACAAAGGGTTTTCCTATTGTTTTCCGTCTTAAGAAAAATTAATCCTTTGGCTTTCAAATACATCCAAAGGGATATCTTGCTTATCTTAATTTCCAGTTGACGGATTTGTTCCCCAAGGCCCTCAATGTTACGACTTTCTTGTCAAATTGGTGGAAGGAGTAGATCATCCCTTTGAGATGGATTCAAAGTCGAAGCCATCTAATCCAGTGATCCAGCGCCAATGAGAATTTTTTTTTTTTTTTTTTTTATAATTTACGCGCGCCTAAGGGGTTATGATACCCTTTTACTGTTGCCAGGGCGCGGGCGGGATAGAATGAGGAGAAAGGAAAGCATTGTTGTGATGTAGTGGTTTGAAACTCAGGTGTGTTTGGTTTCGATATTGACTCTCCAGGGGTGGGAGTCCGAATAGGACGGAGAGGTTTTCTTCACTCGGAATGTGAGGATGTGAATTTTTAACGGTTGTTTTGTGCTTGAAAACCCTACAACAGCCAAATCTACATGTCAGTGTTATGCCTTCACACGCAGATTTTTTTGACTGAGTTCCAATACACAAATGAAAACTTTTGTCGCGGCTAGGATTCGAACCTTGACCCTCCGAGTGAGAAGCGATTGCTAGTACCACTACACCACGGCCACCCGTGGTGATTGCACTGTTCCAGTCAGTTCTTGTTTTTTTAATATGTTGTATATGGTCCTATGCAAAACTCCAACAAATTGAGCTCTTTTTCTTACAACTGCTTTCGTAGGAGCTTCATTTGCATCGTGTTAAAGGCTTTCCTGGCTTAAAGCATTGTATATAAATTTACTTTTTTCTTACTTCTACTCCTTACAAAGGTTTTTTAAAACTACATAGATTAAAAATTCCATTTTTGCGCATTTATATTCACAAAAAATAGTCAGAATCATATCAATTTTTCTCCTTTTGTTTCTAATTTAAGCATAAAAAGCAAAAACTAAATCAAGATCAAAAACACACTGAAAAATTCTCCTCATACATATGTATACATTTTACCGCATAATAATTGTTCTCCTCAAATATAATATCACGCACCAAGTATAAATTCAAAGCTAATGTATATTTTATGACATCAAAAAGCACTTTAGAAATCCTTTAGAATTAATCAAAATATATTTTATTTTTATTTTTTTTTATTATCAAGGAAACGATGCAAATTAATTTGTAGGGTCCGGGAGTTAACGCCGGGGTACTATGCCCATGTGGCGCGTTTTGTCAACAGCACGCGGAGTACTGAGTTTCCATGTGGTCACAGCCCTACGTACTTACCGCGCCAAACACTGCTTGATTTCGGTGATCTAGTGGGAACCGACGCAATTCAATCAATTTATATGCATTTTTATTTGATTTCATAATTTACTCTTACATGCTAGACAAAAAAATGCTTAAAAATTAGCTTAAATAACTTACAAATAGTCTTATACTAACTTACTGGCCCCATGCGGGCACTCTAAATTAATCCTAACACTTAACCTATGTCTTTCGACGTTTTGACAGGTTTTGTTCTTATTCTTATATTTAGGACAATACAGCTTAAACTAAGAAAACATTTTTAAAAAGCAAAAACTTAGTATATGGACTCTTTCGAGTTTAATACTTAAAACTAAAAACTTACAGACTACCTACAAAATAAATCTTAATCTACTTAACCTACTTACATATAATACATTCATACACATACATACAATACACAATACATATACGCTTCATATATACATATATGCATATACGTATATGTATATATATGTACATATATATATATTTTTTTTTATAATTTTTTATTTTTATTTATTGTTTTTTGTTTTTATATATTTTTTTCTTAAAATCTAACTTAAACCTACCTAAAACTATATAAGCCGGCCATGGCTAAAAAACAAAAACAATTAGGCTTCCACACTCTGCTTCACATGAAGCTAACTATCACTGGAGGAGTTTGACGACGAAGCATCCTAGCCCTCATTAAGCCACCAAAATTGCTGGTGCTGCTGAGAAACATCCCTCCTGTCCGACTCCCGACTAAACCGGAGAGGCTCCGCACTGCCATGTGCGACGTCTCTGTCGTAGTTGAGTCAGTGAGAACCGATGCTTTGGCGAGGCCGTTGACAATCAAAATATATATTTTTACCTAACCCTTTTCATAAAAAATGTGTGTTGAATTGAATCCTTTTTTATCATTTATTATGGGTTAAATATGAAAGGAAGTGGAGTGCGCAGCTTTCCAATTGCACGGTGATTTGAAACGGAATGTACATAGACTTTTGAAATATTGATTAATACGAGTATATGTAAAATAGTATAAAAATGGATTGTTAGAAGTGATTTATATTTGTTAATTTCTGGTTTGGAAAGATTTCTCCATGGTTTTGTTGAAATTTTAGGGTCTACGTATGCATCGTCACTGTATTTTTTTATTATTTATTTATTTTGCGCACACTGTGATTTCTTTCTATTTATAATATCTTAACATTTTTTTAATACACACAGCCCTTTCATTATAGTAGGCAAAAGTTTCAAATCTCTATAGTTTTTTAATTTTATGGTGTGATCCATTTTGTACTCAAAAAAAAAACCCAAACACCAACAAGAGACTCATAATTTGTGGAGTTGTTTGACAGATGGGTATGCAGGCAAAAGTATTATGATCACCGATTGGAATTTCGAAAAAATAGAACAGCATTTCGTTCAGTTATGACATTAACTTATGTTTCTCAATGTTCATTAAGTTCATAATTCACTTAATTGCACTTAACCAAATTGACTCAAGAACTAACGCCAGATCTCTTTAAATGGCTACATACGATTCGGAATTTCATTGCAGAATTTTCTTCAGCGATGAACCTCATTTCTGGCTAAATGGCTTTGTCAAGAAGTAAAACATACGCTATTGGACGGCTACAAACGCACTTGTACTTCACAAGACGCCATTACATCCACAAAATTAACTATGATATTCATGCCAGCGGCGGCATCATTGAGCCGTATTTCTTCGTTGGTTCTTTTTTTTTAAACTCGAAGGCGTTGACTACTCTTAAAATGCCGGAGTACGTGTTAAGTTTTTCGGAGAATTGGATAGAGAGAGAGAGAGTGAAAGATGTTTCGACTCAGTGGTTATTTCGCTACATGGGTGTCATCCAACATTTAATGGGGAGACTAAATTACTAGTCTAAATGGACTTGATGTTGTATTTATGTAGGCAACCATTCATCTCACAAGATTTTAACTGCTTGAAAAAAGTCTTTCGAGCAAAGGCTGGTATTGAATCCTGAACCGTCCCTTTGGGAAGCTAATACACTGCCACTTGTATTAGCGTAATTGTTAATTGTTAATTGTTGGAACGTTATTTTTGGTCGTAATTGTACACTCAACATTGTTGAGATGTGTTTTCAACAGTACGGCGCAACTTTTAGCTATTCGAGCTATTGAAGTCAACAGCAAAAATGTATAATCCTTAATGGAAAACTCGGTGCAAATTCCTTGCATTCCCACAGTTTCGTAAGTGGGCGTATGAAACTATTTTCTATTATGGTTGGCCTTTTAAGCTTAAAGTGGCAGTTATAAAATGCCAAGAGAAAAATCATAACATTTGACAAAAGCGAGAATCAACAAGCAACGCCATCTACTTGCAAAAACTGAAATTATTTTTTTTGCCAAACCAATAACGAAATAAAATGAATTTAAGATGTGGAACTAATGTCTAAGAAAAAGAAAATAAGAAAACAAAGATAGGGGTCACCTAATGGAATAACAAAGAACGAAACCGACTTAATTTTTACTCGACTACGGGACCGCAAAGGCATTATGTATTTCGTGCGTATGTATGTACGTATGGATGTATGTTTGTTTGAGTCTTTATTCCCTCGTATCTTCCAAACGGCTGGATGGATTTTAATAAATGGGATACCATTATCATCATTCCTGTAAATCACGAGAGTGCCATAGGGTATACTAAGTGTAAAAAATATTATATGGCGGCTGTCAGCCGCCGTAATGTCTTTTTTTTATATTAATATGGGACCGTTACTACTTAAAAGTAATTAAAAAATTAATTAAATTAAATTAACTAATTTTTGAATTAAATAATTTAGTTAATTAAAAAAAATAGAATACAAATATTTGACACTAAAAAGTTACAAATAAAAAAAATTAACTAAAAAATCAAAAATCCAGACTGCGTAAAAAACGAATTAAAAGATGGAAATAGAAAAGTTAATATTCTTTTCTCTCTGCTTAAAATGGTCATGGTTCTCAGCCTTGAGAGTGCGATATTGGAAGGTGATAAAAAAATATCGTGGACTCTCTAAAGTTCATTAAATCAAAAAATAATCTGCCTTGAACTCAAGAATATGTTCGAGAATTAATAATAAGGAAAAAAACCTTTTATCAAAACTGAAGAATCTTTTCAACGCTTTTTTAACTACGCAGCGAATTTCAAGTAAATGGAAAAATAAACATCGTTGCACAGATACACGAAAAAGCTGATAATTAAGATATAAACAACTAAAGCCCCATTCAATTTTCTCCAAGACTTTATTCTGGACCACTAAATACATTAAACGAGCAGTTTTCAGGGAAGTAAATTCTACGGCAGCCAAATGAATATTATAGTGAGTATAGAAAACTATTATCTCGAACAACGACCTGAAAAATCGGGAGCTTTTGCACAATTCCTGCCTGCAAAATGATATGGAGAACTGGCGATTAAAAAACTTAGGGTTCGCTGAGTTCAATAATGTCATCGCCGACTAAAAGGAACTACTCCTGTTCATTTCCAAGGAAGAGCTCCAAACGATCATCAAATCACTGAGAAGTAATAAACCAATGAGAACCGATGGAATACCGAACATTGTGGTCCGACATTTCCCATTAGAAGTTGTGGACTAAATGTACACTCTCTTTAATAATGCTTTGAATATTGCACGTTATCCAGCGCATTGGAAAACAGCCGTGGTGTGTCCGATATTCAAAAGGGATAAAGACCCATCTAATCCGGTGAATCTTCGGTCGATAAACCTCCTTCTGAATATTAGCAAGCTAATCGAAAAGGCGATCAATAGAGTTTTGACTAATTGGGTTGAAGACAAAAACCTACTTCTGCTTTACCAATTCGGTTTCAAGGCCGGACAGGTTATCTCAGAAGAAAAACATTGCTCGGGTGCCGGTTAGATTGACTTTGAGAAGGCCTTTGACACCGTGTGGTTAGAGGGACTCTTCTACAAACTGAATAGGCTCGGCACATATGCATCGTGAAGAATGGCGGTATGATTTTATTGGAGTATTTGACATAAAAATCGTCCTGCAACAAGGTGACCGCCGATCCTATTCAATATCTTCACAAGCGATCTTCGGAGCTGACTTCACCATGCTATATCGTACGCAGACGACTTCATCACGTACAGATCAAGTCCAAAGATCAAGGCCATTATTAACATGCTATTGCAACGTGACTTCGATAAGATTAAACGGTATTGCGATGACAACTTTCAGCAGTCGGATACCATTCCTTTTCGAACGTCTTGTCTGGGGTCTCTGCGAAAACCAAAAAGGCGTGGTACAACACGAGCGGCCATTTGCTTTTCGAAATGTAATTATTGGAATATGGCTAGAAGAATATCTGTATTTTAACAAACATATGGCTGTTATTCGGGGCAAAGCAAAATGTGCTATTTTATATCAGCAGTGAAGGTAATCTGCAACGTGAGCCTTATCCGACCTATGCTTATATTTGAATGTAGCGTGTGGGTTCTGGGTTCCTTCAGCGTTCCTCTATCTGGATAAAAAAGGGGTAAACCATGATAAACTAACGGCGTCGCTAATGTTCCACGTCGTTGATTTGTAATGCTTTGTTTATAAGCCACGGCCGGGTTACATAGTTTACGAGTAGGTAGATTAAGGTACCATTTAAATTGACAAAAAAAAATAAATTAAAAGTTAAAACAATTTCCTAAATGAAATATACAAAAAGAATGGATAAACATTCAAATCAAAACAAAACAAAACTATAAAAATGTAAAAAGCAAAGAAAATACATATTTAATTACAGTATTATGCAAAATCAAAGCAATTATCTGAAATCGACACTTCACATTAAACCTTCCCAATTTTCTACCACATCAAATAAAATTAATGGTTATATAATGATGTATATAAGAGTATATTTTGAAATTACCAACTTCTTAAAAAAATAATAATAGGTACTTCAGAGTTTAAAGAAAACCTGAAAATCGAAAATATAGCCAAATTCAGCTGTGCAAAACCTAAGCAGCTTTGTAAAGTAATGCAAAAAGAAAAGAGCTAACAGGACTTTTCCAGTCAGGTCATACATAAAATGTTATAAGTTCTTTGTCTTTGATCTTGTCTCATTGTCTTTGATCAGTTTTCGATTAACCTAGAAGCGTAACTGATCGGATTATTGAAGAATTTAAGACTGTCAGGCACCATTGGCTAAAAATATATAAAATGGATAAATCCATTATTTAATAAATACATCAATAAAGTAGTAATAATAACCAATCTAATCCTCCTCCTACTTTGCAATTTCTTTTTTGTTTTGTTTTTAATTCTTACTTTTGACGTTTGTCACACATTTCAACTAAAAGGTGTTCCAGCGAGATTTTGGGTTTAAGAGAGAATTCGTCTCCACTCCTCAAACTTAAGTAAAACATGGTCTTTTACTAATTGTTACAATATTTTTTGCTCTTGGGACTAGGTTTTGTACAAATTTGTACATATTTGGAGTCATGGAACAGATCTATTATGTATTTTTAGGCAGCTGGAAAAAACAAACTACAATAATAAATAATTTTTTATGGTACATCGAATTTCGAAACTTTCAGCTGAAAAACGTGCAGCTAGCGAAACGAGTATATAAAAGAATTGAATAATTTTTAATTATTTCTTGTGAAAATAAATAAGGATCATGGTTCCAACGCATCTATTATCATTTCGTCGAATCTACTCATAACATGTTTTCTTCATTAACATTTGTTAAAGCAATACTAAAATATCTTCATTTTTTAAAGTGATATTCCACCTTAAACACATCCAACAAATAATTAACTTTTGCTTATACATATATATGCATAAGTACATACGTATAAACATTTATAAATATAAGGATTGATAGCATTTTTTTTTTCAGGTATCTGGAGAATATGCAATGCTATATTATGCTGCAAAAAGCGGTGCATTCAAATTAGATGTAGTGTTAATGGAAACAATGAAATGTTTTAAACGGGCGGGAGCTGATTGTGTCATCACATATTTCACTCCGCTTTTGCTGGATTTAATTAATGCGTAATATATATTCCTTAAGCACGCTACAGACGAGAGACTACAACCCAACCTGTAACTGTAACCTTTTCCTACAGACGCAAGGACTAGATTTCAAACTTCAATTGTACTTGTTCCGTCTTCGTACAATGAAATCGCTTGAAATAAAAATTCATGTTGCTATGATTTGACATCTCTATATACAATCATGACCATCCTTCTGCAAAGATGCTTTCGCCATCTCGTTTAGCTTTATTTTCCGCTTAATTTATATGTTGAAGTTCCCTGATGGCATATTTAACGACTTTGTTTTCATGTCGTATATTTTGTCTTCCTTTCATAAAATGGTGAAGTATGTTTTGTTGACAAATAAGAGATATTAAGTCGTCCATTGTTGAAAAGCCGGTAATCAGAGTCTTTTGGTCTTTCAAAAATATTAGGTCAGCCAAATATTACGAGTTTATATAGCTGTTTTTTTTTTTTTTGCACGTATGTTACCGACTCTTACAAAAAATCAACCCGCTCCGCTTAACATTTCACCATAAAAACTTGATAGTACAGATATATCTATAACGTTTAATGGCCGTTCATCTGTTGGCTAGTGAAGAAATTTAATTTGTTTTGAAAAAAAATTTGTTGGCAAATATTTGACATTTCTGAAAATTCATTGGACAGTTAATTGTAAAGGAAAAAATGTTGTAGTATGTTTTATATTCGCTAATGGTATTTTGGTTTGGGCTGTTTGAAGGTTTTTTTTTGTATACTCCGATTTTTATTTAAATGGAACACTAAAAACTTCTTCGGACTATTATATTTTAAATATATTTGCTTGCGAATCACTTTAAACTTTCAGAATAACAAACTGGTCAAACACAGCCGTTTGCACGAAAACAGCAGTCTAGTTTGACACACTATACTATTTGACGTTTATACATATTTATATGTGTTAGTACATTTTGACATAAAATGCAGGAGATAAATTTTGAAAATGCAATGAAAACGAGAAGCAAAATTTTGTTTCTGAAAAAATTAGGGGAAATGGTTTTATGTCACTTTTGTGCTCCGGAGTACGAAAAAAAGCCCAAACGAAAACGCCATAAGTCGATAGCGTACATAAACTGACTTAGCATCGATCGCTATGTTATTCTTGTAATTTACAGGCAAACTATTTTTTTGCGGGTAGCGGTTGTGCACACAGCTTATTATATTAGGAATATATTTTGCTTCCAGTACTATTTACACTTTTTTCCACTTCTCTATATCGATTTTTTTATATTTTGTTAATAATTGTTCCCATGCTTTTGTTTTTGCGAAATTGGTTTTATAAATATCTTCCTTGATCTTTCACAACATGTGTAAACTCTCGAATTTTGCAAACAAAATTCCTTCCAGACTTCGTTGAAATCAGTTCAGAGAAAGAAAAAAATAGCAAACAGCGTCGATCCCAAAGAATAAGACATAACTGGACCGCACTCAACATAAAAATTTATTGAATGAGGTGGATTTTTTGGTTGCTAAATCCACACACAAGCCATCTGACTGGAAAAAACAGTAAGTTAAAATCAATAAATCAAAATATTTAGATTTAGATAATGACTGGTTAGTAGACTATATTAAATCGTTCAACTCATTCGTCAGACTAACACGAGTTATTTGCATCCAGCCTGTCAAACAGTTGGCCGATTAGTTTATCGTCTGAAGCGTGCTTTACAGTGGAAAGAGATTGTTTAAAAATTTCTTTTTTCAAGCTAATCATGGGATTAAGGTTTTTAGGTTTGACTATTTGTGTTTACATATTGTTAATAAATTAACATCAAAAGGTTCCTTATGAAGCTAATTAATGTATTTACTTTTATTTAATTGTGTATGGGGTCCTAAATTTGGGTGGTGTTGCACACTTTGTCGCAATTTTGAAGCTAAGTAAGGTAAGTTTTATGGAAAATTTACGCTTCATGATACTGGCACAGAACAAACAAATTCAAACTTTCTTACCTTTATTCCAATTGTCATCGAAAATCTACTTATTATATTTAAATATGACATAAGGTTTGAAAGATCTTTAGATTTTGAAAGCTCCTTTGGCTCTTTCTATAATACATTTAAAAAGTGCAGAGAGTGCGGAGAAGCTCAAGATATGATGGTTAATCTCAATAAAAAACATACAAGAGCTTGATCAGTGTTGGAAAAGGTTAAATGGGTTCCAGAAAAGACACTATCTGAGGGGTAAACGTTTTAAAGGCATTTGACAATCAGAAAAATGCGCAAACTAGACATACGCACTAAGGTCGCAAGTGCTTAAAGGGACATTCTCGCTACGCAACATGGAGCTAATTCCAACTCGTTATTTTCAACATTCAAGACGCACTCCCTCTGTTTACGGTAATCAACCCATTCACAGGAACTGGTGGGAACCCATCGAGAAAGTCAAAACCAGCCTCAAACACCCGCACATGATGTCGGGATTAAAAAGGCAAACAAGGTAATGCAGAATCTATTCTCACAAGAAGAGGAAAAATCGGTAAAACAAAGGCGATTTTTTTTTAATTTCAGTCAAGACAAAACATCTGTATAGACTATTACTTCAATTTATGAATTCAGTCCTTGTCTGCACTAGATCGCCCTATTTAACCTGTACACGTGTCAAATACGTCTTAAAGTTTAACATGATTAAGCACATGGTCCGTGTATGGATGCCCAATAATTTTAGGATGTAATGGATACCTGGTAATTTCAGGTATGGGTATTCGACAATTTCAGGTAATAGATACTCAACAATTTTGGGCAATGAATACTCGTCAACTTTGGTAGCGGATACTCGACAATTTCAGGAATTTTGTACTTTAAATTAACGAGAATTCAGAATTGAAAATAGCGTCAAGACATTAATAGGGTTAAATACATACATACTCGTATATATGTCAATACATAGTACTGGAGAGAATGGTGGCTCACCAAAAAAAAAACTGAAGTCTTATTCATCTTCTAGTTGCCAAAAAGCAGCAGTTTCGGTGGCCTTGATGTCCGATGCATTGCTAATATATAAGTTTCCGTCATCTCCGCTAGCATAATCTGTAGCAATACTGATATATATCGATACAATGCCTAGCAACGACACCCTCATTTCTTGGCGCATCTTAGGAAACATCGCAATCACAACTTGACCAAAGTAAAGAGAATCAGTGCAATTAATGGGATGTGATCTAGACAAAAACATGGAGCTGAACGAAGCATTCCGATTTCCATTTCAGCCAAAACTACTGCTGAAACCTCTGCATAAGTTGACATCTGTCTAAATACTTTGGCCTTTGGTCGGTATAGTCTCTTTCAATTGCTGAGTTTAATGTTGCACCGATTAGAAAAAATTTAAGTGTCAACATAGCAATACCATCTGTATCTTTGGTAACAGGAAAAGGTGAATGTAAATTTAGAGAGACCTGTGATACGATCTTTACATAATCTTCTGAAGGTCTTCAAAATGACTGATGATTCGCTTCAATAAATTTTCTTCTTTATAAATTTTACAGAACCAGCGAAATGTAGGGAAGCACGAGGATTAAAGCGTCCTGTTGTGATATTAGTTTGCACTCGCCTGGCAATGGTTATAGCCCAATGCTTCACAAATTCTGTCCTTGCAACGTTTAAGATTATATTTTTTCAACAGTGGCTATTTAGGTTCGGTCAGTGAATCATCAAATAAAAGTGTCTCCTTCGTTGTTTTGCTATGTCACAACGTAATTTGATTTTCATGCCTTTAATTGTGCAGCGCTCGCATGAAAGGGGTTTACTCTTACCGGTAGGTTTCCTAATGTTTTTCTGAACAATCTAATGTTCAGAAAATATGTTTGAATAAACAACGAAAATTAAGTTCCTTCAGTTAATTTGTTGTCTTTGCATTCCAACTACATAAAATTTAAATCGATTAATTAATATATTTATTGTTATTATTTATTTCTTCAAATTCCTGGGACACGAAGCTGCAGAAATCTGCAATGCCTTTCACATCAGTTTTAGCATTTTCAAGTTCGGCCATGGCAGAGTTTGTGCTTGTTTAGTAGATTTTTAGAAACTGTTGTGGTATGATTGTTGTTTGGACTGATTTCTGATCCATTTCTTTTGTTAGATTGGATTTCGATTGCTATGGGGCATGCATCAGAAGAGTTGCATGAATTTTCTTTTGCGTTTCAGAATTGACATTCTTCCACAAACTGGGAGATCAGATAAATGGCGGTGGAAATGTTGGAGGATGGTGAGAGTGGTTTCATCTATCATTCCAACTGTCGGTAATCGAGATGCACGACAACAAAGCCAAAGAAGTCATTCGGGAAAATAATAACTCGCGGACGTCTCCAGGGCTGAAAACGGTAGCGGACCCAAAAAGGGCACCGGACCTGAATGAGGAGATGCAAGACTCGAAACGGTGGCGAAAACTGCCCTCAGCTGCTTCCTAGAGCGGATACTCTAAATATAGAAAAATGGAAAAGATCAGAAAGCCAAGCGTCAACTCTTCGGGAGAGCTATTACAAACAAAATATCATGAAGATTATACAAATACCAAACGTTTATAGTCATACCGCCAACATCCTGTTGTTTTTAACATCTCACCTTGATGAGTACATTGTTGGTGTGCCTTCCCCTCTAGGTTCGTCGGGCTCGTGTCATATCAGCTAATTTCTCGTACACGGACCACACAGTTAAAAAAAAATCCTAAAGGAAACGTGTGGAAATACGAGAACGCCAATAGGAGCGGACTTAACATGTTTTTTCGGTCCTTCAAGACCAACCTGACAGAGGAAAACCAAAAAAAGGTTAAACGAGACAGGAATGACTGCAAGGTCTTTCTTAAGCGTGCGAAATTTTAATACGACCAAAAATTGAGGCAACAAATTCTACAATGTCCTAAAGGTAGCAAAAATTGTAGGGTCGTTCGTCAAAAATATTATAAATTCTGCCTTATTCTATACCCCAATGTTCATTTATAATGACATTGCTGTTGCCAGTTCTTTGAACAAGGCCGGTCTGCTTCCTGCATACTTTGCGTCAAGTTTAAAACTTCCAGATTGTGCCTACATTTGAGTGCGTCGAAACTTCAATTAGACGAATCTACTGTTGGTACTCGTGTAGAAGCAAATGTGCTTAACATTTTTAACATTAACAAATCCGCTGGTCCAAATGGTATATCTCCCTTTCTTCTGAAGAGGTGCTTTTTCCGCCCTGCACTAACGTCCCTTCTTTAAACGCTGATAAACCGTCAGTTAATGAAATATTTCGAAACACGAAAACTTCTCAATGACCGGCAGTACGGTTTTCGTAGCAACAGGCCCACTGGTGATCTGATGGTATGTCTCACCGGAAAGTGGAACCAACGCGTACGTCAATCTGGCGAAAGCAAGATAGCTGCACTTGAAATTTCTATGGCATTTGGCAGAGTTTGGCATCAGGCTCTTTTGTCGAAAATGCATTTGAGATCGACGATTCTCTTATTCAATGGATTAGAAAATAACCTTGCGGAACGTTCCATTCAGGTTGTCTTGGGTGGTTTCAAGTCTGATATCCATAAAACTAATGCTTATGCGCCCCAGTGCTCCTTTCTGTCTCCGACACTCTTTTTAATTTTCATCAATGATCTCTTGTCAGAACTCTCTGCTTTTCATATTCGTTCCCGAACTCACGTCTCTGTCGTTAAAGCGAAATCCAAGCCCCAGCCATTATCCATGAATTAAACTTGCATCATTGAAACAGAAAAACTATCTATTCTTGGCATGCGTGTCAACGATAACCTACATTGGAATGGCCACATAGTTGATGTCGCCAAAAATGCTGCGAAATCTCTAGGTTTCCTCAGGCGATGTAAGAAATAGTGCACCCCCTCTGACCAGCCAAAATATAGAAGGCGTTTATCCGCCCAAATTGGAGTACAATGCCCATATCTGGTCAGGTGCCCCTAAGACCTTCTTGCAGATAGGATACAAAATCGTCCGATAAAACTCATAAGTGATGCCAGTACGACACATCATTCCGCCCCTTCAAACATTCAACCGTAATAATAGGTTTCTTCTCCCCTTTGATCTGAGGAGAAGAATATATGGTACAAGGTAGTGATGGGAGCATTCGAATGAAAGAATCGATTATAATCGATTATGAAAATGTCTCGAGATGTCTCGATTCTTCGAACCAAATCATTCGAATAATTTCGTTTTCTATTTTCTTACTTCTCTCTTATTTACTTACTCTTCAGAATTTACAATGCCCTATGCTATGCCAATGGACGCATTATCTGTGGTGCGTGTGTATGCATATGTGTGTCGAAAACATGTATGTACCATAAACTGCTTGTACGTTGTACATTGTGAATGTTTGTGTTGTGTTCTCTTTCTCCTACGGCTGTACTGGCGAAGAGCGCCATACATTCTACAATATTTCTCCTCTTATTTCATTTCATTACTCACTTCTCTCACTTGGAACACAAGGCCATATCTCGAGTGATTTTCTTCATGCCCTTTCTACGGTATAGCTCATTCGCATTCAAATGAATGATCATATGATCTCATATATCGAATTAATGCTTCGAATGAATGAATCGAGAACACAGTGAATGAGAGCTTTTCGAGATCTTCTCGAGATTTTTATGTTTTTCGAAACAAGATAACGAGAAGACGATTACTGTGGAAAAAACCATTATAGTGAGAAGAAGTCTATTCATTTTACAGGTACATACATATTTGGTTGCAATTCGTTTGATTTTAATTACATGCCATACGTAAGTATATTTATTTTCTTTCACAGTGGTTTTATTCGTTTCATTTTTACAGTTTGCGTTAAAAATTTGAAAATGTTGAATTGGTTTTTCTGTTACAATTTTCTTTTGTGGAAAACCGTGTGTGAGTTAAAATCATTCGAATGATTTCTCGTATTTCGTTTCGTATGGCCTTTGGATTTCTGTATACCGATTTTCTCGCATGAATGTATATGAACTTAAGTTCACCAAACTGTAGTAAATGAAATTGCTTACCATAAACATATTAAATATACACAGGTACATTATAATTATGTTTTAGGATTGAAGTGAATGACTGATTACCATGGCACCTGGGGCAAAAAATCAATTGTTTGGGATTTTTTTCAAAAAGATTCGGACTTGAAATGTGTAACATGCAAGATCTGCAAAAAGAAAATAAAATATTTTGGAAATACTACGAACTTAAGACAACATCTTCTGAGACTTCATCCTATACAATTTCAAAATGAAACAGGCCCTGTAGTTTTGGCTACAGTTTTGGAATCTTTGCCAAGTACTTTTGTTGAGAGTACACAACTACAGGTGCAGCCATCAACTTCTACAGGTATAGCAGAGACTGTGATTAAAACAAGTGCTGGAAAAAGATCTACTCCGACTTTAGAGGAAATATCGCAGGTGAGTCGAAAAAGAACTAGGCAAATGCGGCTTTATGGGGTTCAGCAAAGGGAATTTTCACAACAAAGAAAAGAACAAATTGACAGGTGCTTAATGAAAATGATAACAACAGACTATCAACCTCTTTCATTAGTGGAAAATACTGGTTTTGTTGAATATTCTTACATGCTTGAACCATTATATAAGCTTCCTAGCAGAAAAATTTTGACATCCATCTTATTGCCAAATTTGTATAATGAGGTCGTTGCACAAATAAAAATCATGTCATCATCTGTCGAGTAGGTAGCTGTTATAACTGATATGTGGACTTCTGATGGCAATAGGTCATATTATACTGTTTCCTGCCATTTCATTTTTGAAGATAAGCTGTATTCACCCGTTATTGCCACACGAGAAATGCGTGAGGCACATACTGGCGCCAACATTGCTATTGCATTAACCACAGTTTTTGTTGAATGGGGCATAGAAGAAAAAGTAGTAACAGTTGTTTCAGATAACGCATCAAACATGAAAAATGCAATTAATGAGCATTTGAAAAAAACACCATCATCCATGCATTGCTCATTCTTTGAACCTCTGTATAAATGAAGCAATTAATGCGAATGCAGAATTCGCGAGTTTACTAAAAAAATGTAAAACATTAGTGGCTCATTTCAAGCATAGCGTGTTGGCAGCTGACAAATTAAGGAAAGTACAAGAAAATGTGTCGCTTCCGCAACTGAAAATTAAACAAGATGTTGTTACGAGGTGGAACTCATCTTTAATTATATTGGAAAAATTGGCAGTGATTAAAGATCCACTCTCAGTTGCAATAACTTATTTGTCAAGAGTTTCGGAGGTCTTAGTTGCGTCGGAATGGGATGTAATACAGGACTGTATTCCACTTCTAAAACCTTTTGACACCCTTACAAAAGAACTGTCTGGAGAAAATCGTCCTACCATGTCACTAGTAATTCCACTGCTGAGAGGTCTTCAGATAAAAATCGGTAGGTACACTACCACAACATCAACTGGCGCAAACCTACAAAAAAATTTGATGGAAATGGTATTTAAACGTTTTGGGGCATTTGAATCCAATAAAATTTCCTCAAAAACAACGCTTTTGGATGCCAGATTAAAGAAAACAGCTTTTGGATCGGAAGATAACGCGAGGAATGCACAAAAATGGCTACAGGAAGAGCTTATGAGTCTCGTTAGGAGCCAGAATATAAGCACAGCTCATTCTGAAACTGTCAGTTCAATTAGAACAGCGGCAGTAGAAGAAAGTGATTCGGATTCCTTGTGGTCTCATTTTGAAGACAAATTGGCTAGAACGCAAACAGCTGTTACAACTGAAACTACAGTTACTTTCATGCTAAGACAATATTTTGAACTACCACATCAACCGCGATCTGAAAATCCCCTTGAGTTCTGGAAACTGCACAAAAATTCACTACCCAAGTTGTATAAGCTGCGCATAAAGTACTCTGCTATACCTGCCACATCTGTACCATCCGAAAGAGTTTTCTCTAAAGCAGGCCAAATAACTAATGACCGTCGAAATCGTTTGTCAGATAAAAATCTGGACAAAATAATATTTCTTAATAGTTACTTTTCTCAAAAAGAACAGATTTAATTGAATTTTAATGTTTAAAGACGTTTTTTTGTGTTTCAATTATATTTTAAGTTGCTTTCCTATTTTGAAAACTGAAGACTGTTAATTTAAGTTTTTATTTATTTTTGTGATATAACAATATTTCCAGCTTTATGGGTATAAAACTGAATTGCGTTGTTTAAGTTATTTTTTTTATTTTTATTTTCTATGTACATACATAATACATATATGAATTTAATTAACTTAAATTAAATTAACTTTCATTAATTTCGAATTTTGCGTTAACTATGCTCGTATGTAAATAAAATAGCACTTTTTTGCCTAAAAACAAAACAGTGTATTAACACAACATTGCGAATTTTTTTCATTTACCCGTATCTCGAATGATCATTCGATTCGTCAAATCATTCGAATACTTATGTCTCGATTCTTCAAATCATTCGATTATGCCCATCACTGGTATAAGGTATTCATCCGCCCAAAATTGGAGTACAATGCTCACATCTGGCCAGATGTGCCTAAAACACATCTAAACCTGCTAGAAAGGATTCAAAACCGTGCGACAGAACTCACAGACAAAGGACACCCTCGAGCACCGACATAATGGCTCGTGTCTCTTTCTCTTCTATCGCTATTTCCACCTCGTACATTGGTATGACGATAGTCCCAGAAGGACCCGAGCTGACGTATAGATGGCGGCTGTTGTTTAAAAAGAATGACAATTGTAGTAAGAATTAAGCTTACAAAGCTTAAATTTGAAGTTCGATGACGCTATGTTGTATAGTATTTCTTCGGCAGCCATCAATAGTGATTGCTCTAATGAATTTTTAAATATGGAAAAAATTGGCCATCGTTATGTGACACAATACTTTCATTTGAAAGGCCTCAATCCAACCAATATCAAAACGGAACTGGATTCTACTCTGGGGGAGTCTGCTCGTTCATTTACAATAGTAAAATATTGGGTGGCAGAGTTTAATCGAGGCCAAGGCGAAAATTGCAGTTGTCGACCAAATGATGTGAGTTCACCAGAAATGTTGAAAAAAATCCACAAAATGGTATTGGCTGACCGTCAATTGAAAGTCTGTGAACTTGCAGAAATGGTCGGCATTTCAAAAAGCGCTGTACATCGCATCTGTGCGCAAGATGGGTGCCGCGATTATTCACAATGTAACAAAAACAGCGTCGTGAGGATGTTTCAATCGAGTGTTTGGCAGCAATACAGTCGAGTTTTTGCGTCGATTCATAACCACGAATGAAACATGGCTCAATCACTTCATACCCGAGATGAAGGAACAGTCAAAATAATGGATACAAAGGTGAGAATCGGCTCCAAAGACGACAAATACAGTTCTGCCTGCAGATGTAAACTCATGGCGCCAGATTTTTAGGATGCGCTTGGGATAATTTTCATTGATTGTCTTCAGAAAGGAAAAACAATCAACGGCGTGTATAACGCGAATTTATTGCAGCGTTTGAAAGATGAAATCAAGAAAAAACGGCCGCATTTGGCGAAGAAAAATGTTGTGTTTCGTCAAGACAATGCACCAGTTCTGTTGGAAAGGATTAAATCACGTTCTGAATAAAACTCCTTTTTGATAAATTCATAAATTCAATGTAGAGTTTATTCTCTGTAAGAGTTTTAATTGTAGAACATTAACAATTGTAAGTTTTAATGTACCTATTCTTTTTAGTAATTCCTTGGCACGGGTTCCAATTCCAATGACTCAACTGCTTCCTGGCGTGTTTGAAGAACAAAGAAGCAAAAAACGTGTTCTCGCGCGTATTTTAAAGGAGCTGTCAAATAGCTTGTTTCGATGAGTCAAAAGAAGAAATGTCAAAATGACGGCTGGCTGCAGTCGTTGGGTTTGAAACTTGTGCCTCGGTTACATTCGTATAAGTATATATTTTATGACATCCCACCCCCCGTGAGGCGCTCCGGACCCACAGCCTCACCAACAGTTAAAACAGCAATCTTTACAGCCGGCCTGCGACAAATCCCTGTACTTGTTCTCACTTCCGCGATACGAATCTGTCCAACCCTTCCAGGAAAAACTCTTGTGATACGTCCACGTATCCACTGGCTCCTGGGTACGTCCAAGTCGCAGACAAGACATAAGTCCCCGACTTTGAGTGGTTCAACATGTTGAAACCACTTGCATCTTCTGGTCAATATCGGCAAATATTCTCGGATCCACCTTCTCCAGATTCGATCCTTAAGTTGCTGACTTATGCGCCACTGCTTTCGAAGACAAAGGGCCCTTTGGTCAATCCGGCCTGGTGTTTGCGTTGAGTTAGGAACTCCCAACAAAAAATCGTTCGGAGTCAAAGGATCATCATCTTCGGCTGATACGGGCAGATGTGTAAGTGGACGTCCGTTGACAATATTCTCCGCTTCTATCAAGGCGCTCTGCAATGTTTCAAATCTGGGTGCCATCTCTCTGAGTGAATGCGAAAGCACTCTCTTCACTGATTGTACTAATCTCTCCCAGCAACCGCCTGCATGTGGGTTCGATGGGCAGTTGAACACCCACCCAATGCCTTTTGACGATAATTCGGCTTTGATGGCTTCGTTGTCAAAAATGTCCGCGTTCAACAGCTCCTTCTTTGCTCCGATGAAATTAGTCCCGTTATCACTTCGAATGCGTTTCGGTATTCCACGGCGGTTGACGAAATTACGAATGCATAATATACAGGCGTCAGACGAAAGATTCTCTCCACCTCTCCACCTCTCCACCTCTTTTCCCTTCTTCGCCCCACAGTGATGTACACAGGACCGAAATAGTCAAGTCCCGTATATGTAAATACTCGTACGTATGGAGTGAGGCTATCTTTCGGAAGCTGTCCCATTAATGGCGGATGTGGTTTGGCGGAACGAATTCGACAATACAAGCAATCGTTCTTTGCCCTTCTAATACACGGTCGTAGACTTGGCACCCAAAACCGGAATCGGATCTGGTTGGCAATTGTATCATCATTTTGGTGGCGCCAGTGGCAATGAAAATGGTCCACAATCAACTTTGTAAGACGATGGTCCTTTGGAAGGATAATAGGACGTCTGGCAGCGAATGGTAAAGTTGTGGCAGCGTCGATTCTTTCATACACCCTTAACAGACTAGCAAACAACTACTTTTATCGATTGGTAAATAGCGGGTTAAATAGTCTATTTCATGCGAAAACACTTCACTTTGCACCTGCAGGCACAAAACTCGTTCAGCGTCTTCAAGCTCTTTGACAGATAGCTACCCAGCTTCTGTTTGCTTACGCAAGCATGTATCCTTAAAGCGCAATACCCATGCCATGCATCTCAGCAACTTTGTAAATTTAGAGAATCTGGATATGTCAATAACTACGTTACTTACTGCGCTTATGTGCAGCAGGAACTTGGGCCGGACCTCGTTCTCACACACCTCGCTACGGTTGACGTCCGGTTGGAGTGGCCAATCCCTTTCACATAGCTGTAGAAACTCCCCTTATCCACTTGCTCTCAATATTAAACTTTGGCGGATATCGAGCTCGTGTTGCCTCATCGGATGGGTTCAGCTTCGAGGGTACCCAGCGCCACTGGCTGGCCTGACTGCTCTCCAAAATTTCGGCTATTCGAATCGCCACAAACTGTTTATATTGTCGGGGCTCCGATCTTATCCAACTGATGACGTTTCTTGATTGATTCGGTTTTTGAATGGCAGGTTATGGTACTCTACAATTGCATTGCTTAACCTAATGCCCAGGACCGCTGCTGATAACTCTAGGCTGGGAATCGACATGGGCTTCTTGGGAGCATCTTTAGTCTTACCGCAGACGAATGAAACTCGAACACTTCCACGGCACTCAATTCGAAGAAATGACACTGCAACAAAGGCCTCTTCACTGGCATCGACGAAAGTGTGAAGAACGACGTCTCTTGCTGACGTCAGCTGTGAATCGTTACACCTCGGTATGCGAAACTCAGTTAATGATGGGAGCTCGGCTTTCCACTCCTTCCACCTCTCAAAAACCTCTTGGAGAATCGGTTCATCCCATTCAACAGCATGTGCCCACACTGAGCGTAACATCAGCTTTATATAGATGACAAAATTGGAAACCATACCGAAAGGATCGAACACCGACATGGCAATGCTTAAAAATTCCCTTTTGGTAGGGCATCTATCCTTGTCCATGACGTCCCGGTTTGCTCGAGGAAATTTGCATTGAAACTTAAGGATGTCTTCTACCGAGTCCCAACAAATCCCAAGGATTTTCTACGTCACTGCTTCAATGTTTAAATCAATCATACTGCTTTGCCTGCTCTCGGTTCCTTGACACGATATTCTTTGCAATACCTTTTTCGAACTCGACGACAAGTTTCGTAACTCGAAACCATCTTCTTTGTGAATTGAAATCACTCTGTTAGTTACCTCGATTGCTTCTTCTTCAGTGTCAAAACTATCAACGTAATCGTCAATATAGTGGTGATCGATGATTGCCCTTACAGCTCTGGGATAGGTATTCAAATATTTCGAAGCATTCAAATTCTTGACATAATTCGCTGAACACGGCGAGCAACTTGCACCAAATATCACCGATGTCATCACATATACGTCGATTGGCTTTCCTTTCTGTTCCCTCCAAAGAAAACGTTGAGAATGTTGGTCCTCAGGTTGGATAACAATCTGGTGAAACATTTCACGAATGTCCCCAGACACAGCTACTGTTCTCAGACGGAAATTAAACAGGATCGTCATCATGGGTTTCAGCTCATCAGGACCCTTGAGCAAAAGAGAGTTTAGAGAGACATCATTCACTTTGGTTGCCGCATCAAACACTAATCTCACTTTGCCTGGTTTGTTGGGATTTCTCACACCAAAATGGGGGAGATACCAAGTCTTCTTTGTGTTATTTTTTTGCTTCAGCTGTTGTTAATTTTCTGGCATACCGCTTTTTAAGATAACTCATAATTATGTTCTTGTACGTCCTAGCATATTCAGGATCCTTCTGCAACCTACTTTCCAGATTCCATAATCTTCGTTTCGCCATCTCGTAGCTAGGTGGAATATCGCGAATGTTATCCTTCTAGAGAAGACCAGTTTGGTATCGTCCATTGGATTGTTTTGTTGTAGCTAACAATATCTCTTTCGCTCTTTTGTCAGCAGAAGAAACCATTTGTTCCGTCGGCTTCTTTTCTTTTAATCTTTTCTACAAGCCTAACAGAACACATACAAGCCTTAAGATTGATATTCAAAAAACTCGCTGAGCATAACCTAAAAATACAATTCGACAAATGCTCATTTATGAGGAGGAACACAGAGTTCCTAGGTCATGTCCTAACAGCGGAGGGGATGAAATCTACGAGGGCGGGTCAATAAGTCCGTGACTTTTGGATTAAAACAGATTTTTTGATAAAAAAATAATTTTATTTTTCAACGTAGTCTCCCTTGAGCTCTATACACTTTGTCCAACGCTTCTCCAATTTTTTTATCCCTTCCAAAAAAAATGATTTGTCGAGGTCCTCAAAATGACGAGATGACTTCATCATTGGAGTCAAATCTTTTTCCACCAAGCCATTTCTTCAGGTTTGGGAACAAGAAGTAGTCGCTCGGAGCCAAATCTGGAGAATAGGGTGGATGAGGGAGCAATTCATAGCCCAATTCATGGATTTTTGCCATGGCAACTGCACATGTGTGCACCCTTGCATTGTCTTGGTGGAAAAGAACTTTTTTCTTGGCCAAATGAGGTCGTTTCTTTTTCAAATCGTCATTGAATCGGTCCAATAAGTTGGCATAATATTCCCCATTGATTGTTCTTCCCTTTTGAAGGTAGTCAATGTGGATTATCCCGCGTGCATCCCAAAAAACAGTCGCCATAACTTTATTGGCTGACAAACCCACCTTGGCCTTCTTTGGCGCCGATTCACCCTTAGAAACCCACTGTTTTGACTGTTGTTTGTTCTCTGGTGTGTTGTGATGGATCCATGTTTCGTCCACGGTTACAAAACGGCGCAAAAACTCCTCCATATTGCGATTAAACAACGCCAAACCTTCCTGTGAAGTTGTTACACGATTGCGTTTGTGGTCGACTGTGAGCAAACGCGGCACCCATCTTGCGGAAAGCTTTCTCATGCCCAAGTGATCATTCAAAATTGAAACCACTGAGCCATGCGAGATCCATACGGCTTCCACAATCTCTCGCACTTTCAATCTTCGGTCGGCCAACACCATATCCTGAATTTTTTCGATTGCTTCGGGTGTAGAGACCTCAACTGGGCGTCCAGGACGTTCGGCATCTTCAGTGCTTGTACGGCCACAACGAAATTCAGTAAACCACTTTTTTACCATTGAAATCGATGGTGCAGAGTCCCCATAGTATTTATCAAGCTTAGCCTTGGTCTCGGTAATGGTTTTTTTTCGCAAGAAATAATGCTTAAGAAGCACACGAAATTCACTTTTTTCCATTTTCTCCTCAAATTAGTGAGTAGTCTGATAAAAATAGCTGTCAAACACAAACTAACTGACGCAGCAAGTCTAAATTTTGACAGGAGTCAACTGACAAATGCCTGTTGACAGGAGCAGTGTTGCTGTTTCAGTAAAGAGGTCAGAAATTCAAAAATGCACGGACTTATTGACCCGCCCTCGTATTCCAAATATGATTCAATGCATTCAGGCATACCCACTTCCCAAAACTGAAAAACAGTTAAAGGGCTTGCTAGGAGCTACAGGGTATTATAGAAAATTTGTTAAAGATTATTCCAAGCTCACCATATGTTTAAGTATTTAAAAAAACCCAGGAAGATTAACACCAATGACCCTGAATATATCCAAGCTTTTGAGACTCTTAACCTTAACATTATGAGACACCCGATTTTAAAATTTCCACACTTAAAAAATCATTCACTCTTTATACTGACGCCAGTAATTATGCTATATGGGCGGCATTAATGCAAGAGGGACAACCCGTATGTTACGCCTCAAGGACATTAAATGACCACGAGAAAAATTACTCCGTCGCTGATAAAGAGTTCCTTGCAGTCGTTTGGTCAGTGACATTCTATCGACCGTACTTATGGGGAAATAGATTTAAAATCATAAGGACCGCTTACCTATTAAGTACCTAAACAAGAGGTATACAGGAAAAGAGTTTAGCCAGAGAAACCAACGGTGGCTACTCAAATTGCAAGAATACAAATTTGAGATCGAATACCTCAAAGGTAAGGAAAATAAAATCGCGGACTTAGCAGAATTCAAAGAAGTGACAACAAGGAAGATGAAAATAATCTAACAGTAAATGAGTTATCCGAGAATGAACTTGTAGCAATCGAAGATGAACAACAACTTAACGATGAGTCCTCGGACAATGCAACGATACATTCGGAAGATGAACAGCAACTAGATCACATCCCTATATTAGAAACCATGGTCAATAAGTATAAAACCCAAATATACTAACCAATGACGCTGAAAAAGAGGTAGACATTTTACACAATAGAAGAGTAATATTTGTTGATATGACCAAGGATAAAGAATATTGGACGGATCTACTTAGAAGATTCGTTAAACCTGGTATCATTGGAATATATACAGAATTAGATTATCACACATTCAACAAGGTACAGCAACTGTTAATAGAACTGTTTAGCAATGACTCAAATCAAATTCATCAAAGCTTCTATAAGAGCTAGAGAAATAAAAACCTTAGAGGAGGTTCATAAACAGATTTCATTATACCACACACAGGAAAGCTTACATAGTGGTATCGTAGAAACATACCATAGTCTAAAAAACAAAATTTACTACCCTCATTTAGTTAAAGAAATAACCAGAATAATAAATAATTGTAAAACATGTCTCGAAAATAAATACGAAAGGAAACCAATAAAACCCAAATTTGAAATTAGCAAAACACCCAAATGAAATTCTTCATATGGATGTGTATTATTTTATGAAACAGTCATTTCTTACCACTAAGAAATGTAAATTTGAGATTGTAAATTAATCTGAATTCAACGTAATTAATTTGAACTTCATTTGAATTTATTTAACTAAAATATTACAAAAAATATTGTATAGCCAAGAGCAAAGATGTTCCGTAAATTCTTTCTATGAAGATTATGCCTACATTATGTACGAGGGCGGGATTAAAACACAGATTTTTTGATAAAAAAATAATTTTATTTTTCAACGTAGTCTCCCTTGAGCTCTATACACTTTGTCCAACGCTTCTCCAATTTTTTTTATCCCTTCCAAAAAAAATGATTTGTCGAGGTCCTCAAAATCGGCCTTTGTTTGCGAGATGACTTCATCATTGGAGTCAAATCTTTTTCCACCAAGCCATTTCTTCAGGTTTGGGAACAAGAAGTAGTCGCTCGGAGCCAAATCTGGAGAATAGGGTGGATGAGGGAGCAATTCATAGCCCAATTCATGGATTTTTGCCATGGCAACTGCACAATTGCATTGTCTTGGTGGAAAATAACTTTTTTCTTGGCCAAATGAGGTCGTTTTTTTTCAAATCGTCATTGAATCGGTCTAATAAGTTGGCATAATATTCCCCATTGATTGTTCTTCCCTTTTGAAGGTAGTCAATGTGGATTATCCCGCGTGCATCCCAAAAAACAGTCGCCATAACTTTATTGGCTGACAAACCCACCTTGGCCTTCTTTGGCGCCGATTCACCCTTAGAAACCCACTGTTTTGACTGTTGTTTGTTCTCTGGTGTGTTGTGATGGATCCATGTTTCGTCCACGGTTACAAAACGGCGCAAAAACTCCTCCATATTGCGATTAAACAACGCCAAACCTTCCTGTGAAGTTGTTACACGATTGCGTTTGTGGTCGACTGTGAGCAAACGCGGCACCCATCTTGCGGAAAGCTTTCTCATGCCCAAGTGATCATTCAAAATTGAAACCACTGAGCCATGCGAGATCCCTACGCACTTTCAATCTTCGGTCGGCCAACACTATATCGTGAATTTTTTCGATTGTTTCGGGTGTAGAGACCTCAACTGGGCGTCCAGGACGTTCGGCATCTTCAGTGCTTGTACGGCCACAACGAAATTCAGTAAACCACTTTTTTACCATTGAAATCGATGGTGCAGAGTCCCCATAGTATTTATCAAGCTTAGCCTTGGTCTCGGTAATGGTTTTTTTTCGCAAGAAATAATGCTTAATAAGCACACGAAATTCACTTTTTTCCATTTTCTCCTCCAATTAGTGAGTAGTCTGATAAAAATAGCTGTCAAACACAAACTAACTGACGCAGCAAGTTTAAATTTTGACAGGAGTCAACTGACAAATGCCTGTTGACAGGAGCAGTGTTGCTGTTTCAGTAAAGAGGTCAGAAATTCAAAAAGTCACGTACTTATTGACCCGCCCTCGTATGTACACTTGTACCCTCGTACGATTTTCCACAGCGCCCCACTGTGCATTGCAGTGCAGTGCAAAGTTAGCGGATCACCATTACGGTTTTCGTTTGCCGATGCAATGCATATGCTTGGTTTTGTTGTGTGCACTTGTGCTGTGCTGTGGAATCAAAGCGGGACTTTTTTTGAACAAAGCTTGTGATCTTTGGCAGTGCGTCGATTGCAAACCGGCACTTGTCTTTAGTCTCTTCGATAGCAACCACCAACGAAGCAACATCTTAACTATTGTCTTGACGGAATTTGATTCGAATTAATAAAACAATTTATAACGTGGTAGTTCGGGTGTTTTCTTTTCAAGTTCTTATTCATGCCGATCATTGAAAACGGCGGATTGACTGCGGCGGGACTTCATCGAATCCGCATCCCTTCACTTCCGCAGTTTAACCCTATCATTGAAAACGGCGGATGCACAATATTATCGGTCGGTAGAACCTCATAACCGATCTTCTTTAATATCAGCTGTGTTCTGTCATTGTAGATTTTTTGTAAAATTTTTGTACAAGAATAATTACCTCCAATTTAAAGTAAACTCAAGTTATGGACACAATTGCATTTGTTTTCGATTTGGAGGAAGAGCTAAGTGATTGCCGACACATTCGTCAGAAAATAAGGAGTATGGCAAAGGGAATTTTTTTTGTTACCTAATGCTCAGTAAGTTGAGAACAATTTTCTTAGTCAGCATGAATTTAATATTTTTATTGGTAATTGTAGTTTTATCAAATAGTTCAGGTTGAATAAAGCTGGTTTTAAGTATATTTTGGACGAGTTGAAGGCAAAGTTATCACCAGTTGTCAGGTCATCATCACTGACTCCTGAGTTTAAGTTGGCGGCATGCTTAAGATTTTTAGCAGAGGGTGGATACCAAACGGGCACTGGGCAGGACTTTAATGTAGGAATGGCACAATCTGGTGTTCTTTCGGATATTTATAATATTCTGGAAGAAACTCTGTGCCCAAAATGGATAACCTTAACGATGTCCGAAGAAGACAAGCGTGAGGCCAGACTGTTTTTTTTATGAAAAGTCGAGAATACCGGGAGTAATAATGTGTGTTGACGGCACACATATCAAAGTTGCCAAACCCGCGGGTGAAAATGCTCACCTTTTTTACAACAGAAAAGGAGCTTACAGCTTGAATACCATGATAGTAAATATTTAATGTCATACTTTTTTTTTTAAGAATGCTCTATTTCAGATATGTAATCATAAGCAAAGGATTATATATGTGGATGCCAGATATCCTGGAGCCAGTCACGACTCCTCTATTTGGGGCAACAGTGATGCTTTCTTCTATTTTAAATCTTTATATGACAAAGGAGAGCGAAATATGCGATTATTAGGAGAGCGAAATATGCACTTTTCCAATATTGAAAACCAAATCGTTATTACGTTCTTTTTTTATAGGAGATGCTGGTTATCCTTTATCCCCTTAGCTAATCACGCCATATAGATCTCCCGGTGTTGATACCCCAGAAAGTCGATTCAACAGTAGCCATAGCAGGGGACGGAATATTGTTGAAAGAACAGTTGGGGTATGGAAAAATTGGTGTCGCTGTTGTCTTGGTGCCCGACAGCTCCATTATTCGCCCCAAAAAGCTGTCCAATTCATAAATGTTAGTGCTGCAATCCATAATATTAGAATTCATTTTAATGTGTTTGATGAGGAACACGAGTCAGAAGAACTTACCGAAGTTGAAGACAGCCATCCTCACAATACATAAACAGAAATGTACATAATGGAGGCAAATAGAATTAGAAATGAAATTTTGCAAGAGTTCACTTGAAATAAAATAATTTTTTTTTTTGAAATAATAAATTTATTGTTTAAAACAATAACACAAAAGCCTTCTTGGCAAAAAAAATATAAAATATCACAAATCAGCCTTCGTGGCAAAAAGGAAATAAAATATATATATATATATATATTAGTCTTTTAAGGTTGCATTTACTTTCATTAATTGCAGTTCTAGCAGTTCCCTCTTAATCCTGTTTTTTTCCAGCGCAATTTGTTCCATTTGCTCATTATGCCTTTTTATTTCATACAAAAGTTGTTGGTTTATATTGGTCTGGGAATCATTGAGCCGATCGATTGTCCGGTAGATTTTTCGTAAACATGAATTTGTTTCTTCGGACTGCTTTTGGACTGTTTCCAGCACTGTTGATACATTTTCGTAAAGCTGTTCCTGTATTTTGATTTGCTTCTCCAGAAGTTACACTGGCTTCTGAAATGTTCTCCTGGGTGTTTCTTTTGTCGTGCTAGGCGTTGGGATATTTGTTTTGTTTAGGTCATTTTCTATCTTATAACTTATAACTTACAAACATTTAAAAACAATGTACATCGGTACCTGTGTTTCCTTCCTCCCTAAATTTCCTTCGCCCGCGCTGTGTACGTACATTTTAAGGGTACAAAACCCCTTGAGCGCGCGCCGATTATAAAAAAAAAAAAAATCTCCTCAGATGAAATAGCCTGCATTTCAGTATCGATATCTGCACCCATCTCAAAATCCCTTAATGCCGCCGTGGAGACGGAAGACACGTTCGACAATGGTACACCAAAACTTCTAGTATTAGGCAAACCATGAACACAGTCTTTTAAGCATATCAGCTCAATGACCTCCTCTTCCAAAGGAGTGAAAAAAACCTCCTTATTTTCGCCTCCACCCGTTGCCTTATGTTCTAGCTTGTTGTGGCAAAGTTTCTTACGAAGGGCAGATTTGTGATCCGACCAAACCTAAAGTAAAGTTTTAACGTTAGATAAATTAACTTCATCCATCTTTTATCAATGATCTATATAAAAATTACGTTTCTTAACTTCAAGATCTTTTAGAAAAGATCCACCTTTTGAGAGTTTATTTATTTTAATTTACCTTCTTCCACTCTGATATTTCCTTAGTAGGAGGCCCCAAACTATTCAGCTCTTGCTGTAAGTTCAACCAAAACTTTTGGACGAACTCTGGACTTTTTTTTGTTAAATTTCTGGCAATATCCGGATTTCTCTTCGTATGTACTACCAACACCTGGAACTGCTGACGATTTGTTTGCCTATTGAAAATATTTTGTTCTAGTAATTTATGAAATACAATTTATGATTATTTGACTTCTTCAATTTCATCATTTTGTTGACTGGAATCCGCATTAATTGTGTTGCGGTTGAGAAACGTCACAATTTGAATAGAACGCGGATCGTATGCGTATTCAATTATGGCTGCTTTTTTGCACCTCTTTACCGACGTTTTTTCACTTGCGTTTTAAATGATAGCAAAACACGGAAATTATGATATTCTCCCGACGCAGTCAATCCGCCGTTTTCATTGATCGGCATGGTTATCTCAAACACTTACTCTGATTGAAAAATTAAGGAAGAAAGAATACGCTTACTACTTACCAAATAGAAATTGGACAAAGAAAATAAAAGTCGTGGAAGAACATCTTTCGAAATTCGGCAAACCCAAAAAAATAATAACAGATAACGAATTTAAAGCTGAAAACTTTAAAGAATACCTAAATGAACAACAAAACCAAACACTCATACAGGTAATAGGGACATACAAAGGTTTCATTCTACTTTGCAGGAAAAACTAGTAACAATGAAAAATTTAGACCTCACACTTATAAAAAAAGTTCATAGTGCCGTAAAGAATTATAATGACAGGTATCACTCCACTATTAAAATGACACCAGACGAATGTTTGCTGACATTGCAACATTAGTTAGACAAACACAAGTACAGAAAGAAAAGAAAATTCAGAAACTAAACCAGGATAGGGAACAATATAAAGAGACAAGAAAGGTAATCCCAGTTAAAAATTATAAACGTCATTACTATAAAAACGAACCTAGGTATAGACTTAATACTTTTAAGCGAGAACAACCTACTAATATTAAACGACCTCCTAAATTTGCAGATGACATTACTTTACGCAATACATAGTGACATTAGCGATGACTAACCCACGAGCATCAGCAACGCTGACAGTAAATCCTATCACAACGGATAGCGGATACATAGTTATTAACATGGGACAGGCGGAAATAATCCAAGACACAAAACCCATACTCCATATTATTGACACAAAAGAAATAAGACAAACTGTTAAATCAATAGAAGACAGCATTTCAAAATTACAGATAGGTAACGATCCCATTATTAGGAAAGAAATAGGGACCATTTACGCGAAAATAGCAGCGTTAGAGCCAAGAAGAACTAGAAAACAGAAAAGAGGTTTAGTTAACATAATCGGAACAGCTCACAAATGGTTATTTGGTACAATGGATAATGATGACCGGCAAGATATAACAGATCATATGAAAGTTATTGAAGAAAACGATGTTAACTCCCATTTTAACGAATTTATTATTGACCTGAAGAACATCATAGAATCAGATAGGAAGCAGTTAAGCCAGACGTGTGAAGAATTAACAGGAAACGAGAAACGAATCATTTTACTGCAACTTAAATTAGACCAAATACTAAAACTAAAAATATTAGAAGAAAGACTTAACCAAATCTTAGACAGTATAGCACTAGTAAAGCAGGGATTAGTACACCCAAGCATGTTAACGGCAATAGAGATTAGGGACACTGAACTAGACCGTTATAGACTAAAGAATGTTAAAACAGGACTGTTAAAGTTCGACGAAGACAGACTAATACTCGCAATCAAAATTACACACAATTACAAACTGATAGATTTTAAACTAATAACATCAATGCCTACATCAAGTTATCTGGAAGTTATATAGTATTAGAAGACGAATATTTTGTAGAAATAAATCAAACAAAATACAAAATGCAAAGTAATAAAATTCAATATGTAAACGAACTTTTACCAATAAACAATTGTATATCAAACAATAATTTTAAACTAAAAAAAATTAAGTTGTCGAAATTAAGAGATTAGGTGATTATATTGTACGATAATTTCTAAAAATGAAGAATTGTTAAACCAACGCGATGGTAGAAGAATAAAATTAAAAGGAAACTTTTTAAAAACAATTACCATGAAAATTTTAAATCAAACATTTAGTAATAACAATATTAAATTTCTAGTTAGATTATTTTACAATGAAGAGGTAACACATAATTTTACTAAAGAACTTAAATTTGACGAAATTGTATTAAAAAGTATAACTAATTGAGAACATATCAATATACTTAAATTTCATAAAAATGTAGATATTTTTTGGTTTCTCTGCACTTTTAACTTGCTTCGTCCGATGCACGCGCGTCAAACAGAATGAAATTTGTCCACACTAAAAAACGCTGAGCTAACAATATAGAACTAATAAAAGGGACTGGCAAACACACCAAGCCTCTGTATTGTAACAACAAACAGTGTATTAAGTAGTACTAAGAGTTAAAGCCAATAAAATTATTTTTTTTACCGCGAAACCGGGACTAAAAATATCAGTTGTATGAGTGGCCTAGTCTGAGTCTGAGGTATATTTTTAGTTTTTTGTGAGATATATTGTTGGGATAAATTGCTCTGATGGCGTTTGGATTTATGATTTTGTAGGAATGATTGTCCAATTAGTTCTTCTTTTGTATTTCCGATTTTGAAGGAGAAAATTCGAGGTGGCCCTTTTATGATATTAAATGAATACTTTAAGTGGTTCCTTTGAGGCTGATTTGGCTTCCGCATCTGCTGCCTCATTGCCGTAAATGCCGACGTGGCCGGGGATCCAAAGGATTTTTAAGGTCTCGGAATTCAGGATGAGATGTTTTCGCGTTAATTCGATTATTTCAATGAAGTTGGAGATGTTTTTTATAGCTTGTATTGTAGAAAGGCTGCCAGAAAAAAACAATAGCTTTTTTTCTTTTGAGAGTGCGTTATCGCTTTGTATATGGCAAACGCTTCAGCGGTGAAAGTTGATGTAGATGTTGGCAATAGTCTTTTGGAAACAACGGAACTGATCTCAACCACGGCAAAAGGGGTGTATGTGTCTGCTTTGGATGCATCTGTGAATAGCAGTTTCCATCCATTGTGGTGTAGTTTCGTAGATTCCAAGGTGGTTGGCGCAACCTTGTGTGATCTTGAAAGGAGATTGTTACGTTAAAATTTTTTGCAAATGTGATTGCCCGGCATAATGTGGATTGCATTTTTTGGTGTCTCCTCCGATTTAGTATCTTCTTGACCTCAGAATGGATGGATGTTTTTTGTGAAGAGTATATTTTTGTTATTATTTTTGAAGTGAGGAAATCAAGTCTGTCCGTTAAATGCGGGAGTCCAGCTTCGGTTAGTATTATCATTATAGGAGTTGAACGTATGGTTCTCATACAACTTCTGGCGGCAGCGTGGTAAGGTATTGTGACAGACCCCAAAGATGATTTTGAGCATTTACCGTAAATTGGTATACCATAGTCAATTTTTGAAAGTTCAATAGATGTGCCCCGATTCTGTCAAAAGCTTTTTGAAAGTCAAAGCCAAGGACGGTGGCATGATTTCGTTCAGACAATGTTGAGCAAATGAAATGGTCAATATGAAGAAGAGCATCTAAGGTGGAATTCCCTTTTTTAAACGCGACTTGTCGATTGTCAATTAGTTTGTCCTTCTCGAGAAACCAAAATAGGCGTTTCGTTGTATCAAATACTCTGTTGTAAAGTTCCAGGAGACGTGTTTTAAGAGCCTGTGGAGAGTTTTTTTAACATTGCGTAGGAAATGCGATCGAACCCCGGTGTTTTTACTTTGACTGTTTGCAGGCACGAAGCGAATTCCAACATATTAATTTGATAATTTGAATCGTTAAACGTGTTTTGTTTTCCGCTGATGAAAGCGTATTCGAAGTTGGAGTCGTCGGAAGATTGTTCCCATGTATCGGCAAAGTGTTCTGAAATTGTTCTGGGACATGTCAACGCTGTAGTTACTGTTTTAATTGTTTCAACTGTGTATGGAGAATATGTGCCTGTTGCGATTTTATGTCGGCCCAAAGTTTTTGGGGCGTTGCCCTTGGGCTTATGTTAGAAATAATTTTTTCAAAACATGGCTTTTTCTCAGCTTTCACTTTTTTACGAGATTCTGCATTTAGTTTGCGGTAAAAGACTAAGTTTGGATTGGTAGGGGATTTTTTTACAGTTGTGCTAAGCTTTTTGTTTTTGTTTACGTAAAGAACTTATTTCCTTATTCCATCAAGGAGGTGATTTTCTATGGCTTTTATTGTAGGTTTGGGGAATGGCTTGATTTGCTGCCGTGCGTATAGATTTGTGAATTAAAGCAGATTCTTTCTTGGTGTTTGGAGATCTTTTTCTTTCGAGCAATTCTTTAGTAGCTGTAAATCGAAATAAATCCCAGTTGGCCTTGCCGAGAATAAACTTTATGGGTTTTCTTAATTGCTGATTATTTCGACTGGTAGTAAGGTTAATAAAGATTGGAAAATGATTGTTCCCAGAAAGATTGTCGGATATGTCCCAAGTGGTTTTATTGAGGAAAGAGGGCGTTATTAGTGAAACGTCAATGTGGGTAAACGTTCTATGGGTGGAAAAGTGGGTTGGTCGACCGTCATTAAGTATGACTAACCCAGAGTTCGCAATAAAATGCTCGACTGTCTTGCCGCGTTTATTAAGTTTCTCAGAACCCCATGATGGACTCCATGCATTCAAATCACCTGTTTTAAGGACTTGGTTATTAATACCATTGATGATGTCTTCGAGGTCTTTTGTAGAAAAAAATTTATCTGGATGGATGTAAAGGGATTTACAATTGGATATTTAAATTGATTTGGACTCCTATTGCTGATTTGTTTGAATGGATGAAATGCTTGAATGTGGAATTGAATTATGGATGAGAATTTCAACGCCCTGTTTGGAAGTCGACACTGAGTTAACATTGTGGAAGTATGGCGAATATTTTTTGGGGAGAAATGGGTGGCGGTTGGTTGGGAGATGTGTTTCTTGCAGGCAAATAACTTTTGGTTAGATGTCCTTTATGAGTATTTGCAATTCGTGTAGGTTATTCAAGTAGCCATTGAGGTTCCATTAAGGTGAAGAGTTTTGTTTTTTAGTTTGAAAGAGAAATTTTTTTGAAGATTTTGAAGGCATCTTTTGTATTGAATGAGACCTGGTTTTTATAAGGAAATTCATTTCTAGGTTGATTCATCATCGTGATCCATATGCTTGTCAGGTAAGTACGAGTAGTATTTATTTTGTGATAGAAGTATGTTTGTTAATTTTGTTAAAGATACGAGGGCGGATCAATAAGTCCGAGCAACACTGCTCCTGTCAACAGGCATCTGTCAGTTGACTCCTGTCAAAATTTAAACTTGCTGCGTCAGTTAGTTTGTGTTTGACAGCTATTTTTATCAGACTACTCACTAATTTGAGGAGAAAATGGAAAAAAGTAAATTTCGTGTGCTTATTAATCATTATTTCTTGCGAAAAAAAACCATTACCGAGACCAAGGCTAAGCTTGATAAATACTATGGGGACTCTGCACCATCGATTTCAATGGTAAAAAAGTGGTTTACTGAATTTCGTTGTGGCCGTACAAGCACTGAAGATGCCGAACGTCCTGGACGCCCAGTTGAGGTCTCTACACCCGAAACAATCGAAAAAATTCACGATATGGTGTTGGCCGACCGAAGATTGAAAGTGCGAGAGATTGTGGAAGCCGTAGGGATCTCGCATGGCTCAGTGGTTTCAATTTTGAATGATCACTTGGGCATGAGAAAGCTATCCGCAAGATGGGTGCCGCGTTTGCTCACAGTCGACCACAAACGCAATCGTGTAACAACTTCACAGGAAGGTTTGGCGTTGTTTAATCGCAATATGGAGGAGTTTTTGCGCCGTTTTGTAACCGTGGACGAAACATGGATCCATCACAACACACCAGAGAACAAACAACAGTCAAAACAGTGGGTTTCTAAGGGTGAATCGGCGCCAAAGAAGGCCAAGGTGGGTTTGTCAGCCAATAAAGTTATGGCGACTGTTTTTTGGGATGCACGCGGGATAATCCACATTGACTACCTTCAAAAGGGAAGAACAATCAATGGGGAATATTATGCCAACTTATTAGACCGATTCAATGACGATTTGAAAAAAAAACGACCTCATTTGGCCAAGAAAAAAGTTCTTTTCCACCAAGACAATGCAAGGGTGCACACATGTGCAGTTGCCATGGCAAAAATCCATGAATTGGGCTATGAATTGCTCCCTCATCCACCCTATTCTCCAGATTTGGCTCCGAGCGACTACTTCTTGTTCCCAAACCTGAAGAAATGGCTTGGTGGAAAATGATTTGACTCCAATGATGAAGTCATCTCGCAAACAAAGGCCTATTTTGAGGACCTCGACAAATCATTTTTTTTGGAAGGGATAAAAAAATTGGAGAAGCGTTGGACAAATTGTATAGAGCTCAAGGGAGACTACGTTGAAAAATAAAATTATTTTTTTATCAAAAAATCTGTGTTTTAATCCAAAAGTCACGGACTTATTATCGTACGAATTTTATTACTCATGCTCGCACGAAACCCAAAATAAATATAGCGTAGGATTACTCATTTCAGAAAAGGTGAAAAAAAATCGGTAATAGGAGTCTTGAATTTATTGAAGAGAGTAATGCTTATGTAACTTAAAGTATTTTCGGTAGTGAACATCAATCAAGTGTATGCGCCGACAAGTGATTGTGAAGAAACAGTTATTGAAGAATTTTATTATAAAATTGAACTTATTTTGATTACAAAAAAGAAAGAAATTACGCTTACTTTAGACGATTTGAATGCTAAAATTGGGAAAGGAAGAGTTGAAGATATTGTAGGAGATTATGGACTAGGAACAAAAAACGAAAGGGCTCAGAGATTAATAGAATTTTGTCAATTACATGGCCTAACAATAATGAATACCTGGTTCAAGCTTCCAAGGAGATTATATACCTGGGCTACTCCAAGGCACACCTCAGACTCAATAGTCAGTATTCAAATAGACTACGTCATCGTCAACAAAAGACTCAGAAACTCAATCAAATCAGCGGGATGATACCTAGGTGCTGACGTTGAGTCAGATCACAATGCAATTGTAACCAAAGCCGGTATAAATTGTTGGGTTATCTTTGATAAATATGTTTTAATTTAAATTAAAGTAAACCTTATTAGATTTAGATTTATTAGATAGCTTTGACTTAACCTCTTCAGAGTACAAACTGACCCTTTCGAACAATGTAAGTACATTGTTGACAATCAAAATTTCGAAGGAAATATTGGGTCTACAAGTAAGTTTCCAGCGTTTTTTTTCCAAAATTTGAAGTTTTATTATGAAAACATAGTTACAATGCTTTACTCAAAGTATCGTCCATCGGGAGCTACAACTTTCCCCCATCTTTCTGGCAATTTATGAATTCCGGACCAACAAAAATTTCTCGTCTTTCGAGCCCAAGAACGTATCGAGTCAATTTTTGATTTTCTCTACTGAGCTGAAGCGTATTCCCGTAAGAGCGTTTTGCATCGAACGAAACAAGTGGTAGTCAGATTGTGCCAAGTCTGGACTGTAAGGCGGGTGAGGCAGAATTTCCCATCCACTATTTTGCAAATAGTTTTTCACCGAAACCGCAACATGTGGCCGAGCGTTGTCGTGATGAAAAATGACGGACTCATGCCTGGTCTCATATTCTGGACGTTTTTCTTTTAATGCCCGCTTCAAACGAACTAGTTGGGTTCGATATAATGGTCCTTTGACGGTTTCACCACTCGGAAGCAGTTCGTAGTACACGACACACTTTTGATCCCACCATATGCAGAGCCTGACCTTATTCACGTGAATATTTCGTTTCGGCGTCGATTGGGCGGGCTCGCCGGGCTTTGTATACGATTTTCTGCGTTTAGGATTATCATAATGAATCCATTTCTCATCACCAGTGACAATACGATGCAAAAATGATTTATTTTTATACCGCTGCAGTAACATTTCGGACATGCAAAATCGCCGTTCGACGTCTCTTGGCTTCAACTCGTACGGCACCCAATTTCCAACCTTTTGAATGAATCCCAGTGTTTTCAGGCCCAGGGAAACGCCTTGTTGCGTGACGCCCAATGATGCAGCAAGTTCTTCTTCAATCTGACACGGATCCTCATCCAGTAAAGCGTCCAATTCCTCGTCTTCAAAACTTTTCGGCTTTCCGGGGCGATCTTTGTCTTCAACTCCAAAATCACCACTTTTGAACCGTTTGAACTACTCGCGGCACGTCGATTCACCAATACATTCCGCCCCATAAGTTTCCGAAAGCAAACGGTAGGCCTCAGCCGCACTTTTCTTCATATTAAGGAATAAAAGCAGCGCTTCCCGCAAATGACGTTTATTTGGCTGGAAACTTGCCATGATTTTGCTCGAGAAAATGTACGACACCGATAGAACTGCTCAAATATAACGCTGCAAAGTTGTTGACAGATACAAAACCTACAAATAAAACACATGGGGTCTAACATTTCTGCCCGGGATCCACTGGTGGCGCCATCTCTGACAAACGCTGGAAACTTACTTGTAGACCCAATAGTTACTAACAAGTACATATTGGACGAGATCAAAGCTAGATATAACGTTTGATATAAGTAATAGTTTTTATAAATTTAATAATACTCGTATTATTTATGTGAAATATGTTGAACAGTGGGCTAGAGCCCATTCATACCGAAATAACTGTTACGGTTGAAGGTTTAAAGGGGCGAAATGTTACTGGCGATAGCGATAAAACAAAGTAATACAGGAGACATTACGTAGGTGTTCGAGAGTATCAATTGATTGACTGATATTAGTATCACCTATGAGTTTAATTGCTCTGCTTTGAATCCTATCTAACGGGTGCAGAGATATTTTAGGAGCGCTTAACTAGATCTGGGTATTGTATTCCAACTTTGGGCGGATGAATGTATTATATGTTCAAGCCAGATCAGAGGAGATTTTGTGTTTTTGTTTTTTTTTTTTTTCGTGGGAAGGTGAGAAATCTTCATAGACACTATAGGCCCGGAGCCTATAGTAGTGTGAGATTCTTACTCACTAAAAAACACCTCCCTTCTGCAAACCACGACTGAGTTCACACTCAACAAGCAGTTCTTCTATCGCATTTTATTTTGTTTTTTTTTTTTTAAGATATCCTACAGGCGATTTTCCATTGAAAATTCCTGTGTACTTTAGAAAAATTACGCGCTGCTAATCACAGCGCTAGATCGAAAGGCTTAGTCCTTTTCAGACGGCGCAGTAAATTTGTCTCGTCGAGGATCTGTTGAACAAAAATATTTTCATGTCCTTGTAGTCGATTTTTCGTTCTGAACGTTTTCGACTTTTAAGTCTCTGTGGATATCATCGTTTCTAATGTACCACGGCGCATTAACAATTCCTCGAAGAACTTTGTTTTGGAATGTCTGTATTACATTATTGTTACTATTTTTAGTATAACCCCAAAGTTGTACACCATATGTCCAGATCGGTTTTAGCACTTGCTTGTATAACAGCAGTTTGTTCTCTAAGCTAAGCTTAGCCAGTAAATATCTCTATATTTGATTTCAAGCTCTTCACGTTTTTTCTTGACGTGTGCTCTCCATTTTAGTTTAGCGTCGAGTGTCATACCGAGATATTTCGCCTCGTTCGCGTAAAGAATTCGTACTGCGTTGATAAACACCGGTGGATTCTCAATTTTCTTGAGAGTGAAGTTCACGTGGACAGACTTGTTTTCATTAAGCGCGATTCGCCAAGTCTTTGTCCAATTGTTAATCAGTGTAAGGGCATGTTGCAACTTGGTAGTTGCTTCTTCGACTGTTTTAGCCGTTGCCAAAATGGCAGTGTCATCAGCAAATATGGCTAGGACAGTGTCGTCCGTTTGCGGTATATCGCGGGTAAAAAGTAAATATAGCAGAGGGCCAAGTGCACTTCCTTGCGACACCCCCGCCTTTATTGTCCTAAAAGTGGAATATTCATTTCCGTGTCTCACACGGAAGAGTCGGTCTCCCAGGTATGAACCTAAAATACAAGACAATTGCTGGGGTAGAGCTTGTCGAAATTTATATTTTAGGCCTTCGTGCCATACCTTATCAAAGGCTTGCGAAACGTCAAGGAATGCGCTTGAACAGACTAACTTATACTCGATTGCTCGTTCAATTACATCGGTTATTCGATGCACTTGGTCAACTGTAGAGTGTTGGCTTCTAAAGCCAAATTGATGATCAGGCAAGAGGGAATTTGTGTCCTTAATTGGTTTAAGACGATTAAGAAGGATTCGCTCGAAGACCTTCGATGTAATCGGGAGAAGCGATATTGGTCTATATGACTTGATTTCAGTCAGCGGTTTACCGGGTTTCGGAACCATAATAACTTCGGCTACTTTCCACTGGTGCGGTACATACTCTAGTTTAATGCTGGCATTTATAAGATAGAGCAGCTTTAGCAAACCTTTTTTTCGCAACTGGAAGCACTTCCCCGTCGAATGGTTTAAACGTTTCTGCAAGATGGTCGGCGAAAACATTAGCTTTTTCCTTATCCTACTTCGCCCAGTCATCCTGGTTTCTTCTTATTGGTAGTTGTTGGAGTAGTTGGTATCCTTTGTCGCTGTGTGTCTTTCGAGGTAGTTATTAATACCTTGATTATTGAAGTCCTTGATCGATTTTTTCAGCAAGTTCCAGAGCCTATTGAAGGACGTTTTATCTTGTGGTGCCCGGGTTTCATGCCACTTTTTCCGCGCTCTTCGTTTCTTCCTTATCATTTCTCTGATTTCCGGTGGGTATCTTATGCCGACTTTGGGAACTTTGTTCGATTCGCAGGAAGTGTTCTTCCAGGCCGCTTGCTGTATGATTTCGACAAAACGTTCAACTTCTTTTTCAAGTTGATACGGCGTTCTAAGTGCTACTTTCAACTCAGTATTGTCTATAACGTCTATTCGGAAATCTTCCCAGTGAGTTTTGCTGTTAGTTAATCTGGGTGGTCTTTGTTTCTTAACCAAGGATTCGCACAGTGAGAGGATAACTGGAGAATGATCGGAGGAAAGATCGAAGCCCTCTTCAACTTTGACGTAACTAGCGTTTACTCCTTTTTCGATAAAGAAGTCTATTAGATCGGGTGTTTTGGCGACATCCGAGGGCCAGTATGTCGGCTTGCCTGTTGAGTAAAAATATTCCATACCAGCCCTGTAAAGAGTTTTGCCTTTTTGAGAGATACATCTTGAGCCCCAAAAGGTGTGCTTCGCGTTAAAGTCGCCACCAATAATGAAGATTGGTCCAAGAGAGTTGAATAGGTCAATAAATTCGTGTTTTTCTATTTTGCAGCGCGATTGGCAACAGATTGAGGATATATTAAAAGAGTAATTTTTATTTTTAGCGCGCACCACGGTCATTTGAAATTTGTCAAGTTCAATTATTGTTTCCAGAGTATGTTCAATGCAGTCTTTTATGAATAGGGATGACCCGCCTCTTGCGTTTCCCGATGGATGATGAGCGTGGTAGTCGCGGTAACCTTTTGGTTCCACGCTCGATTCTGTCGCCAGGTGAGTTTCAGAAATTAAACATATGTCAATTACTTTTTCCTGCATGAAAATATTTAGTTCATCAAGCCTTTTCTGTAGCCCGTTGGCATTCCACACTAGTATATTGAGCTTCTTTGCCATAATTAGTTGCAGAAATTGGCTTCGAACTTAAGAAGCCGTTCGACTATTATCATATTTATTTTAGTCTGTTCTTCTAGTCTCTCGAGAATTACTGAGAGCACATTTGAGGCAATATCCGGTGATGTACAGTTAGTCATGTTTATTCGCGCCGCTATTTGCGCGTAAGTTTTTCCACTTTCCACTTGCGCATTGTTATTTTTGACGTTGTTGTTATTGGTGATTTTAGCGTTTGTCACCATTACCTTCTTTAAAAGCTTTGGAGTAGGACCGCTGTTGTTATTTCTCATTCTATCTGTCCCTGCGTTATTCAAAGGCTTCGTCTTTGATTGATCTCGTAGCTTTTGCAACTCCTTCGCGACTTCGCAGCCTCGATAATTAGGTGGATGTTTTCCCTTGCAGCTAATGCATATCGCTGGGGACTCTTTCGCGGCATTGCACTCTCGAGTCAGATGTTTGCCAGCGCATTTTACACAGCGAGGTTCCTTCTGGCAGTAGGCCTGAGTATGGCTGAATCCCTGGCAACGTGTACATTGTGGAATCAGCCTAGAGTTTTTCCGCGGAGGTTCAATTTTGACAACAAGTCCCAAAATTGAATTTATGGCATAAATTCTTTCTAGGCTTTCGGTTTTGCCGAAAGTTAGCCTAAAGAGGGGAAGACCGCGTCTTGGGGTCGTCCTCTCGCTTTCAACATTGCGCTGTTTTTTGCGCAAGTGTATTAACTGCGTCGATTATCTTAAAGTCTTTATTTTTAAGGTCATTTACGATGTTTTGTTTAAGGCAAGAGGGATGCAATCCTCTAGCTAAGACGCGTATGGGTCTTTCCGTTTTATTTTCGTACGTATGCCATTGAATCTTCTCGGCATTTAATTTTTGCGAAAGCGAACGGTAGTTGTCTGGATTAAGGACATTCAAGTGCCATTATCGACCTCAGCAGTGTTAAAGCTGGCTTGCTTCTTTGTTTGTTCGATATCAGGCGGGGAAGTAGCTTTGCGCTTCTTACCTGGCTTTTTTTTTAAGTATCCAGTCTGTTTCGCGGACTAGCTCTTCTTCGCCCGTGTGAAAACTCGAGTTTTCGGGGCGGTCAAGTAGCGAAACAGACTCAGACTCAGATTTAGATTGCAGCTTAATGGCATCTAGTTGCTTTTTTAGTTCGGCACAGAGCAATTCCATATTTTGGAGTCTGGCGGGGAGATCAGAATTTTCTAGCTAGCGACTGTGCTTGGTATTTGCTTTCGCATGATTTTCCTAGCGATCCGCGTGCTGGAGATCTCGTGACCCTTGAGCATTTTTTAAAGGGGCCCTGGTTTATATTTGTATTATTTTGAATATTATTTGAACTCATTTTAGTTCCCACGAGTAGCGAGGAAAGGGTAGTCCGTCTGTCCAGAGATCCGCATTAGACAGATAAGGCTGGCTGATCCGGAGGTCGCCAAGTATCCGGATGCTCCGTTAGAGATTGAGCTATTTTTATACTGGGCCCCCAACCTGGTCGATTCTGGCACGGGTCGCTTAACACCTTAATCCGGCCCAGTGGATTTTAGTCGCCTCTTACGACAGGCATGCCTTACCTCGGGTATATTCTAACCCCTAACCCGAAGATCAGAGGAGATGAAATATTTCGCAGCATTTTTGATGATGAAATGTGGTCACTGACACTCATACCGAGAATAGAAAGTTTTTCGATTTCGACGATGCAAGTGCCATTCATGGATAATGGCTGGGTGTCTAAATTTCAATTTAACGACAGCAGACATCATTGTGTTGTGGAAGCATTAAATTCCTCTCTGTTGATAGTCGTTGTTGGGGTGTGTAGGGCTACAAATGTTGGGGTGTGTAGGGCTACTTTACTTTTGATTAATTTGTGTAGGGTAAAAAAAGGGTAGGAAAAATGCGAGTTAAAAGAAAAACACGTTGTTCCTTCTTCAAGTGTTACAGCAAAGAGAGCTTTATTTTTCTTTCCGGAAATTACTTCCATATTTTACATTTTTACATTAACTGTCATACAAAACTTCGGATAACAATCGTAGGCTTACGTTACGTTAGTTTACACTTTAGTGCAAGTTCAATTTACATACATAGTTTATCTTAATTTCAAGGAAAGGTTGTAATTAAAGCAAAATAATTAATTTATAGATTAAAACAAGGCAAAAGATAAAAATTCTAATTATAAAGCATGTCGTACTTCTGAACATGCTCCCGCCCGGTGGACGACTTTCGTCCGCAAGTGTACTCAATTGCAATGCAGCTGGAGTATGTCGTACTTCTTTTGCCATCAGATTTGTGTGTTGTGTGAGTGCGAGTGTGTTGACTATCTACATGTGAATGAAACAAAAATCGTGTAAGTTAATAATTTGAAACATTACATGTAGGTGACAAGGATGGCGATATAACAAACGAGCAACAAAGGGAGATGAAATATGCGTAATTTGCTTTGTGCAATAGTTTGTTTTGATCATTGACCAAAACTGGGTCAAATTTCGTTTCGTGTGTTCGGTTTTTTTTTTGTTTTCGTTAGTTTTTACCCCTTTTTTTTTTAGTTTTTAGTTTTTTTTTGTTGTTATTGTGAATAAGGTAAGTGTTTTTTATTTAATTATTGATATTTTTGTCTGCCCCCCTGTTTTCCGTAAATTCTTCTTTGTTTGGAATTGTGTACACCGGCGCGAGTACACAATCGTATATACGTGCGTGTGTATATATTTATATACATAATTCGTGTTTTCGCGAAAGTGACAACCGTGTGCAAGTGCAACAAAAAAAAAACCGAAGAGAAAAAGGCAAAAAAAAAATGTAATGGGAAAATGAAAATAAAGTCCATTGATGGTTTTCCCTAGAAATTCGGTAAAATTTGTGATGTGTTTTGTACGATAACTGTTTTCCGCGTACGCGTTTCATGGTTGTGCAGTGCGTCGATGTGCGACGAAATTTTCGCGAACGGTTATGTATGATGGCCGAATTGCTGGCCAACGTGTGTGTGTGTGTGTGTACGTACAGCCATGAATCCGCCTTCTGTTGAATTGTTGTTGCAATTCAATCTGGAGTAAGTTTTGTTTATATTTATTTTTTTTTTTTATTATGATTTTTTATTTTTTGCAATTTATGTTAAAGATATATATTGTGTTAAAGTTTTAATGTTTTTATTATGATTGTTATTTAAAATATTTATTAGCTTTTCATTGTATTATTGTGTGTTATTATGTTGTATGTTTTTAAATTATTTTAAATTATTTTGGAAATTAATACCTACGTTAAAGTGTTGTGTTGTGTTGTGTTGTGTTGTGTTGTGTTGTGTTGTGTTGTGTTGTGTTGTGTTGTGTTGTGTTGTGTTGTGTTATGTTTTGTTGTGTTGTGTTGTGTTGTGTTGTGTTGTGTTGTGTTGTGTTGTGTTTTCAGTGGACAACGTTGATCGTGTCTCGAAAAGTTCGAATGCCGTCGGGATTTGCTTATCCATTTTCCGTAGGCATTTTGGACTTTCGAAACTTTGCGACGTTGTCCTGTATGCATGATTGAGTGGACAACCTGGGAGGATACCAAACCTTCAAATGCCGTCGGGGTTTCGATTCTTCAATTCCCGTCAGTATTTTGGAATCTCAGAATTCCACAGCGTTGTCCGATATAAATGATATTGTGGTTGAGTGAGTGGACTGTATGCGGTGTGCTGTGTAGGGAATCAAATTGTAATTATTTTATTTAAGTAAGCTAATAAATCATTGTTAACAGGAAACGAAGTGTTTTTATATTTATGCGTTTTTATTTGAAGTGTATGTATTATGAATTTTGTGTTGTGTCGTTTAAATGTCTTGCCTTTCCGTTGCGTCATTTGATGGCAAATAGCAAATTTTTCCGAGTGAACGTTTAAATTCTCCCGTTTTAGTTCGTACCGTCACCACTCGGACAAGTCCGTCTTTTCCTGGATGTGTATCGGTTATCCGTCCGAGTCGCCAATGCAAAGGTGGTAGTCTCTCATCTTTGATGAGAACTAGGTCTCCGTGTTTTGGTTCCGGTTCCCGTCTCGCCCACTTGGGGCACTGTTGCATCCTGGACAGGTACTCTCCGCTCCACTTGCGCCAGAAGTAGTTGGTCATTGCTTGAATCCGCTTCCATCGCTCAAGGTAACTTACCCTCTCCACGGCAGTGTCTCCTTGAGGAATTGCGAGTATTCTTTCGCCGATTAAAAAATGTGATGGGGTTAATGTCTCCAAATCATCGATGTCGTCCGACATTGGGCACAAAGGCCTCGAATTGAGGCACGCTTCAACCTGAGTAAGCAACGTTGTTAGCTCTTCAAACGTTAACGTTTCTGACCCTAAGGCTCTTTTCAGGTGGTGTTTTACTGATTTCACCCCTGCCTCCCATAGTCCTCCGAAGTTGGGAGATGCTGGGGGGATGAAACTCCATCGCGTGTGTTGTTGGGTTAGTGACTCTTCGACAGTCTTCCAATCGACCTTCGCCTTTTGCAGCATTCTACCTAATTCTGCTTGAGCACCGACGAAATTAGTGCCACGATCACTATATAGTTCCGTGCACATTCCCCGGCGGGCCGTGAATCTTTTGAAAGCGGCTAAAAATCCTTGTGTCGTTAGGTCTGAAACTACCTCCAGGTGCACTGCCTTCACTGATAAACAGACAAAAATTGCAAAATATGCTTTTAACACCTTTGCTCCACGACCTTTCCAGGTTTTGATGTTAAAAGGTCCTGCAAAATCGACACCAGATCTAGAGAATGGCCGTGCCATGCAAACCCTTGGCTCAGGTAGGTTTCCCATCAATTGTTGCATGGTAGTTGCTTTGTGACGGAAACAAATCAAACACTCATGTACTAACCTTTTCACTTTTCTCCTTAGCGCAAATATCCAAAACGCTGTGCGAATGTATGCCATCATCAGAGAAACACCACCATGGATGGTATTCTTGTGTGCATCTCTAATGATAAGGTGTGTGAGATGATGATCTGGTACCAAAATAGATGGATGTCTTTGTTCGTAGTCCAGATTTGAGCTTTGCAGTCTTCCTCCGACACGCAGAATGCCGTCAGCATCTATAAACGGATTCAAATTTAAGGCACGTTTAGGATATACCCTTTTTTCCACATTCATTTCAGGAAACATTTGGTTTTGTGAAATTTTTATCAATCTCCTCATTGATTCGTTGATTTCATTAACCTTCAATGGACCGGTGTCTCTTTTCTTATCTATTGTCCGGCAGTTTCTGACAAATCGTATGCAGTATGCCAGAATGCGACGAAGCTTCAAAAGCGAGGATTGTTTGAACATCAATTTGATGATTTCATCACTCTCGTCATTTTGCTGTGTGCAGTGGAAAACGTTTGTGATATCCTCCTTTCGTCTCTCGAGATCAGGGTTGGCCTTCTTTGGCTGAATTGGAACTTCAAAGTCCCATTTTTCTCGCAGGAATCTTGGACCTTTCCACCAAAGTTCATTTTGTTTTATTACTGACGGCAATATACCTCGAGATGCTAAGTCAGCTGGATTGTGTTGTGTAGGAATATGTTTCCAAGCGCTGCAGTTCGTCAGACGTTGAATTTCTGCTACTCGGTTGGAAACAAAAGTTTTCCATCGGTTCGGCGGCGATGTAACCCAGGCGAGAGCAACCGTGGAATCTGTCCACGCGTGTATCTCCATATTAGACCAATCCAGTGCTTTCTTCGTATAATCGAGCAAAGTGGCCAACATAACCGCTCCACAAAGTTCGAGCCTTGGTATGCAAAGAGTTTTGAGTGGTGCCACTTTCGTTTTTGCAAACATCAAGTGCTGGTGGACGTTGCCTTCCTCATCTTCAACACGCAAGTAGACAGCCGCCCCATATGCTTTCTCTGAAGCATCACAAAACCCGTGGAGTTGTAGCCTTGTCGTGACTTGTTTGACGTTTACCCACCGTGGAATTTTCATGTCCTGTATCTGCGGAAGTTCTTGCTGGAACGTTCGCCATCGCTCTTCTAGCTCTTGAGGTATGGGTTCATCCCACGTCACTCCTTGGCACCATAACTCTTGCATCATAATTTTTGCCTTGATCATGCATGGAGCAATCCAATCCAATGGGTCAAAAAGTTTTGCGATCGAAGATAGCATGCTTCTTTTTGTCACGACCTTATCATCTGAAAAGAAAGTTTTGAAGGAAAAGGAGTCTTCGTTCTGCAACCAGAGAATTCCTAACGCTTTTATTCCATCAACCGCCTCGAATGGTAATGTAAATCCTACTTCTCGTTGATCCGCAGGAATATCACGAAGAACATCTTCCGAATTACTTGTCCATTTTCTTAGATGGAACCCGGCTGACTTTAGCACACTCCTAGCTTCATTTCTCTTCAGTATGGCCTCCTTGATCGAGTCGGCTCTTGATATGAGATCATCAACATACATCTCTTCACGTACGGCTTTAGCGCCTAGAGGAAAATGCTGAGCCTCATCTGCCGCCGTCTTATGCAACGTTCGAATTGCCAAGTATGGAGCACTGGCCGTGCCAAACGTTACTGTCTCCAGTCTAAAAATTCTTATTTTCTCCGCAGGATGATCACGCCAAAATATCAGCTGGTAATATGAATCGTCGATTGGAACTCGAATTTGGCGATACATTTTTTCAACGTCCGCTGTAAATATGATTTTATGTAATCGCCACTTTAAAATTAATTGAAGAATATCGGTTTGAATTTTAGGTCCCTTCAGTAAATGTGAATTCAAAGAGGATCCATCCGAACATTTAGCTGCAGCGTCAAAAACAACGCGAAGCTTCGTCGTTGTGCTTGACTCTTTGAATACCGCATGGTGAGGAATGAAGAAATGGTGTGGTGTATCCAGTACGGTATTCTTTTCATCAACCTCCGTCATCTGTCGAAGCTCCTTGTATTCGTTTAAGCACCTAGAATACTCCTTGTGTAGTGTGGGGTTTTCCTGGAATCTTCTTTCCAGTTGGTGAAACCTACGTAAGGCACCTAACTTCGAGGAACCAAACCCAGGTTTACATCCAGTTTTAAATGGCAGCGATACCTCGTATCGCCCATCAGCCAATCTTTTAGTTGTCTTGAGGTAATGCTCTTCGCAAGCTTTGTCTTCAGCAGTCTCCTTAGTATCGAATGGCAACTCCTCCAGTTCCCAAAACTTTCGCAGCTGAGTGTCTATGTCGAAAACCTGTAAAAAGCTGTGGACAGGTTCATTATTCTGTGAAATTGTCTTCCCAAGGAGAAGCCAACCTAACTCAGATTCCTGTGCAATTGGGGAATTTTCATCACCACCGCGTACAATAGATGCCAAAATAAATTCAGGATAAACATCAGCTCCCAGAAGAATATCAACAGTCGCGGGTTTATGGAATTGTGGATCCGCCAACTTTAAGCCCTCGATGTGCTCCCAACTTCGCAGAGCTAAAGGCTTGGACGGCAACAGACCAGTCAGCGACTTGAACACATAGGCTCGGGTATTTGTTTCGAATGGTGTTACCAGCGACCCAAAGGTAAGACTTACATACCGTTGACATGAACCCCTACTGATTTTTCCCAATCCAGATACCTCAATGAAAGTTCGCCGTTGATGAAGCCCTAACAATTGTACAGCTGATTCTGAGATGAAAGTTGCTTCAGATCCAGGATCGACTAATGCCCTCAGATGAAAATAGTTACCATTTGAAGACCTGACTCTAACAACTGCTGTTGCCAAAAGAACACTTGACTGATGAACTCCAGAAGAGGTAATTTTGGGTTGGTTGGTATTAATTTTTGTCTTTATGTGGAAAGTTTGTGTACCTGTCGTCGTATTTTCATGATTCCTTGTAGATTTGGAGCTGGGATTCTTAAAATGCAGCAGAGAATGGTGTTTCTGCTTACAGTAATAGCAGCGCACACTGCTTTGACATTGGTTTGTTTTGTGGCTGTATGCCAAACAGTTCCGACAAACCCCGATTCTGTCCACTGACTTAGATCGTTCGCAGATCTCCAAGTCAATGAACCTTTTACAAGTCCTTAGAGAATGCTGACCTTTACCACAAACCTTACATGCAAACTGCATCTTACCAACATGCAGCACCGTTTTCTTTTCAACTGCAATACCTTTGTGTGGAGAAGAACCGCTGCCCTTTAGCCCACTAGTTCCAGCTACTGCCTCCAAGGTCCTAAAACGCGTTTCTAGGAACGCTGTAAATTGTGTAAGTGTGGGCAACTCCTTCGAACTACCTAACTTCTCCTCCCACAAACGCTGAGTAAAAGCAGGTAATTTTTGTACTAGTATATAAATTAATATGTCATCCCAAGAACTAACCGGCAATCCTAGATTTTCCAGGGCATGGAAACATTCCTGGGACGTGTCCAGTAGGGACTTTATGTTACTTGCAGTCTCCTTTGTCAACTGCTGCTGGTCAAAGAAAAGTTGGAAGTGTGCGTTTACCAGCACTCGCTTGTGGTCGTACCTGGCGACAAGCAGTTCCCATGCTTTGTCATAGTTGCCAGAGTACAACCCTAAATGCTGCAACAAACGAGCAGCTTCACCGTCAAGAGAAGATTTCAAATAGTGAAGTTTTTGAATCTCACCCAGCTTCGTATTTGTGTGGACTAAGGACAAAAAGACATCATGGAAAGCCCGCCATTTTGTGTACGAGCCCTCGAAATGCGGAATTTTAATTTGGGGTAATGAAAGCTCATTACAAGAAGCACCTGTGCACTCACTTTCCACAATCTTCTCCTTAGATGTTGACTTGGCATTGTCGATAGCATCGACCAATTCACCTCGGTAAGTGAAATATGTTTCTTGAAGCAGATCAAAAATTTCATCAAAATCTTCTTCTTCCAGATCTTCTTCAATTTCTCCTCGTCGAATTTTTGCTTGATGCTCAAGTGCGTTCTTGAAGTTCATTTCGAGAACAAGAAGGCGACCTGACAGATAGCTGGCTGTACGCCGTGTTGCTCCAGTCTTCTTGAAGTTGGAGTGGTCTCGAAGAATCTGCTCCAGAATACCTTTCTGATCTGCACCCGATGACAATTTAGACATTTTAAAGGTTTTATTTGTAAATTAATTATAACCCAATATGTGTGTATGTATCAAGCACAATATTTATTAAGTTACTATTAGATACAGTTTATTAAGTTGTTAATTCAATAATATATTCTATTACAGCAACTTACGACCTTTGGTCAGCTTTGCCCAGCTGGTGACAGTTGAGGTTAAAGTTGAAAATTGATGGATTTTTACACGGCGCGGGAATCCCGATTATGCACAACCATCGACTGAGTCTTTAAGTCTTAAAAGGGAACAAGACAAGGGGCAAGACAAGGGTCAAGACACCGACCGCGAGGGAATCTATGTATGTACTTTATTGTTTTACATATATATCTATACATATATTTTTTGCACTTTGCACTTGTCCTTGCACTTGCACTTTCTAATTTTTTTGTTCAAATTTAAATGTTTAATGTTTTGTGTAGTCTATTGATTGTCTTCTTATATATATATATATATATATATATATATATATATATATGTTTTGTGCACTTGCACTTTGCACTTGCACTTTTTTTTTATCAATTTTTTCTTTAAATCTTTAATGTTTAAATATTCGGCTCGATAAGGACCAAATGTTGGGGTGTGTAGGGCTACTTTACTTTTGATTAATTTGTGTAGGGTAAAAAAAGGGTAGGAAAAATGCGAGTTAAAAGAAAAACACGTTGTTCCTTCTTCAAGTGTAACAGCAAAGAGAGCTTTATTTTTCTTTCCGGAAATTACTTCCATATTTTACATTTTTACATTAACTGTCATACAAAACTTCGGATAACAATCGTAGGCTTACGTTACGTTAGTTTACACTTTAGTTCAAGTTCAATTTACATACATAGTTTATCTTAATTTCAAGGAAAGGTTGTAATTAAAGCAAAATAATTAATTTATAGATTAAAACAAGGCAAAAGATAAAAATTCTAATTATAAAGCATGTCGTACTTCTGAACAGTCGTTATGCTGTTAATATCGCGATTTAATGAGCTTAGCATACACTGTCGTTCCCGTTCTACAGCCGAAGAGCAGGGACGAGAGTCCGGAGATGAATATGAAAAGCAGAGAGTACTGTCGTCAGCAAAGGAATATATTGGATTAGAAGGAATAGACAAGAGATCACTAATAAAAGTTAAGATGAGTGTCGGAGACAGAACAGAGCCCTCAAGCACATCAGCATTTATTTTGTGAATATCAGACTTGAAACCATACAAAACAACTTGAATTGAACGTTCCGAAATGTAATTTCTAACCCATTGAAGAGAGTCGTCGACAGCACGCAGTTTTTTTCGGTGAGACATACAATCAAATCACCAGTGGACCTGTTGCTATGAGAACCATTCTGTCGGTGATTGAGAAGTTTTCGCATTTCGAGATATTTCATGAGCTGACGGTTTATCAGCGTTTCCATGAACTTGGTTTGGCGAAAAAGCTAAGACGGTGATTTTGCCAGTGAGGATGAATACCTCTTCAGAGGAAGGACAGATATACCATTTGGACCAGCGGATTTGGGTATACTAAGGTCTTTAAATATTCTTGCTAATACGCGAGTGCGAAAGTAGATTCATGCCATGGAAGATTCGACGCACTCATGTGTAGGCGGGGACAAAGCACAATCTGGAAGTGTTGACCTGGCCGCAATGTGTGCAGCAAGCAGACTGGCCTTGTCTAAATAGCTTTTTTTTCAAATTTTGAAAATAATTTTTTTTTTGTTTCTGCAAAAGACCTACATCAAGTGTATGGAAAAAATATAAAATTCTTGTAAATGCCAAAAGACGATGAAAGGAGAAAGAAGAGTGACCGATTTCAATCGCTTACTTACAATACAAGAAATCAAGACATTAACTACATTGAAACAATCAAGATGCCAGGTGAAAACAATGAAATTCCAGTTAGGGAGCTTATAAGGGAAGACGACAAAATAAAGGGGTACAACGGAGATGAAAAATATGATTTATCATACTTTATACGAAAAGCGGTGCTTCTCCTGACATTTTTCACGGCAACCCACAGTTAAAAGAATTTTATAACAACGTTACATACGCAACAAAATCCATGGAGCAGCTCTTTAAACTATCAGGATATTAGGATCCAACTCAACTTTGGATGGAATCAAAGCCGAATTGACCAAAAACTTCGGAGTAAGTGGTACATATCATAAACTACACCACGAAGAAATACAAGCAAAAATACTTCCGTTTGATTTTTTTTTCTTTTTAAGAACTTAACATTGCAGTGAGCATCTATTAATACACTTATAATGCCCCAACATATGCTCAGTTTTTTGAAAATGGGATACAGAGAGAAAGAAAAATGCTGGGGCTCGGTAGTCAAGTACTCATCTTATTTGATTTTTGTTAACTGAAAAAATGAATGCCTTTCAAGCGCGATTGGGGTTCGAACACCGAATGTTCCGATTTGGAAGCCAGTCCACTACCACTTGAACTCCGGCCACTGGTATGTTTATATTATCGTAATTAAACAAACATTCTAGATAAACCAAACACTACTTATAAGTACGAATTTGATAATTTAAAACCCAGTGAATTTTCTCCAAATTCGAATGAATCAATTATTTAAAAAATATTTTCGAATTGCATTAACCCAAATTTAGCAAGCATTATCTATAGCAGAAATATAAAAGGTATAAGAGAAGCGTATTACGCTTTGGAAGAAACAGTGGTACTTAAGCATTACTATAAACCAGTCATAAATATTGGGTATATAACTTAATTCGTTTGCTAAAGATGGCGTAACTTGTATTACTCCATTGTTATTATTCCATTGGAACATGCGTTGGAAAGCTACTGTCATTGTACGTCATTTGAGTATATGTCATTCATTTGTAGCGTAAACAACAATAATTTTTTTTCACTCAAATATGTCGAACTTTGTGCCTGAAAAAGTGTTTTTGCGGTGAGTTCTGCTTCATTACTTTAATATGAAGAAAACTGCTGCCGAAAGTCATCGTATTTTGGTGAAAGTTTATGGTGAACATGCGTTAGCTGAGCGAACGTGCCAAAAGTGGTTTGCGTGATTTAAAAGTGGTGATTTTGGCTTGGAAGACGATGAACGTCCTGGGCAGCCAAAAAAGTTTGAAGATGAAGAACTGGAAGCATTACTCTTTAGGTGTCACTCAAGCAGCCATTTCAAAACGTTTAAAAGCAGCTGGATATATTCAAAAGCAAGGAAATTGGGTTCCACATGAACTCAAGCCGAGAGACGTCGAAAGGCGGTTTTGCATGTCCGAAATGCTGCTGGAACGCCACAAAAGGAAGTCATTTTTGCATCGGATTGTTACCGGTGATGAAAAATGTATCCATTACAACAACCCCAAGCGCAAAAAATCATATGTGAAACCCGGCCAACCAGCCAAATCAACGGCAAAGCCGAATATCCATGGCGCGAAGGTAATGCTCTGTATTTGGTGGGATCAGATGGGTATGCTGTATTATGAGCTGCTAAAACCGGGTGAAACCATCAATGGACAACGCTGCCGAACACAATTAATCCGTTTGAAGAGAGCAGTGGCCGAAAAACGCCCGGAATATGCGACTAGACACGAGGCAATAATTTTCCATCATGACAAGGCTCTGCCCCACGTTGCTATTCCGGTTAAGAACTATTTCTAAAACAGTGGATGGGAAGTCGTACCCCACCCGCCTTATAGCCCAGACGTTGCCCCTTCTGACTACCATTTGTTCCGGTCGATGCAGAACGCCCTCACTGAAATACGGTTCACATCAGAGCAGAATATCAAAAATTGGCTTGATTCATTCTTGGCTGCCAAGCCGGCGCAGTTCTTTTGGGATGGGATCCACAAATTGCCAGAAAGATGGGAAAAAGTCATAGCTTCAGATGGGCAATACTTTGAATAATACTATTGTACATGTTTTTCTTAAATAAACGTTCAAATTTTGAAAAAAAAAAACCGCACCGCAGTTATATACCCATAATATTAGACAATCTACTGCATACAATTCCAGAAATTAACATTTTAGACATAGGGACACAATAAAAATTCAAATCAAAATTCAGGGCAATATAGACAGAACAATTATGCGAATCATGACAATCCCAAACCAGAAACTACAAATCAGCATCCATCTCATCAAAATAATTCCATACAGTATAGATTAAAGTGGGTTATAACCCGAATATAAAAGGCAAAAACTCCAAGACCTTATATCCTTAGTGGATGAACTATAATAGATACAGAAAATGTAACACCTTTACCAATTGAATTTAACGAAAACAATTACCTGACTTGGAAACTGACTCGTTTCTATTATACAGGATGTCCCAAAAATCAACGTCAAGCAGGAAACGGGTTATAGGTCAAGTGGTGTCGGTTATCACAAAACTATAAAAAAAAATCTAAGTCAGATACTTCTAAAATTATTGGCACTCAAAAAAAATCGAAAAATCTGACACCCTTTGACGATCTTTCAAGTACTGTGACCACAAATCTTTAGTTTTCTTAGATTTTGAAGAAGAGTGAAGAAAAATCTCTCCGTCCTATTCGGACTCCCACCCCTGGAGAGTCAATTTCGAAACCAAACACACCTGAGTTTCAAACCACAGCATCACAACAATGCTTTCCTTTCTCCATCTTCTATCTTTCCGCCCGCCCTGGCAACAGTAAAAGGGTATCATAACCCCTTAGGCGCGTAAATTATAAAAAAAAAAAATTGAAACATAACTATATCGGTTTTAACTAAAATATTGCTTTTTTGACAATCCATGTATCTGAAAATCATTAATCACCCAACTTGAACTGACAAAAAAATGTGCTATGCCATTTTGGCAAATAACTTTAAAAGATGGCGTATTTAGTCTGGATTCCAAAATGGTATGACACTTGCTAGACTAACGCTTAATTGAGGACAAAAAAAAATATAATAAGTTAAAAAGTGTAAGCGAGTGATTATCTGTCTCAATCACGGCGTCACTGTCTGTCTCGCTCACACTTGTTACTCATTTTAACTTATTAAAAAGAATTAATTATGAATCGGGTTTCCTTAACAAAATATTTTGTTTGTCCTCAATTAAGCGTTAGTCCAGAAAGTGTCCTACAGGCTAGTAATCGATTATCGTAAGCTGAACAGTATCACAGTAACTGGTCGGTATTCGATACCAGAAATCAACGAAGTCCTGTTTCAATTGGGACAAAACTAATGGTTTTCGGTTTCCACCAGATTCCTCTAAAGGAATGAGATACAGAAAAGACAGCTTTCTTTATTAACCATGGCAAGTACGAGTTCACTCGACTGCGATTTGGACTGAAAAACGCCCTTCAATATTTCAAGGAGCTCTTGACGATATACTTCATGAGCACATTGGTAAAATTTGCCGTGTATACATTGATGAGATAATCATTTTTGGTCGAGACGAGGCTACCCATTAGAAAAATATTCGCAAAGTTTTCCAGACTTTACACGAAGCTAACTTAAAAGTACAGCTCGACAAATGTGAATTTTTTAAAGAGGAAATTGAATTTTTAGGTTTCGTCGTCTCTTCAAGAGGCATTAAAACCAACTCTGAAAAGTCAAAGCAATCCAAAATTTCCCAGCTCCTCGAACTTTAAAAGACTTAAGATCTTTCCTTGGCCTGTCAGGTTATTATAGGCGATTCATTCGAGACTATGCCAAGCTCGCTAAACCCCTGACATCTATCTTAAGAGGGGAGAATGGACGCGTATTCAAAAACATCTCCAGTAAAAAGCCAATACATCTTAACGATGCTGCTCCGGAAGCTTTCAAAAAGTTAAAAAACTCTTTAATATCAGAGGATACTATCCTAATCTATCCAGATTTTAAAAAGGCCTTTGAACTTACAACAGACGCCTCAAACTTTGCCATAGGCGCTGGTCTATCTCAACAGGACAAACCAATCAAATTCATTTCTTGGACACTCAATAGAGCCGAGGAAAATTATGCCGCAAATGAGAAGGACGGACCGGCAAAAGTTATCATCTTTACCGACCATCAACCCATAACACACGCGCTCAACAGCAAAAACAACAACACTAAGCTGAAAAGATGGAAAGCACTGTTAGAAGATTACAATTATGAACTTAAATATAAGCCAGGTAGAACTAACGTAGTAGCTGATGCACTATCCAGACCCCCTTTAGACACTCAAATTAACTTCATGACCCCAACAATTCACAGCGATGAGAGTTCATCGCATGGCTTAATTCCTAGTATTGATTCACCTATAAATGCTTTTAAGAATCAGATCTTACTTCAGGAAGGCACACCCCATAGTCAAAAATTCGAAATTCACAGGCACACTGTTATCGAATCCTTTTATGATGAACAAAAGTTAATCGAAATTTTATAAAGCCGTTTTAATCCTACAGTTGTAAACTGTAGTAAAACGTCTGAACATATAATGGGTATGATTTAGAACATTTTCAGGACACACTTAAATGCATATCGCATCCGTTTTACACAAATTCAAGTTAATGATATAAAATCTGAAGAAGAACAAAATGATATTATCATTCACACACACAATCGAACTCATAGGAACAATAGAGAAAATAAGGTCCAGGTATTGGAAAAATATTATTTTCCTACAATAGTATGGCGAGGAAAATTAAAATGTAACCAAACTTGGCTCGATTTGCAAGAGGAGTAAATATAACCGCCACCCTAACAAAGTACAGATCCAACCTACACCAATTCCAATATACCCTGGCGAAATAATACATCTTGATATTTTCTCTACAGATGCAAAATTGGTCCTTACGGCGATTGACAAGTTTTCTAAATACGCGCTTATTAGAACTATTAAATCAAAAGCTGTCGAAGACATAAAACAGTCATTACGAGAAATAATCTTTGGTTATGGTGTACCAAGAATCGTTGTGTTTGATAATGAGAAATCATTTAATTCCGTTCAATAAAGTTTATGCTAAAGGATGAATTAGGTATCCAAGTCTTCACGACACCCCCATCAAGTACATCAAATGTTCAAGTGGAACGGTTTCATTCGACACTTGCCGAAAACATGAGATGTCTAAAATCTGAAAAGATTTACTGCTACTTCACGGAGCTTCTAGACACCGCCGTTACTGCCTACAACTTTTCCATATATTCAGTTATAAACAAAAAGCCCGTCGATATATTTTTTAGCCGAAATATCGGAACAGATCTCGAACAGATCAGAAAAGCACATAAAGAAACCACAGACAAACTAAAATTAAAACAAGATGATGATTTGGCTTACCACAATAAAAATAAACCTTGCACTAAAAAATATTTACCCGGAAACACTATATACGAGTACATAAAAATCAATAGAAGGCTAAGTTCAAAATTATCATCAAGATATAGTAAAGAAATCGAAAAAGAAGATGGCCCACTACTGTAGTAACAGAATCAGAAAAAATAGTACATAAATCAAATATAAAAAATTAAAAACAAATTCCACACGTCATTCTAATTTTATAACTCAACAGGTGTTGAGCTGGAATTACTCAAGGAATTGTTAAAATTCTTGACTATAATAATTGATTGTAAAATAATCGATAATTTGTCTCTATGTAAAATTTCAAACGTTTTAGATTTAAGCTATGATAAATGTATCGCAAGTTTTTTAGAAAATAAAAACGCATCATCCGATGTAACGAATAGCCACCATATCCCTCAGGTCGAGGAAGTAACATCAGGACTTCTCATTCTAGACAAGTTCAATGGCTCCGTCGAAATAAATAATGGTACCCAATTGCTAAGAGGCACCTTTGTCATTAAATTTACCAATGAAAGCGTCACAATTAGTAATCAAAGATTTACATCAGAACAAACCGTGCGTATCCAACCCTTACCACCAACATTACATCCATCAACCGCAAATTTAGAAGTAGAAGAAGTTCTTTCCCTGCAACTCATGAAGGAACTGCATACTAACAACCTGAAATATATCAACAAGATGCAGGAGGAAAAAGATATAGACCAAGTCACAACATACGTCATCTTTGGAATAGCATTCCCAGTCATTCTTGGAATAGGATGTCAAGGTCAAATTAGAACCAAATCAATTGACATAAGAACTCCACCTATGCCGGTAATACCCTCAAACCGAGATCAGTCATCCAGGATCTCCTCAGAGGTATCCCAGCATTTAGAACATCCTCTTAATATAAAAATGCGAGGACGCATTGTCTTAAGAGGGGAGGAGTTAACGCAAAATAATATGAATACCAAATACCGCACAAGTTTACGTTCTGTTGACGCAACGTCAGCGACCGACACCTGAGCCGGTACACTGACAATCATGGGACAATCGTGGGAACAACGAACTCTGCTGATGCAATAGGTTAAGCATAGGAAATATTATAATTAAGTTTAGCTTAAGAAATCAGTTGTAAAACTCAAACTAGCAATATAATAACAAATTGTTTTTATAATTGTTTATTTTACACAACAAACAATAAAAGTCATGGAAACTTCCACAGGTCCTCTTTCAGATCCAACCGTAATTATGTAGTAACCATTCTGCACTCACTTTGTCCAATTTCTCGAAAGACGAAAATTTTAACTGAAACAACGTCTCACAAAAACAACTCTCTCTTCTTTCTACTATATGTAGAGGAAAATCTTATTTCGGCTTCCGCAAGATTAATTCGCTTTTGGAGCTTGAAAGTTGTCTAAGCAAACTTAAAGGTAAAACACCCAGCAGAGACAGAATATCTTACCCTTCCACTCTGCTCAACCTTCAGGCTTACGGAACTTCACAATAATATTTTTGACGCCGGTATTATTCCACAAAATTGGAAGCAAGCAACATTATTCCCATTACCCAAACCAAAGAAAAACATAAGCAGTGTAAATAGTTTCAAGCCAATATCCCTTATACCCTGAATGGCCAAAATTCTTGAAAAAATCGTAGCCAAAAGAATACTTTGGTTTATGGAATCTATCTGCGCCGATGCCTTACTCCATCTTTTCCGATATCCAATGCCCTATCTGCACGCAATCATGTCACACTTTTCTCCTTAGATTTCGAAAAAGCTTTTGGCAGGATTGGAATTCATATAATACTCAATAAACTGAAAGCGTGGGGCATAGGTCCAAGAATATTCAACTATGTTAACGCTTTCCTTGCCAACAGGAAAATCGGAGTCAAAATAAACAATTGTTTCTCTCCTTTTTATGCATTGACAAATGGGATTCAACTATCTGTGGATTTGACGATCTAGGCACAATCATATCAATCAACAACTTCATCACACGTCTTATGCCGATGATTTTTACATTTTATGTAAGCACAATGACACGTCAACTATAAAATTATTACTGACAAATCTCCTCAATGATATACTTGCTTGGTCTTCTTGGTCTGGAGCTAAGTTATCTTTAGATAAATGTAAGACTCTACATATTTGCGTATTCCTCTTTCTTTAAACAATGTTAATATTAATAATGTTGTTAGTTTAAGTATATTAGGTTTAATATTTAACAGTAAATATAACTGGAAAATACTTTTGGAGTTAAAACAAAACTTAGCTAAAAGAACAAATATTATTAACTATTTGGGAAGTAATAAATGTAATGTTCATGTAAATACGAGTACACTAGTATATTACCTAGTGTAATATACTAATTTTAAGTAAGATTGACTACGGGCTAATTACGAGTATCTATGGTAATTCACCAAAATCGACATTAAATATCATCAAACCGCCCTACCACTAATGTGCTCATAGAAGTCTGAATGCGTTTCCAACCAGCACTATAAAAACCATGCTGGTTGAAACCGGACTACCCACCTTGGAAGAAAGAGTTGCATCAACAAAAGCCAAACTCTTTATCAAACTAGCTTTTTCAAATGGTTCTATACTGGTAAAGGACGTTGTTCGTGCAATGAAGAATAAAACTATTGTACTCGTATAAAACGAATACCATCAGCTATATCTACTTCAATAGCTTCGGCTAAAGAATCGGGCATTCGCACTAAGATAATCGTCAAGTACACTCCACACTATCCTCAATGGTACATACAACCTAAATCATCTATCACGAATCTGGCAAACATTAATAAAACTAGCACTACCAGCCAAATCTTTTGCCAAGTTTTCCTAAGCATTTCTACGGAACTAAAAAAAGAAGGGTGGAAATTCTTATTTTCAGATGGTTCTAAAACTACACAAAACACATCTTTTGCATCTGCTACTGAAAACGGCTCACTGATATGTGTAGGACTTCTAGATAAGAAAGTATCTATATTCACTGCTGAAGCTTTTGCTACTCTGAAAACCATAACCATATCCGCTACGCATGCAAGCAAACTTGTTATAGCTACAGATAGCCTTTCATGTGAGTATAAAGACCATATGGGTATAAAGGGTAATGAACTCGCTGACGTAACTGCTGTGCAAGCCCATAATACACCGATCTACAATTTTGAAGTTGACACCAAACTTGATCTGCTGCGCGATATCAATCAAAAAATCAAATCGAAATTTCTGTCGGACTGGAACGGTTAACGTCATCACTACTCGGCAATTAACCCCAACAAAGTGTAACCAATCTTCCCTACCACTACAACAAAATCAATGAATACCACCTTTATTAGATTGCGGCATGGTTTTACAACCACAACTCACCAAAACCTTCTCCGCAAGGAAAGTCCGCCCACATGTCCAACCTGCAGAGCTTGCGTCGACATTAACCACCTATTAAACTTACACAATTGTCCAGTCAGAATTAGTCATCAACTAAACTCAACACCCAACTTGTCCATTTACGAAGCCTTAAAAAAGACTAGTCATGATAATATATTTAAAATGCACTCTTTTGTTAAAAAGAATAACATAAGTATTTAACCTTAATTAAGTTAATATTAATTTTTACATTAAGCTACCTGAGAGCCGAAAGTCCCAGTAGCTTGTGCTCGTTTTCCTGTTAACACTCTAATTTAAATTACATGGTAATAAATTATAATAATAATAATAATACTTTTTATAAATACGAGTATAAATCAATCAAAGTTATAATTAATAACGAAGCTCAGGAGAATTTCGACTTAAAAGAGGGAGGGGTTACGTTCAAGCTTCCATCGATGCCACCAACATTTCCCATCAATTGCAAACTATAGAATCATATTGCAATTTCAATGTCTTGAAATATAATAATCTTATTTCGAGACATTGCAATTCAGTTTGAACCATAAAAGAAATAAATATAAAACTCAAGTTTCGTGGAAAATACAGTGCTGTGAAAAATTATAGACTCAAACCAAAATTTTAATTTTTTTTTACACTTTTTTTTATATTTTTTTGGTCCTAAAATATTGCCAAACACTACCAACTCAGGGCAAACCCTTTAATGGTGTATTTCTCTTTTTAGCGGGAATTTCTGAAAAAAACCAAAATTCACCTGTGAAAAAGTGTAAAAAAAAAATTGAAATTTTGGTTTGAGTCTATATTTTTTCACAGCACTGTATAAGAAGAAGAAATAACAACTTCAATGCAAGCAGTTTGAAAATCAAATTCAAACTTAGTTTCGTCGGAAACAAAAAAAAAAAGAAGAAATAAGAAACTGCAATGTAAGCAGTTAGAAAATAAATTTATTAAAAAGTTGTCAGTCAGTTCATAAGTAAAGCTCAATAGAAAAGGCTTGAAACCTTAATGGCTTGTTTATTTTTATTTTAAAGGAACAAGAGTTTCTTAAGTTGGGCGCTATTTAAAAAAAAAATCCTGATCCCTGTATCTTGCGCTGATCATAAAAGTATGTATACAAATTTGCTCGGAATTCACTTAGCTGCATGTTGAAAAAGTTGCAATACCAATTATTTCGCTTTTCGAAAAAAATAAAATTATTAATTATATTCTGCCGTCAATCATCTCTGAGCTCCTGGTCTATTATATTTGGAGCCATAGGGTGTAGTTTTGTTTACATATCAAAAATAAATAATAAAACAAAACAAAACAAAAAAACATATTTTTTCAGGTCATCAAAGATTCGACACAAATTCTTCAACACATTTGAATGCAACATTATATTGAGATGTTTTGTATTTTTTTAAAACATTGGAATATTATTATTATATAATTCTATCAGTCAATGTAATTATATTCATACATATACAGGGTGTCCCCTAATTGGTCACGGATAATATTTGGAAATGATTCTTGGGTATATTCTAAGAAAAAAATTTTTCTACAGTAAGAGTCTATCTCTAATGTTGACATCATTTATCGCGGATTTTAGAAAAGGCTTAGTTTTTAACGGAAATTTCGCTGTTAATACTAACGGTAGAAACTCCATTTATTACTTTATTTTTAGAAGAAATACTAGCTTTTGGAACTGCGTTTAAATCTTGTTTGAGTCGTCATATATCCAGGCTTAGACTGTTCCATTTTTCTTACCCATGCTGATTTGTGACTTTGAGGTCACATAGCAATAATAATAAGAAAAATCACCAACAAGTGTGATAGATTTTATGTTACTTGGGGAAACCAGCAGCAGATAAAAAAAGGAATGTGATTTTTTACTTACGTTTCTAACAACAGTTGACAATAAGAGTGGTTTTCCACGAATTAATAATTTTCCAATAATTTTTTTTAAAATTGTATAGATTTTAAATTGTTTTAAAGCGTGCTCGTTTATTTGGATACCTATTTCTGGATACCCTGTTTCTTAAAAGTTCTCAGAAAGAGTTATGTTTGGGTATGAAGGCCTATTTGGAAAATTCACTAAACAAAAATGGTATAACAGATTAAAACAAAAAATTAATTCATCAGTTTAATTTTTTACGGTAGGGTTACAGTTGCTCAGGCACGCTATTTGAAATGTCTGCATTTACAAATCAAGAATACGCAGACATTATTTACGTTCATGGGCTATGCAATGGAAGTTCAACAAGAGATAGGATGAACTTTATCCTAGTCGGCGATTTCGTAGTGAAGGAGTACATGGAAATACGTATTGAAGGCTTCGAGAAACGGGATCAATTTCAAATACTTGACCTAACGCGGGAGCTCGTCGAGAAGAATCTCGCCTAATGAATGAATACTGAAAGTTGTTACAACTGTTCCATTAATCAGCAGTAGATGCTCAGCTTTGCAATTCAATGTTTCCAAACATAAAACTTCTAATGTACTGGATGGAGAAAATCTTTATCCATACAACCTATGCAAAAACTGCTTCCCGATGATTTGGAAAAGAGACTTCAGTTTTTTAACTGGTTGCTGGCGCGGAGTTTGGATGACAACGAGTATATTAGCACAATTCCTTAGACGGACGAATCTCAATTTACAAGAGATGGGATCAGAAATCTTCATAACTTCATACATGGGCTGCGGGCAATCCACATACCAGGAGACATAAATCATTTCAACACAAATTCAGTAGGTGGGCAGGTGTAATTGGAAACAAGTTAATTGGCCCCTTCAGACTACTCCCTAGGCTGAATTCTACAAACTGTCTGGAGTTTATGCGAATTGGTTTGGCAGAACCGTTAGAGGACATTCCACTGATTCAACTTGCAACCTTTCCAACAGGATGGTGGCCCAGCCCACTATGGTCGTGAGGCTAAGAAATGGCTAGATGAAGGGTACCGTGTCGTTGGATAGGAAGAAATGCACCAGTTCTCTGGCCTGCAAGATCTCCTGACGTTACAGTATTGGATTTTTTTGTATGGAGAAGAATAAAGGAATTTTTTTATTCAACACAAATTGCAACTTTAAGTGAATTTTATTCATATCCTTTGGAGCTTAAAGCAGTAAAACCCTTTGATTTTAATTTTACCTGCTGCAGGTTTTCCCAAGTAACATAAAATCTATGGAGTTTTGTGCAAATTTTTTGATCATATTTTTTATTATTATTGTTACGTTCATAAGAAAAAAATAATAAAACGGATTTTCTGGGGTAAAATGACGTCAAACTCAAACATCAGAATGGGCAAAAAAAATGGAACAGACTTAGCAATTGGATATCTGAAGACGCAAACAAGATATCAGCGTTATTTATACGCAGTTACAAAGTCTTGTATTTCTTCTTATAATAAAATCCTAAATTCTTACCATTAGTATTAACAGAGCAATTTCCGTTAACATGGGTCAGGGTACACGAAAGTTAGCGTTTTTTTAAATCCGCGAAAAATGATGTTAACATTTCAGATAGACCCTTACTGTAGAACGATTTTTTTCTTACAATGTACCCAAAATTTGTTTCCCAAATTATCCGTGACAATTAGGGAACACCCTGTATATATGTGTGCATGTGTGCGGGAATGTTAAAAAAACGCAAACGAGGAGGCATGAGCTTCGTCCCAACTGTTCGACTACTAAGAAAAAACTCAGAGTTATTGGGTACACCACATGAAATGTCCGAATTTATAGGAAAAATTTTATAACAATATTATTTTTCCGTAAATTTTCATTCAATCGAAATAGGATCCTTTGGCATCTATGATATTCTTCCAACGTGATATAAGGTCAAATATTCCTTTTTCGTAGAAGTGCTGACTTTTTGAGGCAATGACATCTTCAAAGGCTTTTATGGCCTCTGCTCGGTTCTGGAAAACCTTCTGCTGGCAAAATAAATCCAGATTGCGGAAAAGATGGTAATCCCTTGGGGAAATATCGGGAGAGTAAGGAGGTAGCGCAAGAATTTCAAATCCCAACTGCAACGGTTTTTGCACCGTTGCTTGTGAGATATGGGGTCTAGCATTTTCATGCAAAAGGATCGGATCGTACCTATTGACCAACGCAGGTTGCTTTTCAGTCAATTGGGCATGCAATATGTCGATTCCCCCACTTACTGAGTTTCTTTACCTTTCCTATGAGAGAAAGGTGTCGACTTATTGTGATTGGGGATACTCCCATGCTTTGCGCAATCCCCCAAACCGATTTCGTTGGGTCCGCATCCACCGTTGCTTTTAAAACATCGTCGTCAACTAACGTTTCCGGCTTCCCACGTGGTTCATTTTCGAGGCTGATATCTCCCGAACGGAACTTTTAATACCAACGTCGTATAGTGCGTTCGCGTACAGCTACATCCTCAAATGCGTCATTAATGTTTATTCATTGCCAATGAATCATTATGTCCCATTTTAAATTCGTAAAGGAAGAGGGTTCGAATTTTAAGTGCCGACGGCATTGTAAATAATTCCTAGAAAAAAAAATAACGGTACTTGTAACGAACACTAAAATTTTCACACGTCAAGCACACGTATCTTTTTATTTTATAAAAGAAAGAAAATTTAACGTTCTGGCACAGATGTTCACTCGAGAACATCTTATTTCCGACTGAGCGAAAATCGGACATTTTATTTAGATTGTATATTCTCGCTTCTATTCGTCGACTGCATGGTCACAAGTTAAACTTAAGACTAACTGAATTCTGTCCAAATTTTCCCTCATTCCCATCTGTTCAGGTATCCCAGCTCCAGACTGCTGAATCGGAGAAATTGGTCACGGCGTGTACAGGATGTCCGAAGCGGCGTGCATGTCACTTGATCCCATTGCACTCGGTCATGGGAATTAACTGATCCGCTGTCACGCTTATATGAATGACCTGCATGTGCCGTGTTAACCACGTTAATTGAAATCTTTATAAACAACCATAAACATAACGACCAGTTAGATAGATAGATATTTATCGCTTCATAGGTAAATATTCATATTTCTTTTTGTTTTTAGCACGGCTTGCACAGAGATATGATAGTACAATTTTATCTTACTACTGAGAAACATATATTTTAACTAATTGCATTCGTTTATCTAAATTTAATTCGAAGGAAAAACTATAAGAAAAACCTTCATTCAAATACAGGGGTAGAGTTACATGTTGTATGTTAAAGGATGAAACATACATTAAGGAAGTATGTACAATAAGTAGTGAATTGAGTTACGAAATTTAAGATACATGTATTTGTTTACCTATAGATAAATCAGTTGATGCAAAATAAATAATACAGGTATAAATAAATAAATGAACAAAAAAATGAATAAATAAATAAATATAGGTATGTATTGTAAGTAGGTAAGTTAAATAAATAAATTAATATATTTAGGCAATGCAGATACATATTGGGTCTATAACTCAATTCATGTCATTATTGGAACATGCTTTGGAAAGCTACTGTCATTGTACGTCATTTCAGTATATGTCATTCATTTAAAGCGTAAACAACAATAATTTTTTTTCACTCAAATATGTCGAACTTTGTGCATGAAAAAGTGTTTTTGCGGGGAGTTCTTCTTCATTACTTTAATATGAAGAAAACTGCTGCCGAAAGTCATCGTATTTTGGTGGAAGTTTATGGTGAACATGCGCTAGCTGCGCATCAGTCGTTCATTGATCTCCGCCGATTACAGACGTGTTTCGACTTTTGGTTGTGTAGTGAGACGAATTAAAAATAAAAGATAATTGATAAACACCATATGCGGCTCCAATTAGCCCAATTAGCCAAGTTAAAGGTTGCGGGTTCGACTCCGGGTCGAAATAGACTTTTTTTGTAGTTTTTTTTTTGTTTGTTCAATTAAAAAAAAAACAAAATAAATAAATTGATAGTGTTAAAAATCATCACATGATGGATTGTGGCGAGCGGTCCGTTATGCCGGTAGCGGGATCCGCAGACAAATCAGGCGAGGCGTCAAGCGGTTCAAGTCCAACAGCACCGAAGACGAAGAGAAGGAGGTCGCTAAGGCCAACTTCCACCTTAGCACAACGTCCCTCCCTACCAACTTCCACTGTTAAGCTGCTTGGTGGAGTGAGGGAAGGGGCGCAATCAACTGCAGCAATAAATCATCCTGGGCAATTTACCGAGAACAACCCATTCGCCTCAGATGTTCCCCAACATCTGAAAGATAACAGCTTCGCTTCCTTGGCGTCAACCGAATCGGAAGATGAAGAGGAAGAAATGGAGTCAATCAGTAGTAGCATCAAAATGCTACAACAAAGAGTACTAGCCATTAAAGGAAAGCAAATGCTAAGAAGGAAGAGGGAAGAGCAAGAGCAATCCTAACAGCAACAACAGACGCAGCTAGCTCAAAAGCAGACTCAACAACACCAAACACATACAATAGCACAAGTGCTACAAAAACACCAACAAAAACTCAAGAAACACCAGCAACAACAACAAGAGCAGCCACAAGAACGGCAACAGCAAAAACAGAAGCAGCCACAACAACGGCAACAGCAAAAACAGCAGCAGCAGAAAAAACAACAGCAGCATCAAAAACAACAGCAGCAGCAACAACAACAACAGCAGAAACAGCAAATTTCAAAGCAAATACATTTAAGATGGAACTAAAGGAAACAAAAGAACTATGTAAGTCGGCCATCGGCAATAATTTTTATATTAAAAGACTTAGCTTAGATAGGCATGCGATCCACTCTAATACAGTGGCTTATTGAAGGATTCGACGACGGAGTTCTTCTCCTACACCCCGAAGGGGGAGAAGCTGCAGACAATGCTGCTGAGGGGGTTAGAACCGTCGACTGACCCGTAGGAGCTCCTTGCACTGCTGAAAGAGAAGGAGTGCGAAGGGCTCAAATTCGTGGGGGTCAAGCCATTTGTCACGGCTAGAGCCAAAAGGGAGAAGCGGAAACTACCGTTCTTCCTGGTCCAGCTAAGTCCCAACAGCAAACTGGATGGTCTAAGGAGTATAAAAGTCCTGGACTACCAGGTTGTACACTGGGAAAAATTAAAGAGGAGCGAAAACATTTTACAATGTGTTCGCTGCCAAAGGTTCGGACACTCCGCGTCGAACTGCGAAATGCAACCTCGATGCGTGAAGTGGGGAAAGAACCACAAGTCAGAGGAATGCGCTCTAGGTAAGGACGGAGCGTCGGAAAAAAGCCAACTCTCTTGTGCTTTATGTAGGAACACGGGACACACCGCAAATTATCGGGGTTGTCCCAAATTCCAATACATCAAAAGAGTAAATCTGGCCCGGCAGCAGAAAGTGGAAGTTAAACGTCCACTCGTGCAGGCACAAACACCAGCCGTTACTCCCCAAATTACCTACGCCCAAATGGCGACAGGAAGGGGTACTACGGTACAACAAGCAAAGGTAGCTTCTCAGGCCCTGACCTGACATCTTGCTCTCTATTCAGGGGCAGATGGCTCAGCTTCAGCGTCAAATACAGGAACAGGCTACGCACCTCCAGTCGTAATGGGTACGTACATGGAGGAGCAAACCCTGAAAGTCCTTGCAGTGAATGTTAATTCACTCATTAGGTTCGAACGACGAGCCACACTGTTTAAGTTGCTTAAAGACCAAGCCCCTGATGTGCTTTTGGTTAGCGAAACTAAGCTTACCGAAAGACACAAAATGAGGCACAGAAGATACAAAGTAGTACGGAGAAACCGCCCCAACTCCATTATGGGGGGAGGGGTTGCGATCTTTGTAAGAAAAGGAATACATTTTAAAAGAATATACAGTCGTGTAGTACGTAAGTTCGAGGTACTGGAAGCATGCATTGTATATATCCATCTCCGTAGCGGAAAGCGGTTGTACATGGTGTCTGTCTATGCTCCTAAGGCTACTCAATCCACCTTATTCATCTCGGAGCTTGAGACAATTTTTCGATTCCTGAGGCTGGAATTGGAAGACAACTATTTTATTACAGGCGGAGATTTTAACGCCAAACATAGTGATTGGGGAAATAATATACCAAACACTAGAGGGAACCTACTATTCAATTGGTGGGGTCAGCACAATGTGATGTATCGACTCGGTCTCAAAGCGACGGATAGTCCGTCGTTTCCCAGACACGGGTCCTATTTGGATCTCCTGATGTTCGCTTCACGAATACAACTGACGTGCACTAACCAACAAACTACAAATTGTCTACGCACTTTCGTGTGTGACAGTGACCATTGCGGTCTCAGCACCGAAATAACTGTTCCCAACGAAAATGCGGAATTGGAAGAGTTTGTGCAAAGGCATTCCTATAATTATAGTAGGGTACGCTGGACACACTTCACCAGAACACTGACGAGAGCACTCTCCTCGAATTCGCTCTACCCACCGTCCTGTCAAACGAGGAGATTGACAGGTATCTTAGACTAATGGACGAGACAATCAAACGAACTATGGACAAAACGATACCTCGGTATCAACACACTGACGACGAAGACTTATTCCGCAACGCGACGATTGATGCACTGCACTGACATAAAAGTAGACTGCTGTCAAGACTAAAAACCTTGTACAGAATTACAGAAATTCTGTAAGTTTGTATTGGAACAATAAAATTCAGGCTGTAAACACCAGCAACCCGATTATGTTCCCGCAAATAAATAAAATATTTCGAAGAAATAATCAAAACGACCTTCCATGTCTCAAAATCGCCCGAACGATGAACAACGAACAAATACTTGTAGCAGCAGGTATCGATCCAAATGAGGCAGTTGATGATGACAATTTCTTTGTGATCGAGGATCCGCAGAAGAAGGTAGAGGCTATAGGAGTGACTTTCCAGGAAGTGTACAAGGCAAATGACATCATTGGCCCGAGCCACGACCTGGAGAGTCGAGTCCTTGTGCACAATTTCTGCCTTCGAAATGAAATTGTGAATTGGCGATTCGAGAACTCGGGTTTCATCCAGTTCAGTGACGAGAATATGGCAAATAATGTTATCACCAACGAAAGGGTATTACCACCTTTCATTTCGAAGGAAGAGCTCCAAACGATCTTCGAATCGCTGAGAAGTAAGAAAACAGTGGGAACCGATGAAATACCGCACATTGTGCTTCGACATCTCCCACTAGAAGCGGTGGACATTTATACCACCCTGTTTAATAATGCAATGAATAATGCACATTATCCAGCGCATTGGAAAACTGCGGTGGTACATCCCATTCCCAAAAGGAATAAAGATACTTCCAATCCGGCGAATCTCCGCTCGATCAGTCTTCTTCCAAACATCAGTAAGGTTTTCGAGAAGGTGATCAATAGAGTCCTGACTGAGTGGGTTGAGGACAAACATATAGTTCCGGATAATCAATTCGGTTTCAAAGCGGAACATGATATCATTCATGCCGCGTCTAAACTGGCTTCTGATATCCAATGGAACAAAGGCAAAAAACAGTGCACTGGTGCTTGCCTGATTGACTTGGAAAAGGCCTTCGATACCGTATGGTTAGAGGGACCCTTCTTCAAGCTGGACAGGTTGGGCATTAGTAAACCACTTCTGTTTTTTTTTTTTTGATATGCTCTCCAGTAGACAGTTCATCGTAAAGAATGGCGATGTGACTTCCGCTGGAACATTTAACAATAAAAACGGTCTGCAACAAGGTGCGGTAAATTCGCCGATCCTATTCAACATTTACTCAAGTGATCTGATAGGTTCATTTCACCATGCCATAGCGTACGCAGACGACTTAATCGCGTACAGATCGGGTCCAAAGATTGAGGTCATTAACATGCTTTTGCAACGTGACTTCGACAAAATTAAGCGATATTGCGACGGGTGGAAGTTGAGAATCAACTTTCAGAAGTCGGAAACCATTCTGTTTAGGACGCGTTTGTCTGGGGCCTCTTGGGATACCAGAAAGAATTGGCGAAAGTTCTCTATCGTCGGACAACGTGGACAGCCACTTGCTTGTCGAAATGTAGTCAGATACCTTGGGATCTGGCTAGATCAATATCTGTATTTTAACAAACATATAGATGTTGCTCTGGCCAGAGTCAGAGGTGCTTTTGCCTTACAAAGAGACTGTTTTATAACAGCCAACTCGATGCGAGGGTGAAGGTGATCTGCCACATGGCCCTTATCAGGCCCATGCTTGTATTTGGATGTCCTGTGTGGTTCAACGTGAGAGCAAGTTTATTGGAAAAGATTCGGGTGTTTGAGAGGGCTTGTCTTAGGACTTGTCTTCGCTTATACAGAACACAAGAATCTGAGTACATAAAATTCTATCCTAGTGAGGTCTTATACAATAGGGCGAACCTAATAAGAGTGGACAATTTCGTCATTAAGTTGACTCGAAGGCATATTGCAAGATCAATGACCTCATCGAACAACCTGATCTCCGGGGCTTACTACCCTAATTATATGTATCACGAGAGAGTTCGCTTTAACGGCTTTATTCCTCCAGAAGCGTTCCTCTACCTAGATAGTAAAGGTCTGATCCAGGACACATTTGCGGTGCCGCTAATTTTCCACGTCGCGCGAACAGCTGCGGACAGGCGACTCAACTACGACAGAGACGTCGCACACGGCAGTGCGGAGCGTCTCCGGTTCAGTAGGGCGGTAGGGAGTCGCGGCAGGAGAGATGTTGCTCAGCAGCACCAATAATTTTGGTGGCTTTTTGAAGGAGAGGATGCGTCGTCGTCGAATTACTCTAGTACTTGCTAACTTCATGTGAAGCAAAGTTGGTCGTCTAATTTTTTCTTTTAGCCATGGCCGGCTTACATAGGAGTAAGTTAGATTTAAGAAAAAAATAAAAATAAAAACCAAAGAAAAAATTAATAAAAATAAAAAAAATTAAAAAAAAAAATACATATATATGCATGCATATATCTATATATTAGGTATATATATATCATGTATGTATATATAATGTATTAAATGTAAGTAAATTAGGATTTATTTCTAGGTAGGCTGTAGGCTTTTAGTTTTAAGTTTTATAATAAAATTAAAATTAGAAAAGTCCATACACTAAGTTTTTTCTTAAAAATGTTTTCTTAGTTTAAGTTGTATTGTCGTAACTATAAGAATAAGAATAATATCTGTTCTAAACGCGAAAGACATAATTTTTAAGCATTATGTTTAACATAGAGTGCCCGCATGGGGCCAGTAAGTTAGTATAAGATTATTTTTTTATCTAGCATGTAAGAGTAAATTAAGTACATAAATAAAAATGCATAAAAACTGATACGCTAGCTGAGCGAACATGCCAAAAGTGGTTTGCACGATTTAAAAGTGGTGATTTTGGCTTGGAAGACGATGAACGTTCTGGGCAGCCAAAAAAGTTTGAAGATGAAGAACTGGAAGCATTACTCTATGAAGATTGTTGCCAAACACAAGAAGAGCTCGCAGAATCTTTGGGTGTCACTCAAGCAGCCATTTCAAAACGTTTAAAAGCAGCTGGATATATTCAAAAGCAAGGAAATTGGGTTCCGCATGAACTCAAGCCGAGAGACGTCGAAAGGCGGTTTTGCATGTCCGAAATGCTGCTGGAACGCCACAAAAGGAAGTCATTTTTGCATCGGATTGTTACCGGTGAGGAAAAATGGATTCATTACGACAACCCCAAGCGCAAAAAATCATATGTGAAACCCTGTAAACCAGCCAAATCAACGGCAAAGCCGAATATCCATGGCGCGAAAGTAATGCTCTGTATTTGGTGGGATCAGATGGGTGTGCTGTATTATGAGCTGCTAAAACCGGGTGAAACCATCAATGGACAACGCTACCGCACACAATTAATCCGTTTGAAGAGAGCAGTGGCCGAAAAACGCCCGGAATATGCGACCAGACACGAGGCAATAATTTTCCATTACGACAACGCTCGGCCCCACATTGCTATTCCGGTTAAGTACTATTTGGAAAACAGTGGATGGGAAGTCTTACCCCACCGGCCTTATAGCCCAGACCTTGCCCCTTCTGACTACCATTTGTTCCGGTCGATGCAGAACGCCCTCACTGAAATACGGTTCACATCAGAGCAGAATATCAAAAATTGGCTTGATTCATTCTTGGCTGCCAAGCCGGCGCAGTTCTTTTGGGATGGGATCCACAAATTGCCAGAAAGATGGGAAAAAGTCATAGCTTCAAATGGGCAATACTTTGAATAATACTATTGTACATGTTTTTCTTAAATAAACGTTCAAATGTTGAAAAAAAAACCGAATTAAGTTATATACCCAATACATAAATTTAAACAGATTCAATAAATATATAAATGAATGATAAACGGAGAAAAAAAATATTACAAACAACCTTTAGAGTATAGCTTAAATCCATTATTAACATATTAAGATATCAATGAAAATGTAATAAATGTAATTCTAGCCTTGTATTAAATAATTACAAACAAGCTTTAGAGTATAGCTTAATACAAGGCTAGAATTACATTTATTTATTTTTATTTCATTGATATCATAATATGTTAATAATAGACTGTTAGCATATGAGTAATAAAAGCGATAGATTATCATTTATATTTATTTTTTATATATAAACTTTTACAGTTTGTTAATAAAAGCGATGCATTGTATTTTGTATCCAGGCTGGACAAAATTCGAGAGACAACACACCACTGAGGAGTTCCGTTTTGGTTTATATATGCTGTCTATTCACTATGAGGTCGAGTGTTTTTAATGTCTTGTGTAGGGCAATGTGGAACAACGGACATTGGCCTATGTTCAGTATTTTGTGTTTGCTTGTTGTGTACAGTTTATTGTTCCATTTGTTTACACCTAGTAATGTTTCTTTGTTATAATGTCAGCGATTGACTATGTGTCGCAACAGTTGTAGTTCGTGTTTGCGTATTATTTGGGATTTTGTTTTTGTGTATCATGTAGCGTTTATTGTTCCATTTGTTTATGCCTAGTAATGTCTGTTTGTTTATATTTGTTATAATGTCAGCATTTAGGCGGGCATTGTCCCGATTGACTATATCATGTTTGGTATAGCGTTTCCTGATATTACTCCCCCCTCGTTAGTGTGAGGCTCCGACGAATTTTTTACAATGAGTTTTCTTACAAAATGGTTTCTGCAACCTATGATTAATACTATGATAAACGATATACGTATATATTACAATGTGTAAAGAAAGATTTTCGATATTCTTATAGTAAATTTTATTTTCTATTTCTAAAATTCTATCCCGGTTTTCTATATTTTTAAAGTGGATTTCTTCCAGCTTTACATTCGGAATCGTATGTTTTTCGTTAATGTTTTTCGTTAATGTTTTTCGTTAATATTAATGAGGAAATTTGGTAGTATAAAATGATCGACAATTTCTTTATTTGAATTGGAAAACGTTTTGTCTTTTATTCTAATAGAACAATTGGTAAGCTTGACATGTTTAGTTCCGCTTATGTTTATGTTTAAACTATTACAATTATGGTAAAGTTCTACCGTATTTAAATTTTTGGTTACAATTAACTCTTCTTTTACTTCTCTTATTTCTTCAGCGTCATTCTTTAACATATTACAGTTAGTTTCTTTAAATGATATGATATTTTTAATACATGAGTCTTTTATTTTGATTAAATTGTTTTTTTTGGTTATCTTTGACATTATTATCATATAAAAGATTATTTTGATCGACAATAATATTATGACTTTTTAAAAATATAGTTTTATTATATATTGTAGGTAGGGGCTCAATAAGTAAGCGTCTTTTTTGAAAATTGGGGAGTTAGTACAATTATTATTATTTGATTGTTGTAAAATGTTACTACTATTTTTATTTGTTGCAAAGCCTCGAAGTCAGAGATGGTATTTAGCTCCTGCGGTGTTAAAATATTTCTCGAAAGTGATCCTAATCTACTTGTCATTATGATTTCTTCGATGTCGTCTATATTGTTAATTTGGTAAGTGTATTGGAGAAGGGAAAGTTCGTCTTGAAGGTTATCAAGTTTTTTAAGTACGGTGTTACTAAAAGTATTAAGGTGTGTCTCTATTAGCTTCTGTTGGTTTCTTATGTGGGTAGTCATATTTTTGATCTGGTCAGAAATTTGATTATTTATTTTTATTTGTTGGTTACTAGCGAATATAAGAGTATGATTATTCTTTTCGAGTGTATCAAGTTTATTCCTAATTTCGATTTCGTCATCGCTGTCTAGGGTTTCTGCTAAGAACTTATGTCCTTTAACTGTAATATTAAAAAGGCCTTGTTTTTGTCTATCATGGGGTCTTAAAAAATTAATTTTATCCCCTAAAATTTGTAAATTATATCTAATTGTATTAATTATTGGAGTAATCAGGCTCGTGTTACGTTCTAAGATATCTACGCTGCGTTGGAGCTCTTCTCTAGTATTTTCGTATTCGGTGGTGTTAATGATGTGAAGTAGCTTTGTGTATCCGTTTATAACTTTGACGTTGTCGAGTTTGAATATTATAAATCCATTATTGTGTGTTAAGTCTTCAATTTGCCAAATGTTGTCCATTAATTTGAAGAGATAGGAACAGTATTATCCCCAGTATTGACATCATTGCTACCTGTGATAGTACGGTTTTTGTTACTAACATTGAACTTAAGAGCGTTATTATTTTGAAATTTTCTTTTCTTCCTTACATGAGTTTTGTAATATTTAAAGTTATTTGTCTTATCTTTTACATGGTCTTCATCTAAAAATTCGCAATATATTTTCCTATAACGAGGATGATTTTTTCCTCCTCTTATTTCCTTAATAAAATTTATTCCTGGTTCAATTATGACATTATTCCTAGCTTTATTACTCGTAAGTTTAGATATTACATTGGATTTATTTTGAAAAAGTAGGTCTCGAATTTGTGGATATTCCTCGTGTTTTATCTTTCCCTGTACAAAATCGAATGGTTTACGTTTGGTTGTTGAATGAACACTATTACTATAGTAACCGTTTATGAGTATAAGTTGTTCTTCGATGGGCAAATGTTTTTTTCTGTATTTTAAAAACGTAAGGTGCTCATTAATAGTAGAATGCAGCCTCTCGATGTGTGCATTACCAGTGTGGTTTGAATTGGAGGTGAAATGGATATCGACCTCCTTTTCTTTGAGAAAATCTCGCATTAATTTGGATTTCATTCTTAATTATTTTTTCTATATGTCCATAGATGCTCATATATTTTAGTATTGCTTTCCTAAACTCTCGTTCACTTCTGTTTTCTATTTTGGTAAAGAGGGCTATTTTGCTAAACTTGTCTATCATTATGTTGCGGTAAAATTTGCCACAACATGCTGGACTCTTTTTCCTTGAAACCTTCGCTTCACTCCTTCGAACCTTCCCTTTGCAACAGTTGTTCGTCCAAAATTCTGAGAGAGTGATGGGCGCATTAGCCATCAGCATCTTGGAAGGACAACATAAATAGGTACGACGGACGGTCAAAAAAATAAAACTCGAGGAAGAACCCCGCAGAGCAGGCGGACGGTTTGGTACAACAGCGCAAGGAAAGCGCTATAGGTTTTGGCTGTTGTGCAGGGGCCCAACACGAAATAGCCGACCCTTGTCCCAAATGTTGTTTTGTCTCCCCCAATGGGTAGTCTCCAGCCTTAAGTAGAGCTAAGGCATCCGCTCCATCCTTCCAACTCCTAACCCCTTCACCTTTTGACCCGCCTTGTCTGTTATGTCTGTTGTCGCTTTGTAGGTACGTATTTGCGAACCTGTGGATTCTTCCAATCCCGGACTTCTGCCTTTACGCTCCTCGGAAGTGACAACTAGTAGGTCCATCCGGGAAAGACAGAGCCAGACGGACGGCCAGGAACACTCTGAACATATGGCGGGCGGCCATATTATTTGGACTACACACGTAGAGCCAGATGGGCGGTCTGGAACCCTCTGTGCAAATGAAACATCTACAACCCGCCACGTTGCCTAGAGCCAGGCGGACTGCTTGCAACTCTCTGCAACACACACCACACCCAAAAAAAAAAAACACAGCAAACGAAACAGAAGACAGAAACAAAAACAAAAAAACAAACAAAAAATTGCACAATGAAAAATAAAACATAATTAATGTAAGGAGTGGGACGCTATCTGATATTCCCTTTTCTCCCCCTCCAAAATCTGCACGGAAGCCCACCGGGTCCACCTTTCATAAGGGAATTTAATTCGAGAAAAGTTTCCTTCTTCCTCCGTCACTTTTCAAAAGTTTAACCTAAGATCCCTAAATCCTGACTTACGAGTAGTTCCCCATTCGAAATCGCAAATGAATAGAAAAGGAACTTTCTTTGTCACCTCGACTTACTTCGGGGATCAAATTCGGGGAAAGGAGGGGTTATTTGAATTCAAGACAACTCAGGGGAAATGTTCACTCAGGCCGAAGGAAATCCCCAGAATTCGGAAATTTTCCCGAGGATCTGGGTAGTCAAAGTGGCATACTTGAGTGTATAAAAGAGCGGCCTAGCGGTGCGGCAAGCCATGGTTACACGCTCCAGCTAGGTAGCGGAGCGCTGTACACATATACCAGACATTGGGCCCGTTAAACGAGTAGATGTAATGCACGAATGTGTGGGTGAGTGACCAATGGTCTGAGTGGACATAAGTCGAATCAGGGCAGCCACTTCTTGGTTGACCGCAGCGCAGTACAGAGGTTTTAAAAAGAAAAAAAAAATAAAGAGATCTAGGTCCAAGTGACAAAGAAAGGAAGTAGAGAAAGGAAAATTTAAACAGCAAAACAAAAGAAAAAAAAAAAAACATTTAAGTGCAAGGTCAAAGGAAAAGAGGACAGGATCAGGGAACCACTGGGAGAACTGGGAAGACGAGGAAAGAAGGATACCACGCAAAGCTAAGTATTGTGTAGTAAGAGTGTATAGTGAGATCCCGGTAGGCTTTCGCCAAGGTGAAAAAAAAAATTATTACTCCGTACAAAGAAAGGCCCATTTGCCTTTCACGCGACCCGCTAGAAAAAAAATTAGTTTCAATCATTCGGGAAGGTGGACGATAGCTCTCACTCTTAAGCGGTTTCTACTACGGTAGTTTTAACTGCCGCTTGTCTTGTAACGTAAACCGTTTATACCGCTCAATTCATTTGTTCGAAAAAAAAGTCCGATCAATAAAATACCCGATATAACGTGACTTTCGACTTTTGTTGTGTTTTTTTCCTTCGTTTTAAGGTTTCGCAATTATTTACTAAAAAGATTGCGTGGCGCCTACGCACACATTTGCGTATTTTTATTTTTTTTTTTGAGATCTGCTACTTCCGTATATTTTTATTTCCATTTTTTTTTAACCATAAACCCACCCCCAACTGAGCAGCCGAAAGTGGCAGCACTCAACCTGCAGCCTGTTGCAAATTTCATTTTTTTGGTGTGTTTTGTTTGTTGGCGTGCAGTCCGCCATTACTGAAATAGCCACCACCTGTGCGGTTCGCGACCGCTTTGTTGCTTTTATTTTTGAAGTTTGATTCCTGTCGGCAGACCGGCTACTGAATAAATAGAATAATTATTAAAAATTGCAACAACCGCGGAAAAAAAATTGAAACAATTGACGCCCAACGTGTGGGGCCAGTGGAAAAAAATATATACGGAAATTCAAAATTCTAGTCACACTAAGGAATTCTGTCGTTTTGTTTACTCCGTGTTTTTGGTTTAGTGCTATTTACTTTTGGTTATTTTTATAGGTTCTAGTGAAGATTGTCAAGATATAACATATTATCCAACGTGGGAGAAGTGCCTTGTGGAATTCAATCAACGAGGGAATACATTGGATCGACCCCAGCTCGTAAGTACCCTGGGCTCCAAGTAGGTTAATTTGTTTGTGTTTTTCCACGTTGCCTTTCATTGGCAAATAAAACAAAAAAACAGCCAATATTTATCGGAACTTTATTGTATACATACTTACATATTAAATATCAACACATTTACATAATTACATTTTACAAATTACATATTTATTTTACATACATATTACATAAGGTATTACATTGCCTATGTTAGATTTGTATTTTCTCTGAAACATATTTACATACATACATACATATATACAAACATACATTGTTTTCGTGAAATCTTTTTTCTTTTTATGTGAAACATTATTTACTCGTATTTCCGCTTTGAGTCTAAGGATACAGTTTCGATCTTGTCATTTTGTTTTGTGTCGATTCCATCGCGTTCTATTGGTTAATTTTTATTTTCGTTCGGGTTATTGACCTAGGTAACCATCGGCTGAATATTTGTTGAGATAGGTCATTTCTTTTGTCATCTGTTTTTTTGATTTTAGAGGGTGCATTGGTTCTTTTCAGAACAATTGTCAGCGATGTGCAGATTTCTCTTCTGGGCTTGTCAGATTAGTTTCTTTTCTTTCGTTGACTGCGTGTTGCTTTGTTGTGTTACAGATTGTGTGAATAATTCTCCCCTATTCCATTATGTCGAAAATGGAAATTAACAGATTGTCCGCAGAGGAATTAACCTACAAAATCCTGGCTCGAGGTCTATCTGTACCGGCAAAAGATAGGGTAGATGCTATGAGGAAATCGCTTAGGGTGGCGAGGTTGCTTGAGCGGAGAGGTTCAATGGAAGCAACAGATTCGTCGTACCCATTTACATATGCAGAAGATTATGGTGCAGTGAAGGAAAAGATAGGAGAGGTCGGAGATCTTCTGAAAGACTGTTCTCGTAATCCCAATTCATCGGAATACTTGAAAGTCTTGACGAAGATTGAATGGTCAATGGCGAGACTAGATCGATCAAAGCCCGATACCAAAGAAGAAGTAGGAGGGCGACTGACTCTTAAGAATGGGCTGATCTTGCTACTAGGCGAATTGACCGAGGAGGAGACCGAGGACGAAGAAAAAAATGAAGCCGAGTAGGAAATCCAAGAGAGTAACTCGGTTGGAGTTTTCAGAACACCAATTCCTTCACCGAGATCTTCTGTTAGGGTTCCCTCCACCCTACAGCCGCGACAACTACCTCTTACACAGGAACCTCTAGTCATCGAGCGTACCACGGAACGAATTGATAAATGGAATATCAAGTTCACTGGAGAAAGATGTGGTTCTTCAGTGAACTCCTTTCTAGAGAAGGTCGACGAACTCCGTAAGGCGCGCGCAGTTCCTGAATCACTCTTGTTTAGGTCGGCGGTAGATCTTTTTAGCGGGAAGGCATTACTTTGGTATAGGGCGATCAGGGAAAATGTAGGTAACTGGACTGAATTGGTTAGGGAACTCAAATTAGAATTTTTACCACCAAACTACGACGATGCGTTACTTTGTGTACAATTTAAAGAAGAAATACATGTACTAAAAGAAGAAAATCAAAAACTTCGGGAAAATAAGGAGAATAAAAAAGATTTTTGAAAAGCCGGACAAAAAGATATTGATGAATTTTGCACCGATGAGAAAGAGCTTGCTAACGAACTATGTCAACTAACAAAAGAAAAACTGTGTCATCTTCTGAAATAACATCACGAAAAGGCAAACAGTTTGAAAAATCTTCAACGTCCACTCAACTATTCCCATTCTCTGCCGCCGCCAATCATAGTAACATATGATCTAAACTATCAACACCTATATTCACTACTCAAAAAGAATATTAGAGCATAATTTCTTATTAAAATTACTAATAAAAATAACAAAATAAATATTTATGACTTTGAAAAGTACAGGAACTTAACAAGGATCTTGTCATCGTGTAGAATCATCAAACAACTTGGTACTCATACGACGACAAGCAAACAAGGCAAAGCAAGGTTATAATGAAAAAATCAGCATAAAAGCTACCAACCAGATCAAATTAATTCAGATCTAAAATAAGAAGGTTCAAACATCTTAAGTGTTGCAAATAAGCTGAAATGGAGCACAAAAGAACCTCTTATGATGTTTTTACTTAGCTCTGAGTTGGCGGAAGACATTAAAAAGATCTACGGAACAAACAAATTTTTAGATAGTATTATAACAATAGAATCAATTAAGGCTTCTAAGTTAATCCCACAATGGATAAATTGTCAATGCTTTTGTCACTAAGAACTAGTGTTGTAAGCAACCTAAATCTGATAAATGCACAGGTGTCCACAGCACACTCTTATTCTCCAAACCACCTGTAGTATTACCCAAATGTAGTAATTGCATTGGAGAACACCTAGTCGTGGATGTACCTCACAAATGAAAAATCTATCGGAGCAGATTCCATACCCAAGCGAGACGGTGCATGTAATAAATGGAAAGTCAGACAAGGCTACCTTAAATTATACACAAGTAGTCAAAAAATATAAAACTTCTAGAAAAAATAGATCAATATTCACAAATCCAAACAAATGCTTAAGTTTCTTGAAATTATATTATACATAGAACGTTCTGTGAGTACAGAACAGAGTTTTAAGTTATACTAGAAATAAATGAAATTAGCGTACGTTTGGTCTTTAAATCACAAGAGGGGAAATGCAATAATTATTAAGAAATCTATTGAGCATTTCGAAGAAGATAACTTGCGCACGGAAGAGTTCCAAGCTCTAACCGTATCTGTTACAGGTAAACAACAACGACTACTTCTTACGTCAGTCTATAGCCCACCGAGGCGTAAAATCAATTGCGAACAGTACAAAAATCTATTACTGAAACATAAACACAGATTTATAGGGGGCGGTATTTTCAATGCTAAAAATACACGCTGTGTCCCATACACAGTGGTCCCAGCTGACCACTACAAAAGGACGTAAGTTATTAAAAACGATCCAAGAGGAAGGTTGCGATTTTTATTTCTACGGGTGATCCAACATATTGTTCTAAAGATAGGGATAAAATACCAGGTGTAATGAATCAAGTATTTCTTCTTTTGTTAATTATTAAGAAGACCTGAGTTCGGATCAAGCTTATATTTGCCCGAATATCAGAAAAAAGGAAAGTTAAGAACATATAGCAACGTACGAGATATCCACCCCACAAATCTCAGCTTAATAGATTACCCGAATTAATAAGAGACCAGATGAAGGACTTTAGAAACCAATATTTTATCGATTTATCGATTTATGAATAAGCATACTGCTAATAAACAAACTGAATATTCTCTTTGGAAGTGCACCAAATACCTAAAACGTCCAATAAAACAAAACCCACCTTTGAGAACAGTTGGGCAAAAAGCAATAACGAAATGACCTTCCAACCTAACGAATCTCAAATTGATGAAATATGGCCAGAAGTAGAACAGTGGGATGAAAAAATTGCTTTTGTAGTCATCGAATTCTCGAACGAAAAAAATCAACTGGATACGACTTAATAACTGTTACAGGAACTGTTACAAAGGACTTTTCTCAAGCTGGCAATTTTAATAAATGCGTGTTTTAACTTGAAATGGTATGTTCCCAATCACTGGATAGTAGCGGACGAAATCATGATCCCCACACTAGGAAAAGATGTTCATGAACCATCATCTTGCTGACCAATCTCTCTTTTGCATATTTTATAGAAATTGTTTGAAAAAGTTTTCTTACAAAGGCTAAGTCCATTTATAACTGGCTGAAATATGATACCAGAACATGAATTTGGTTTCAGAGATACACATTCTACCATAGAGCAAGTGAATCGTTTTACTAACGTCATCAACAAAGCTCTGGAAGATAAAATGGTATGCTCAGCAGTTTTTCTAGACGTCGCACAGTGACTCATTTAGGCAAAAGTTCTTACATAATTCAATTTTGGCGTGGGTCTATAATACAATTTTTTTAAATTCACTGGATTAACAAATGTTTGGAACTCTGGCAATCGAAAAAAATATTTCATGTGGATCAATGGTTTTGCTTCCAAAGTCAGTAAAAGTTGAGTAGTTTTAAGGTTACCTAAAAATTTACTTTTTATTTTTTCTTTAGGTCTGGTTGCAAAAACTAGGTAAAGGGTTTCAAAAAATCATTTCTTTTCCGTTTTGTGTGATATATGGTATTTGTTTAATTGTAAAATCATCACGGTTTTTTTTTAATTTTTTTTTTTTAAACCTATTTAATTTATTTTGTTCTGAAACACTCTTTCCGTCACACTGCTTGAGTTTAAAAAATAGGTCGGAAAGGATCAACAGAAAATTAATTTCTAAATTATGCAAATTAGTAAAATGTATGTATTCTATATATAAAAACTTGGTGCGGGAACTTGCATTCCTTTACTCCAGAAAGATTTGATTTGCAGAAGTCAGCCAAATTGTTTTTTCTTTCTCTATCTATCTCTAAATTCAAACCCAAATTTTCATTTTTCTTGCAATGAGTAATTGCACATTTATTATTGGTTTTCTTCCAAAATATTGTTATACGATACCAATTTAGGGATTACTGTTATGTTAGAAATTATTAGCCAAAAAGTAAGAATGAGACATTGTGCGATGAACATCAAATAAATTTTGTTGAAATAAAGTTAATAAAGCCTGTCATATTACATGGTGTTAGAGGTAAAAACAATAAAGTCATTGTGTAAAAAAGCAATGAGATATCAAATTAACCAGAATTACACCATACTTGGAAAATTAATCATAGTTAGAATTTACAGTAAAATAACACAACCTCACAAAATGGTTGATGAAGGTCAAAATCGTACATGCATTGGATTGTACGAAAATTGTCACAGGGTGGCCAAAATGAAAGCTAAATTTCATAGTTTGGATGATCGCAAATGGGAAAAGCAAAATAGCAACATTCAGTTGATTATTGGGTGAACAAGGAATTACAATCTACAATTCATTGTATCCAAATGATGGGTCTGTAAAGTCAATGCTTGGAATTGACATACCGGCGCCAACAAATGCAAATCCAGATGCGGTTCAACGAAGAACATTAGATGAAGGGATTAAAAAATTTAATAAATATGCCACAAAAAATATTATGTACTCGTATAATAGGATGTAGACTTGTAACGATTTTGCAAAGCAAAAGAAATCATATGTTACATTTGTCCAAAAAAGTGTCATTTCGTCAGTACGTGTCGACAAAAAAAAAAAGGAGCCACAATAAAAGAAGGATGACGAAAGCCGTACTAACAACAACAATAACAATGGAAAACCAAAAATTGGCAGCGTGCATTGGGGTGATGATACATAGTTAAATTAGCTAGTTGTGACAGTATTAGAAACACGCTTAATATTCAAATAAATTACATGTAGAATAAATTCTTTTAGATTAAATCGAAGTTATTGGACAAAAGAATATTAGATAGCAAATCAAGTAGTTAAATTCAAAACCGATACCGGAGCTGATATAAATTGCATTCCGGTAAATCTAGGTAAATGACAGTTGGATTAAAAAATCAGCAACATGGCTTTCCTGTATTCGATTATAGCAATAAAAGGGTTAAGATCTTAGGACTGTTCAATTAAAATGCATTGATTTAAAAACAAAAATGGAATACTCGTAATCTATCTTTTTTTTTGGTTGTCGGTTGTCGTTGCAGATTTTAACCGAAATTTGCATTAAATTCTTGCTCAGAATTCGGAATTATTAAACGGGTTGATATTATTAAAATTAGAGTGCCTAATGAGTCATTTCTTGAACAACACAAGTATGCTTTTTATGGGATTTGCCAAATTACTAGGTGAGTATAAAACCTATTTAAAAGAAAATTCGAAGCCAGTGCTTTATAAAAAACGGATACCTCATCCATTAATGGGTTAATTAAAAATGGAACTTCACATCGGATCTTTTGGATGTTTTAAATTCACCCGTTTGCCTTTTGCTCACCGGAAATGTTTCAACGTACAATTATACAATTGTTAGGTGACATCCCTGGATCGTATATCTATTTTGACGACATTTTAATATATGCGGAAAGCTCTAGAGAACCTGAGAAAATTTTAAAATTAGTTATGGATCGTGCACGGTAGTATAATGTCAAATTTAATTCAGAAAATATTCAATATCGAAAAGAGTCTGCTAAATTCATGGAAAACATAATTATTTCGAACAATCAAATTAAAGCGAGTAAAGAATATTGTGAAGCAATTCTGGGGATGGAGAGACCATAAGACAATTCGGGAGTTTTACGTTTTCCAGGATTATTAAAATGCACTAACTATTTTAATGTTTTATTCCAAATTTATGAAAAATAACAGCTGAATTGAGAAATCTAACAAGATTGGATGTCGATTTTCAGTGAAATGACAAACACGAATTGGAATTTAAAAAATTATTGAATATTGTTTCATCTGAATTAGTTTTGGCAATGTATGATCCTAGGTGGCGGTGTTTTCTCAGACAAGCTAAATCTAAGCCTCTCCCTCTGTCTTCCAAATCACTGTAACGTGTTCCGAGTGTTTGGCGTGCTTGACGTGTTTGGCGATGAAAAAAGCTCTGCCATGGCTGAAGAAAAACGTGATATTTGCAAAGGATATCCGCATCTTTTCCGATAGTCAGGCCGCTATTAAGTCCCTGGAGTCAGTCTCATTAAATTCTAGAACCGACTTTGAATCTTCACCTTTATTGAGAAATTTCAGGGAACTATAGAGCTGACGAACTCGCCCTATTCTACCGGAAAAGGGTAGCATCGGTATACCAATTGCTACGTGCTAATAAAAGAACAGACCAAACAGACCTGGCCAAAGCTGGATCTGAATCGCTCTAAATACGAAACAGCTCAGCGCCATAATAGGTGTCAACACTGGACACTGCCTTATAGGCAATGCAAGAAGGCTTGGCGCCTTTGCAAGTGAGCTGCATGGATAAGGAGGAAGAGGAGACAATCTTCTCACATCATAGACTTGTGATACCCATAAAATTGCAAGGTACGCTGAAAAAGTGGTTACATAACCCACATTTGGGCATTGAAAAAATACTAGCATGGGCAAGACAGTTGTATTATTGGCCTGGGATGAATAAACAAATAAGGTAAATGGTTAAATCAAGCACTGTTTGGGAAAAATTTTAACGGAACAATCAAAAAGAAACATTGATTCAGGAAGAATCACCGAAATATCCATTTCATATGGTGGCAATGGATTTATTTGAATATGCGGGACGTGATTTTGTTGCTATTACTGATTCATATTCAAATTTTCATATTTCTATTTCGCTAAACAAACAAATTAATAGGGAATTTGGTGAATATGCATCGGAATTTAACATTAAATTTAAGTTTTTAAGTCTACGTTATCCTCGAAGTAATGGTCTAGTTGGAAAGGACGTGGCAATTGTCAAGAATATCCCAAAGCGATATGAGGCAAATGAAATTGCTTTTTTTTTTTTTTTTTTATAATTTACGCGCGCCAAAGGGGTTATGAATACCCTTACACTGTTGCCAGGGCGCGGGCGGAAAGGTAGAAGGAGGAGAAAGGAAAGTTTGTGATGTAGTGGTTTGAAACTCAGGTGTGTTTGGTTTCGATATTGACTCTCCAGGGGTGGGAGTCCGAATAGGACGGAGAGATTTTCTTCACTCGGAATGGTGAGGTTGTGAATTTTAACGGTTATTTTGTGCTTGAAAACCCTACAACAGTTCCAATTGCACAAATGAAAACTTGCCGTGGCTAGGATTCGAACCTTGACCTTCCGAGTGAGAAGCGATTGCTAGTACCACTATACCACGGCCACCCCATGCTATCGCATCAATACCGGATATTGGAATACAAGCATTCAATTGCCGTTTAAAGCCGAAAATAAGTATTTAAAATTTTGTTGGTTAACCGACAATTTAAATGCGACATTCAACGCAGTTGATTTCGAATTATTGTGTACACAGATTAAAAAAACGTTGTTTTGAGAGAAACGCGTTTAAAGTTTCTATATAAGTATTGTATATATATATATATAACGATATGCATGTAGTTGGTTACATCATTATTACCACCGTTAAGCATTTTTCTTAAAAACCGCTTTAGTTTTTGCATATGTATCTATATTTTCTTCAGTCTGTTGGATGCCATAAAAGCATTTTTTTGTGGCCTATTTGTACGTCGCTACCTTTCTCTATCATCTCTTGAATATGTCTGCATGTTATATCTCGGAAAATATTTTAAATATTAATTGTACATAACCTTTAGAATATTTTGATGTAATTAAAAAAATGATTTCAAATTTTAGGAATTACACACTACACTGCTATGTCCCCTTAATCACTACATACCTATTTCGTTATACAAATTTATTTATTGATAAAAATAATATTGTGTTAGAGTTTTAAAAAGAATTCTTGTGGAATCCAATTTCCATTTAGGAAGGAAAAAGGGAGCCAATAAAGTGTATTAACTTAAGTATATTGACATCACCGTTTTATCTGTACAAACGAATAAAGCAATGACAGCTGATTGTATATTTCTACTCGACTTCAAAATAAATTGAAATTCAAGTGCGAAAATAAAACGTCAACCCAATGTTAGTAGTAGATTCAATGAAAATATAGTAGATTCTTTGAAAAAGTCAAGTTTAAGTAAAAGCTGACTATTAAAACATTATTGGTGCGCTTTGGACTTAAGTGTGTATTAATATTTAATTCAACACCTTTTTTAAGTCTCGGCTAATGATTCGTTATTAGTAAGGCCCATATACTTTACGAATAAAAAAAAAAGAAGGCATATCTCTGTATAGATTCCTGGTGTTTAAGTTCCCAATTCGAACACAGCTAAATATCTATGGATAAATTTAGATGGAAAGAACATATAAAAAAGAAAAAAGAAGAGCTTAATTTTAAATTAGGAAAACTTAACTGACCGATTGGTAGAAAATCGCCGCTATGAACACATAATAAACTTTTAATTTATAAAGAGATACTGAAACCAGTATTGACATATGGTATTCAACTATGGGGTGTACGAACTGTCCGAACCAATATTTCCATAATTCAACGGTTCCAAAACAGTTGTCAGAGAAATCGCCAAGGCTTTTTAGTACGTCCGAAACTCGGACTTACATTGCGAACTAAAACTACAAACGGTAGAAGAGACTATCTCCAAATACTCGTATGCAAGAACGCATTTCATAAAGCTCAGACAACATACCAACCACAAAGCAATAAGGCTGAGTGGACAGACCCGATGACTCAAGCAAGTAAAACTACTCGATATATGTGATTAAATGTTTAGTAAACAAATTCTATAAAAAATTCGTTAATTCATGTAATACTTAAACATAAAATGTTAGATACACTTCATTTTAATAAATTAAAACTGCTCCTCAATTTAACAACTTCATAACGTTTCAATAAAAAAAAAATAGCAAAATTATTTAAAAGGTGTGAAAGGACCAAATGTTCGTTTGGTCGTTAAGACAAATTAGAAATTTACAAGGAAAACTCAAACCACTACTCCGGTTTATTTGAAATGTTGCAAGGTATATTTCTATTAAATGTATTCGAGTTCTTATAATAAGATTTGACAATGACATACATACATATGCATTTCTCGCATAATCGATTAATATCCCAACATGTTTATTTTGACATCTAACTTCCCGTTCTACAGCCGAAGAGCACTGATGTGAACGAATCAGAAACGAATATGAAGAGCAGAGAGTACTATCGTCAGCAAAGGAATGTAGTGGATTAGAATTAGCAAACAAGATATCGTTTATAAAAATTAAAAAGAGTGTCGGAGACAGAACAGAGTCCTGGAGCACACCAGTATTTATTTTGTGAATATTAGAAATGAAACCATCCAAGACTATTTGAATTGAACGTTTCGAAAAGTAATTTCTAATACATTGAAGAAAAAGTCGTCGATCCTAAAAGCAGACAGTTCGACAAAAGAGCCTGATGCCAAACTCTGTCAAACACCTTAGAAATATCAAGTGCAACTATCTTGCTTTCGCCAGATTGATCTACGCTTTGGTTCCACTTTTCGGTGATTCATGCCATCAAATCAGTAGCGGGCCTCTTGCTACGAAAACCGTACTGCCGGTCATTGAGAATTTTTCATGTTTCAAGATATTTCATGAGTCGACGGTATATCAGCGTTTCCATGACCTTGGAAAGAAGAGACGTAAGTGCAATGGGCCGGTAGAAGGATGGGGAAGAGAATTCACAGTGCAAACAGATTGCTGCCCAGCCTTGTCTAAAGAGCTGACACCTGGAATGTCATTACAAATGAGCGTTGGGATGGATGATGGGCAGAATTTGTAATACCATATTTTTGACGAACAACTAAACGGTTTTACTACCTTTGGGACTTTGTAGTATTTTCTGCGTCAGTTTTTGGTCGTATTCAAATTTCACACGCTTAAGGAAGACGTTGCAATCATTCCTGGGTCGTTTAAACTCTTTCGGTTTTCTTCCTTCGGGTTGGTCTTAAAGGACCGAAAAAACATTTCTGTAACCCTGATAGCCTCTTTACAGCTCTAGTCGTACCCGCCTTTTCTTTTGCTTTGATACTCTTCATCCGATGAGGGCTATTCTCCAAAGAGAATAGTGTCTGTGATCATATCAGCAGCGGCATCCCCGTCGTTATCGAGGAAACATAACGATCAGTTAAAATTCCTAAAAATGCTGTTAAGTCCGCTCCAATTGGCTTTCTCGTATAGTCATATGGTTTTTTTTATTGTAGGAATTTTTTCTCTAGGTGATATGACGAGACTGTAGGGGATAGCACATAGGCCTTGTATTTGTCAGGGTGAGAAGTTAAAAACAAGTCCAGGGTGTTGGCGGTATGACTATCAACGTCTGGTATTCGTTCCAAGCTGGGTCAAGTTATTCTCCGTAGCAAATTTGTCAACACACCGTCCTTCCGGTGTTGTCTGTCCAGAATGTCAAAGCCACCCAGAATTTTGTAATAATGATTTAAGTATGAGAATACAGAGATGCAATTCTTTGTATGGAATCAGACAGCGCATCAAACTCGTTAAAGGTCGCATTGCTGTCCAGTTTGGATCTTCTATAAATAAAACAATAGTGGATAATTTTCTGACGGGGATGGAATTTTAACCACATGAAGTTGAATTCCGGATTGGAACAGGGACTACAGTGTGGTGGAGCTAGGTAAGTTACATCATTACGCACGTAAATGGCAAGACCGCGGTGAGAAAAGAATAATGGAACTAGTTCGTAGCCAGGTAGCTTTAAATCAGTGATCTGAGAGGTATGGGCGGGGATCTACCTGTGTTTCACAAATTTTTATTTTTTTTAAAAAGAACTTAACCATCACGAGGGTATTACTACTCTTAAAATGCCGGAGTACGTGTTAAGTTTTTCGGAAAATTGGATAGAGAGAGAGAGAGAGAAAGATGTTTGGGCTCAGTGGTTATTTCGCTCCATGAGTGGCATCTAACATTTAATGGGGAGACTAATTTATTAGTGTAAATTGGACTTGATGTTGTATTTAGGCAACCATTCATATCACAAGATTTTAGTTGCCTGAAAAAAGTCTTTCGGTCACGGCTGGTATTGAACCCCGAACCGTCTGATTGAGAAGCCACTTGGGCCACGGCCACCCATGAATGACAAAACAGATGGTCTTTGTTTACGGAAGTGATCGTACGCAGAAAAGTGAATACTTTTTAGTCCGCGAATATTGGTTATATCTACTCTAAATTCCCGAGTCATCATAAAGTAAGTAATCCGTTCGAAGAGATGATAAACTGTGGTTCGACCCTCAGCGGAACTGCGCAAACCCGTGCATCTCATCTCATAGCTATTATCAAAGCAACGTGGATTCATAAATGTCTAGAAGAAGAAATAACAGGAAGATCTCATCTTGCTACTAGTGGAAAGATGAAATAAAGGCACTCCGGGAAAAATGCTTACAAGCTCAGCGCAAAGTTCAGCGTGCAAGACGGAGACCAGATTTCCGTCATCGGCTGAACACTCTTAGACGGGCGAGACGCAACCTAACTAGAGCCATCAAAGGGAGCAAAACCACATGCTTCAAAAGTCTCTGTCGAAAAGCCGATATACAGACAATAAATCCCTGGGGTTCAGCATACAAAATAGTGAAGGCGAAACTGAAAGGCTATAGAATCCTTCCGATAACATGCTTGAAAGTGCTGGGATGCGTAATAGAGTACCCATTCCCGTAGACTTCAGCCACTATGTGCAACATCATAAGAGAATTCAGTCCAGAGGAAATTCCACTAATCAGAATAGGCAAGATATGCGAAAAAAAAGCCCCTGGACCTGACGGCCTGACGTTAAAACTGCCTTCAACTGCCTCAACACATTACTATTTGCTGAGAATAGCGATGAACGATCTCAACAATATGTAGCTGAGGTACAATCCAATAAAAATATAATAAGCCCTATTATGGAAAATAAAGTATGACGGAAGGATACACCGACAACATTGCCATTGTGACAGTAGCCAAACAGATACATGAAGTGGAATCAGCCAGAAAGGAAGCAATCGCTCAGATAAAAGATTGGCTTATATCCACCGGACTGGAGCCGGCGATCATAAAACCGGGACTGTCCTCATAACAGGTAGAAAAGCCTCGGTAATTTTCTACACCACAAGAATAAAATCCGACATTACTTCCCGCTAACAAGAAAAACAATGACATCTGGCTTCCACGAGTGACACCTATAGCCGTCAAATGTGACAGTCACCGAAATAAGGCATGATATATTGGGTCTACAAGTAAGTTTCCAGCGTTTCTTTCCAAAATTTGAAGTTTTATTGTGAAAACATAGTTATAATGCTTTATTCAAAGTATCGTCCATCGGAAGCTACAACTTTCCCCCATCTTTCTGGCAAATTATGAATTCCGGACCAAAAAAATTTCTCGTCTTTCGAGCCCAAGAACGTATCGAGCCAATTTTTGATTTCCTCTACTGAACTGAAGCGTATTCCCGTAAGAGCGTTCTGCATCGAACGAAACAAGTGATAGTCAGATGGTGCCAAGTCTGGACTATAAGGCGGGTGAGGCAGAATTTCCCATCCACTATTTTCCAAATAGTTTTTCAATGAAACCGCAACATGTGGCCGAGTGTTGTCGTGATGAAAAATGACGGACTCATGCCTGGTCTTATATTCTGGCCGTTTTTCTTTTAATGCCCGCTTCAAACGAATTAGTTGGGTTCGATATAATGGTCCTTTGATGGTTTCACCACTCGGAAGCAGTTCGTAGTATACGACACCCTTTTGATCCCATCATATGCAGAGCATGACCTTATTCACGTGAATATTTCGTTTCGGCGTCGATTGGGCGGGCTCGCCGGGCTTTGTATACGATTTTCTGCGTTTAGGATTATCATAATAAATCCATTTCTCATCACCAGTGACAATACAACGATGCAAAAATGATTTATTTTTATATCGCTGCAGTAACATTTCGGACATGCAAAATCGCCGTTCGACGTCTCTTGGCTTCAACTCGTACGGCACCCAATTTCCAACCTTTTGAATGAATCCCAGTGTTTTCAGGCCCAGGGAAACGCCTTGTTGCGTGACGCCCAGTGATGCAGCAAGTTCTTCTTCAATCTGACACGGATCCTCATCCAGTAAAGCGTCCAATTCCTCGTCTTCAAAACTTTTCGGCTTTCCGGGGCGATCTTTGTCTTCAACTCCAAAATCACCACTTTTGAACCGTTTGAACCACTCGCGGCACGTCGATTCACCAATACATTCCGCCCCATAAGTTTCCGAAAGCAAACGATAGGCCTCAGCCGCACTTTTCTTCATATTAAAGAATAAAAGCAGCTCTTCCCGCAAATGACGTTTATTTGGCTGGAAACTTGCCATGATTTTGCTCGATAAAATGTACGACACCGATAGAACTGCTCAAATATAACGCTGCAAAGTTGTTAACAGATACAAAACCTACAAATAAAACACATGGGGTCTGACATTTCTGCCCGGGATCCATTGGTGGCGCCATCTCTGACAAACGCTGGAAACTTACTTGTAGACCCAATATGTAAATCATTCAACCAAGATGTAAGTTTAATCGTTGGTCTGTTGGCTTATCTATTACAGTCCAACTGTTGACCGGAGGAGCTTTGCCGTACTGGGAGAAAAAAAAAAAATATTTATTGCTAGAATTGTTCGGTTGGCGCCTTTATCACACCAGCCCGCATCAATCCGTCTCCGCTTTCGTTACCACTTTAATGACTCGACGAATGATCCACATAGCTGGCGGAGGGTTTTCCTCCCGCACTATGACCATTGACCATGCCCTCAACTTTTAAATTGTCGTTGATTCGATACCATTCGTTTTGAACTTTCGTGATACCCATTTTGCCAGCGTCTTAAAATTTGCTGCTAAAGTTTCTACTGCTGTCCCCATAATGTCAATGACTTCTTCGGAAATGGGTTGAAGTGCGCCGGTGTGAGCGGCGTTTATCATTGTGACCGCCGATTCCCAAATATGTGGCGCTGCCGGCGTAATAAATGTTAATTCTGTACAGAATTTCGATAAATTATGTTCTGGCATTGCCGTTGTCGAAGAACAATTTGTTGCGCTTTCCTTCTCGCATGCACTATGCGAATGCATTACGAAATTCCTTAATGTTGTGAAGCAAACGAAAATTGCTATCATTCTTTGACTGCTGGTTCTTTGTAGCACCGATCAATAGCTGGCGGATGTCCCTTCTGCTTGCGCAATGCAAATGGTGCGGCAAAATCGACCAGGTCGATGAAAAACACTGCGAATAGCTAACTTGGTCTTCATTTCAGTCCGATATCATGTTGCCTTTGACTGGATATACTACGTTTCGTCAGTAGGGGTTTATGTACATATATATATATAACATTCCGGTTTCTACTGTTTGTGCTGGTGTGTAATGCACCAACAAAATTTGCGTTTGATGATTCAGAGCGGCTTTCTAATTACTTGGTTTGTGCTCTTGAGATTTCAAGTAATTTAGGATTTTCATTCGCCTTATCCAATTTAATGTCTTCTTCATTATGGAGTCCTTCTTTAATATAGCTAAAGGATTCACGTAAAACTCAAACCACTACTCCGGTTTATTTGAAATGTTGCAATGTATATTTCTATTAAATGTATTCGAGTTCTTATAATAAGATTTGACAATGACATACATACATATGCATTTCTCGCATAATCGATTAATATCCCAACATGTTTATTTTGACATCTAACTTCCCGTTCTACAGCCGAAGAGCACTGATGTGAACGAATCAGAAACGAATATGAAGAGCAGAGAGTACTATCGTCAGCAAAGGAATGTAGTGGATTAGAATTAGCAAACAAGATATCGTTTATAAAAATTAAAAAGAGTGTCGGAGACAGAACAGAGTCCTGGAGCACACCAGTATTTATTTTGTGAATATTAGAAATGAAACCATCCAAGACTATTTGAATTGAACGTTTCGAAAAGTAATTTCTAATACATTGAAGAAAAAGTCGTCGATCCTAAAAGCAGACAGTTCGACAAAAGAGCCTGATGCCAAACTCTGTCAAACACCTTAGAAATATCAAGTGCAACTATCTTGCTTTCGCCAGATTGATCTACGCTTTGGTTCCACTTTTCGGTGATTCATGCCATCAAATCAGTAGCGGGCCTCTTGCTACGAAAACCGTACTGCCGGTCATTGAGAATTTTTCATGTTTCAAGATATTTCATGAGTCGACGGTATATCAGCGTTTCCATGACCTTGGAAAGAAGAGACGTAAGTGCAATGGGCCGGTAGAAGGATGGGGAAGAGAATTCACAGTGCAAACAGATTGCTGCCCAGCCTTGTCTAAAGAGCTGACACCTGGAATGTCATTACAAATGAGCGTTGGGATGGATGATGGGCAGAATTTGTAATACCATATTTTTGACGAACAACTAAACGGTTTTACTACCTTTGGGACTTTGTAGTATTTTCTGCGTCAGTTTTTGGTCGTATTCAAATTTCACACGCTTAAGGAAGACGTTGCAATCATTCCTGGGTCGTTTAAACTCTTTCGGTTTTCTTCCTTCGGGTTGGTCTTAAAGGACCGAAAAAACATTTCTGTAACCCTGATAGCCTCTTTACAGCTCTAGTCGTACCCGCCTTTTCTTTTGCTTTGATACTCTTCATCCGATGAGGGCTATTCTCCAAAGAGAATAGTGTCTGTGATCATATCAGCAGCGGCATCCCCGTCGTTATCGAGGAAACATAACGATCAGTTAAAATTCCTAAAAATGCTGTTAAGTCCGCTCCAATTGGCTTTCTCGTATAGTCATATGGTTTTTTTTATTGTAGGAATTTTTTCTCTAGGTGATATGACGAGACTGTAGGGGATAGCACATAGGCCTTGTATTTGTCAGGGTGAGAAGTTAAAAACAAGTCCAGGGTGTTGGCGGTATGACTATCAACGTCTGGTATTCGTTCCAAGCTGGGTCAAGTTATTCTCCGTAGCAAATTTGTCAACACACCGTCCTTCCGGTGTTGTCTGTCCAGAATGTCAAAGCCACCCAGAATTTTGTAATAATGATTTAAGTATGAGAATACAGAGATGCAATTCTTTGTATGGAATCAGACAGCGCATCAAACTCGTTAAAGGTCGCATTGCTGTCCAGTTTGGATCTTCTATAAATAAAACAATAGTGGATAATTTTCTGACGGGGATGGAATTTTAACCACATGAAGTTGAATTCCGGATTGGAACAGGGACTACAGTGTGGTGGAGCTAGGTAAGTTACATCATTACGCACGTAAATGGCAAGACCGCGGTGAGAAAAGAATAATGGAACTAGTTCGTAGCCAGGTAGCTTTAAATCAGTGATCTGAGAGGTATGGGCGGGGATCTACCTGTGTTTCACAAATTTTTATTTTTTTTAAAAAGAACTTAACACTCACGAGGGTATTACTACTCTTAAAATGCCGGAGTACGTGTTAAGTTTTTCGGAAAATTGGATAGAGAGAGAGAGAGAGAAAGATGTTTGGGCTCAGTGGTTATTTCGCTCCATGAGTGGCATCTAACATTTAATGGGGAGACTAATTTATTAGTGTAAATTGGACTTGATGTTGTATTTAGGCAACCATTCATATCACAAGATTTTAGTTGCCTGAAAAAAGTCTTTCGGTCACGGCTGGTATTGAACCCCGAACCGTCTGATTGAGAAGCCACTTGGGCCACGGCCACCCATGAATGACAAAACAGATGGTCTTTGTTTACGGAAGTGATCGTACGCAGAAAAGTGAATACTTTTTAGTCCGCGAATATTGGTTATATCTACTCTAAATTCCCGAGTCATCATAAAGTAAGTAATCCGTTCGAAGAGATGATAAACTGTGGTTCGACCCTCAGCGGAACTGCGCAAACCCGTGCATCTCATCTCATAGCTATTATCAAAGCAACGTGGATTCATAAATGTCTAGAAGAAGAAATAACAGGAAGATCTCATCTTGCTACTAGTGGAAAGATGAAATAAAGGCACTCCGGGAAAAATGCTTACAAGCTCAGCGCAAAGTTCAGCGTGCAAGACGGAGACCAGATTTCCGTCATCGGCTGAACACTCTTAGACGGGCGAGACGCAACCTAACTAGAGCCATCAAAGGGAGCAAAACCACATGCTTCAAAAGTCTCTGTCGAAAAGCCGATATACAGACAATAAATCCCTGGGGTTCAGCATACAAAATAGTGAAGGCGAAACTGAAAGGCTATAGAATCCTTCCGATAACATGCTTGAAAGTGCTGGGATGCGTAATAGAGTACCCATTCCCGTAGACTTCAGCCACTATGTGCAACATCATAAGAGAATTCAGTCCAGAGGAAATTCCACTAATCAGAATAGGCAAGATATGCGAAAAAAAAGCCCCTGGACCTGACGGCCTGACGTTAAAACTGCCTTCAACTGCCTCAACACATTACTATTTGCTGAGAATAGCGATGAACGATCTCAACAATATGTAGCTGAGGTACAATCCAATAAAAATATAATAAGCCCTATTATGGAAAATAAAGTATGACGGAAGGATACACCGACAACATTGCCATTGTGACAGTAGCCAAACAGATACATGAAGTGGAATCAGCCAGAAAGGAAGCAATCGCTCAGATAAAAGATTGGCTTATATCCACCGGACTGGAGCCGGCGATCATAAAACCGGGACTGTCCTCATAACAGGTAGAAAAGCCTCGGTAATTTTCTACACCACAAGAATAAAATCCGACATTACTTCCCGCTAACAAGAAAAACAATGACATGTGGCTTCCACGAGTGACACCTATAGCCGTCAAATGTGACAGTCACCGAAATAAGGCATGATATATTGGGTCTACAAGTAAGTTTCCAGCGTTTCTTTCCAAAATTTGAAGTTTTATTGTGAAAACATAGTTATAATGCTTTATTCAAAGTATCGTCCATCGGAAGCTACAACTTTCCCCCATCTTTCTGGCAAATTATGAATTCCGGACCAAAAAAATTTCTCGTCTTTCGAGCCCAAGAACGTATCGAGCCAATTTTTGATTTCCTCTACTGAACTGAAGCGTATTCCCGTAAGAGCGTTCTGCATCGAACGAAACAAGTGATAGTCAGATGGTGCCAAGTCTGGACTATAAGGCGGGTGAGGCAGAATTTCCCATCCACTATTTTCCAAATAGTTTTTCAATGAAACCGCAACATGTGGCCGAGTGTTGTCGTGATGAAAAATGACGGACTCATGCCTGGTCTTATATTCTGGCCGTTTTTCTTTTAATGCCCGCTTCAAACGAATTAGTTGGGTTCGATATAATGGTCCTTTGATGGTTTCACCACTCGGAAGCAGTTCGTAGTATACGACACCCTTTTGATCCCATCATATGCAGAGCATGACCTTATTCACGTGAATATTTCGTTTCGGCGTCGATTGGGCGGGCTCGCCGGGCTTTGTATACGATTTTCTGCGTTTAGGATTATCATAATAAATCCATTTCTCATCACCAGTGACAATACAACGATGCAAAAATGATTTATTTTTATACCGCTGCAGTAACATTTCGGACATGCAAAATCGCCGTTCGACGTCTCTTGGCTTCAACTCGTACGGCACCCAATTTCCAACCTTTTGAATGAATCCCAGTGTTTTCAGGCCCAGGGAAACGCCTTGTTGCGTGACGCCCAATGATGCAGCAAGTTCTTCTTCAATCTGACACGGATCCTCATCCAGTAAAGCGTCCAATTCCTCGTCTTCAAAACTTTTCGGCTTTCCGGGGCGATCTTTGTCTTCAACTCCAAAATCACCACTTTTGAACCGTTTGAACCACTCGCGGCACGTCGATTCACCAATACATTCCGCCCCATAAGTTTCCGAAAGCAAACGATAGGCCTCAGCCGCACTTTTCTTCATATTAAAGAATAAAAGCAGCTCTTCCCGCAAATGACGTTTATTTGGCTGGAAACTTGCCATGATTTTGCTCGATAAAATGTACGACACCGATAGAACTGCTCAAATATAACGCTGCAAAGTTGTTAACAGATACAAAACCTACAAATAAAACACATGGGGTCTGACATTTCTGCCCGGGATCCATTGGTGGCGCCATCTCTGACAAACGCTGGAAACTTACTTGTAGACCCAATATGTAAATCATTCAACCAAGATGTAAGTTTAATCGTTGGTCTGTTGGCTTATCTATTACAGTCCAACTGTTGACCGGAGGAGCTTTGCCGTACTGGGAGAAAAAAAAAAAATATTTATTGCTAGAATTGTTCGGTTGGCGCCTTTATCACACCAGCCCGCATCAATCCGTCTCCGCTTTCGTTACCACTTTAATGACTCGACGAATGATCCACATAGCTGGCGGAGGGTTTTCCTCCCGCACTATGACCATTGACCATGCCCTCAACTTTTAAATTGTCGTTGATTCGATACCATTCGTTTTGAACTTTCGTGATACCCATTTTGCCAGCGTCTTAAAATTTGCTGCTAAAGTTTCTACTGCTGTCCCCATAATGTCAATGACTTCTTCGGAAATGGGTTGAAGTGCGCCGGTGTGAGCGGCGTTTATCATTGTGACCGCCGATTCCCAAATATGTGGCGCTGCCGGCGTAATAAATGTTAATTCTGTACAGAATTTCGATAAATTATGTTCTGGCATTGCCGTTGTCGAAGAACAATTTGTTGCGCTTTCCTTCTCGCATGCACTATGCGAATGCATTACGAAATTCCTTAATGTTGTGAAGCAAACGAAAATTGCTATCATTCTTTGACTGCTGGTTCTTTGTAGCACCGATCAATAGCTGGCGGATGTCCCTTCTGCTTGCGCAATGCAAATGGTGCGGCAAAATCGACCAGGTCGATGAAAAACACTGCGAATAGCTAACTTGGTCTTCATTTCAGTCCGATATCATGTTGCCTTTGACTGGATATACTACGTTTCGTCAGTAGGGGTTTATGTACATATATATATATAACATTCCGGTTTCTACTGTTTGTGCTGGTGTGTAATGCACCAACAAAATTTGCGTTTGATGATTCAGAGCGGCTTTCTAATTACTTGGTTTGTGCTCTTGAGATTTCAAGTAATTTAGGATTTTCATTCGCCTTATCCAATTTAATGTCTTCTTCATTATGGAGTCCTTCTTTAATATAGCTAAAGGATTCACGTAAACTACATACAAAACCGTCTTTTATTAGCGCATCCTTTAGAATCTTAAATTCATAACTAGCACTAAGGATTTTAAGAGCTATCACAAAATCCTCTACGGATGAGTGAAAAAGCAATGCCTCTTCATTGAAATATTTGTTTTCGGGACAAACCGGGTATTGAATTTTTTTATGATGTTGTCATAGATGATCTTATCGATATCCTTGTCACACTAACTAAATATTTGTATACATATGATGTAAAAGTAAGGCTGTTTTACATTGATCAGCTACATTAGAAACGTAAGAATGGAAGCGATATTTCTATCGTAGCAACGAATTAGCTAGGTTAAGGAAAGTCCTATCCAAAGATCTAATAGCTGCGGGATATCTGAAAAACTCGAAAGGAGTCTGAACAGAGAATAGTCGGGAATCACTATTGCTTCTTATGAAAACTCACTTCCTGGGCTTTAACGATGTATGTGAACAAATGTATATTAACGGACACCACAAAACGAACTCTCAATGAACCCATAATCTCTTGCCTGTTCACAGAAAAAAAATAACATGGGCGATCAAATTTCAACTCCTACATATTGGCGGGAACTGACGAGATAATCTCAGCCATGTTACAACACACTCCTCCATAATTATCACTTCTGAATTTGGGAGAAACGCAGTCAGGAAAACGGTTGCAAGAGGAGCTCTATAAGTAGTACTGATTTCCGGACTTCTGTGTATGTTGTAAACGACTTTCTTACAAGTTTTGCACAGAAGGGTGTTAGGACATAGTAATTCTGGTGGGACAAAATCTTTTTCAAGACACATAGAATGGACAACACAAAACGGCTTAGGGATACACCTTTCAAAAAACGACCTAGTGTTCTTCACAAGAAGCTAAATATCTAAACTCAGTTGGAAGCGTAATATCGAAGAAAGAACCAAAAAAGCACTCGGAGCATTCTACAAATGCCAAAAAACTTTTGGTAAGCGTTGATAGCTGAGACCATGTATAATAGATTGGTTGTAAATGGTCATATTTAGATCCATTTTTACCGAGGAAACCGAGGAAAAGGCTCAAAGAGAGTTGTCTCAAAACACTCCCACGAGTTCAAAGACCCGCGTGTGTTGCAATAATAGGACCGGTAAAGTGTTTTCGTCAAGCTGCACTGAAGATAATGCTCAACCTCCTTCCTTTAGACGCATCCCTTAAATATCCAGTCTCCAGAACTACGATCAGACTAAAGGAATTAGGCCTACGAACGCATTTCTAGGAGACATGACTGGTTAACTAACACAGCCACCAACATTGGAAAACTCCATCTCTACTAAAATGCTGCAGATACAGGATTCCTTCAAGATTCCGAACGAATGCAGTATTTTTCAGGCAGATATTCACCACTGGAAAGCTGTATAGGCTATATTATTCATCTAATTTGATTCCTCACAGATCTCTATCGTTGTGGACAGTCAAGCAGCCTTAAAAGCTTTAGGAAGTGAAACCACCAAATCAAAAGAGGTACAAAAATGTTGTCAATCTCTAACTAAACTCGCGACTCACCGAGTGGACATCTGATGAATACCTGGACACACAAAAGTAAAAATATAAGAGAAAGTGGATTAGCTAGCAAGAGAGGGTGCCCCTCAGTATAGAAGTAATACACACACCCATAAAGGTACCAATTGAAACCCTGAAACGCAAAGTGGAACTTATGTATATAGCCAGAAAACGATCCAATAAATCATGGATCTCCAGCACTGGCTGTGTCATTTCACGTTCTTTTGGTCAAGTCTTGACAGCGGTAGAAGACGTACCCTCCTCTAACTCAAAAAATAAGAAATCCGTGTTTTCTACAGGTGCCCAAGATTATTGTAGAAGCTGTAACAATGAAGAGGAAATAGAGAATATCACGCGCTGTGCGACTGTCCTAACGTTCAAATACGCCGTGGCCATGGCTTAAGTAGTAGTGTATTGGCTTCCCAATCCGATGGTTCAGGGTTCAGAACTAGCCTTGCTCGAAAGACATTTTTTCAGAAAACTAAAATCTCATGAGGTGAATGGCCGCCTAAATACAACATCAAGTCAATTTACATTAATAATTTTGTGTCCCCATTAAATGCTGAATGCCACCCATGGAGCCGAAGTATCTTTCTCTCTCTCTATCCAATTTTCCGAAAAACCTAACACGTGCTCTGGCATTTTAAGAGTAGTCACACCCTCTTGAATGTTAAGTTCTTAAAAAAAAGAAGAAGAATCTGAGGACGTCAGTAAAAGAAAACTGGTAGACCTCATTAGATTTGGTAACAGCCCTTGCTGATTTTCAGCCAACACAGCTAGGTAGGACCCACCACAATAATAGTATAATACACTGATAATATCATTCGGGAATCACAATAGACAAGTTGGCCTCCGAGTATGTTTGTCCCTTAGGGATTATCACAACCCTTATCATGAGTGCCTAACTCAACCTTGTATATTGATTCCTAATGACGTATGTGAGAGTAAACACTTAATATTTGTGGTAACATTCCTGGGATTAGAACTAAAATTCGCGGTTACTTTAAGTAATTATTATGATACTTGCGCGAAGCTACTAACTCACTTTTCGTTGAATTAAAAATCGCTTGCGCTTTCCAGAAACATCCTGGTTGAGTAATGGGGTTGAAATTGGTCATTCGATTTGGGTGATGATAGGAAGGGCGATCTCTTAACCCATAAAAAATTTTGTACTATTTCGCTTGGATGTTTATTACCCAATTTACGGACTTGTATTTTTGAGACTTGATTTGTAATGAATGTTGTCCATCAGCATGGTTCCGATGCTGACATGCCAATGCAATTTTGGAGTTGTACCAACAATATTTCTTCATTTGGCCCTATTCTGAGAATGCTCATCAACTTTTTACTTTTTTGATCGGTGCTACGCTTGCGCAAAGCAAGTGTGATTTGATGCCCCCATTCTCCTTCATAGAATCGCAAATTGCTCCATACGCTGGCTCTATATTTGGTGATGGCTTCTACGCAACAAAGTCGTTCTTGGAATCTTTCCCACTCTGAGTGAATCTGCATAAGTAGTCTTTCGCCTTATGTGGGTCTAGTTTTAACAGCATTTAAAGAAAGATTTTTACCTTGATGATAATGGGGTTCGGGAAGCCTAATGGATCGAAAAACCTTAAGATTCTCGAGATAATTCCACGTTTAATACTTCAGTGTGTATGAAAAACAAATGCTGTCTTCTAATGGATTCCAGCCTAGCGGCAATGCCTTTATGATGTCGTTGCCTTCTACATTGATAACTGGCTCGCGTTCATTTTGCTCTATATTTGAAGCAAACTTACGCAAGGGCTTCTTTTTGTTGATGGTCGCCTTTTGGACGGTATCGGTACCAATCATGAGGTTTTATACATAAAAATCTCTCAGAATAATGTTTGATCCTCGAGGAAGAGTGATTTTTCTATTTGCCGAAGCCCCGGATGGCCAAATAGGTGCGCAAATTGTACCGTAGGTGACTGGTTGATCGCGAACCCAGCATTCCTTATATCAAAGAGAATTTCGCGGTACATTTTGGTGATGCCGGCCATCACTAGGAATCAATAGATGCGAAAACGAGTGATAACGGTGAATAATAGGTGTTTGCTGCGATAACTTAGCTGGGCAATGTTTTTTTGTAAGCAAGAAGATCGAAAAACAAATGAGGGCATCGATAACGCGGGGTTGATTAAAGTGAGGATCAGGAAGACGAACATTTGTTGGAATGCTCCATTAGTGGGGAAGTGTCGACATGTTTAGTACGTGGTGATTTCTGGTAGGTTACGGCATTCAACTTGGTCGCAAAGCTAATATGAAGCGATTGGAGATGGACATTGTATTGATGACATACCTTGCTTGTAACAGTTTCCACACCATTTATGTTGAGACTTATTTTGTTTCTTCTTAAGTTGAAAGGGTTTGCGATATGCTCTGTAAGAAAATTCAGCTGTAATGCCGAATCAAGGATTGCTCGAGTGACAACCGAGACTTCCGATTCGCTTTTAAAAAAAACTAAAGCTATTGCGAGGATGATTTGGGGCTCTAATAATTGGTTTGTAGAGTCGACGGAGTGATATCGGATTCTGCGGGAAGGTAGGCAGGAAGGATAGAACGATTATTACTTGTGGGACCGAATATTTTCCGAACAGGGCGGCCTCATGCCATCACAAAGTAGAAAGGCAGGACAAGTCTCAATTTAGACGTATCAGCGAGAAAACGAAGGAATACACCTCCATGGGTATCATTTGTCGACTGTCATTTGGCTCCTGAAAACCTTTTGTGAAATACAATGTTTTTGTCCTTTTTGACATGTTCTGCATGACAATTCGCATTGTAGTTTCATGCATTCAGTGTAACCCATTTTTTTTCATTGGATAGTATGGCATTCTGTTGATATTGTGGTTTTTGAAACGAGCCGGCCACATTTCCTTTATATGGCCCTTATCACATTCTCGGCGTAAACCTTTTTATATGTAGCTGTTTTGATGTAGACGCGATCACCGCTTCTAGTGTGACTTTTTATTGATGGGGTTGGAGTCTGGGTCTTAGGAGCTGCACCTAGTCCTTGCGAGCAATACCACTACGAGGGACTTTGTCAGACGCCTGCCTTCTTATGTTTACTAAATAGCTGTTTAAGGAGTGGCAGATATAATTTTGGCGTAGATCTTGGTTTGCTAGGTCCTATCAGGTCACTTTAGCCTCAATTCCAATGCATACGCAATCTGCGAATTTCCGTACAAGAAATCGATAATTTTTATACCTCTGATCCACTGCCATTATTTCATATTTCGCTCTTGTTCTTCCTTTCTTTTTTATGACATCTGTTTCAGCGACTTGAGTAAATTGTTTGCTAAAACCTAAGTACACAAATGCACGTAGATGATTCATTAGCAGTCGTTCATAGATCTCCGCGGAGTTTAGACGTGTTTCGAGTTGTAAGTGAGAAGTGATTCGCTTAACCAACGCATTGAACAATTTGGATTTAGTCTCCAATTAGCACAGTGATAGTGTGTTCGCTTGAGACTGCAAAGGTTGTGGGTTCGACTCCGAGTAGTCGGCAGACGATTTTTTTTTTTAAATAAAAATAAGTATAAATTTAAACCACACTGGATTAACATCACGTGATGGATTGTGGTGAGCGGTCCGCTATGCCTATAGCGGGATCTGCTGAAATGTCAGGTGAGGCTTCGAGTTGTTAGAGCCAAACGCAAAAGACAAAGAGAAGGAGGAAGCTACCAACGGCCACTGTAAAGCTGCTTGACAGATTGGCTGCAAGCGAATCTGAAGATGAAGAGGAAGAAATGGAGGCAATAAGTAGCAGCATCAAAATGCTACAACAAAGAGTGCTGGCCATAAAAGAAGAGCAAATGGAAAGAAGGAAGAGGGAAGAGCAAGAGCAATCCCAATAACAGCAACTTGCTCAAAAGCAGAAACAACAACAACACCAAACAAATAAAGTAGCACAAGTGCTACAACAACAATAGGTTAAGAAACACCAGCAACAAGAGCTGTGACTGCTCAACTGCAACAGCTAAAACAGTAGCAGCCACAAAAACGGCAGCAGCAGCAACATCAACAACAACAACAACAGCAGCAGCATAGCAGAAGAAGAAGAGAAGGTGCCTCCTATCAACACCTATAAATTGGAGGTAAATGCTACCAAGGCCTGTGTAAACTGGTCATTGGTAATAATTTTAACATTAAGAGGTTGGGGAATGATCGCCATGCCATCCACTGTAATACAGTGGAAAGCTACGCGAAAGTGAAAGAGCTCCTAAAGGAAACGACGACGGAGCACTACTCATTCACACCGAAGTGTGAAAACCGGCAATCGATGCTGCTGAAGGGGTTGGAACCGTCTTCTGATCCTGAGGAGATCCTGGCACTGCTCAAAGAGAAGGAGTGCAAAGGACTCAAGTTTGTGGGGGTAAAGCCATTTACCACAGCTAGAGCCAGACGGGAGAAACGGAGTCTGCCGTTCTTCCTGGTGCAGCTCAGTCCCGAGAGCCGTCTGGACAGTCTAAGAAGTATCAATGTCCTAGACTACCAGGTGGTTCACTGAGAAAAATTATAAAGGAGCGAAGGTGTTATACAATGCGTTCGCTGCCAGAGGTTCGGGCAGGTCGCGTCAAACTGCCAAATGCAGCCTCGATGCGTGAAGTGCGCAAAGAACCGCAGTTCCGAGGAGTGTGCTCTGGGTAGGGACGGAGTATCCGATAGGACGCAGCTCTCGTGGTTGTTATGTGGGAACGTGGGACACACCGCAAACTATCGGGGTTGTCCTAAGTTCGCTGACGTTAAAAAATCAAAACTGGCTCAGCAGCAGAAGGTGGAGGTCAAACGTTCACCTGTTAGGTTTCAAACACCAGCCGTCACGCCCCAAATTTCCTACGCCCAAATGGCGGCAGGTAGGGGTGCTACGGTGCAGCAAGCGACTGTGGCTTCTCCGACGCCAACGCCGAGAACAACGGAAGCTGCACCTAACATGCTGGCCATCTTGCTCGCAATCCAAGGGCAGATGGCTCAGCTGCAAAAGCAGGTGCAAGAACAGGCCAAGCGGGTGGACCAGATCTACGCGCTGCTGCCGGGCCTAACGCAACACATGTCGTAATGGGTACGCACATGGTGGAGCAAACTTTGAAGGTCCTTGCGGTGAATGTTAATTCACTGATTAGGATCGAACGAAGAGCCGCGATGTTTAAATTGCTACAAGACCAAACTCCTGATGTGCTTTTCGCTAGCGAAACCAAGCTAACCGATAAGCACAAACTGGAGTACAATAATTATATTGTTAGAAGAATAAATTGGCCCCGATCCAAACGTGGAGGCGGTGTCGCGATCTTCATTAAGCAAGGTATAAAATTTCACAGAGTGTACAAGGGAGTGTTGCGTAGGTTCCGGGTGTTGGAGGCAGTCGTCATTTACATCCCGCTCCGCAACGGAAAGCGGCTGTACTTGGCCTCTATTTATGCCCCTGAGGCAACACAATCCACTTTATTCATTACAGAGCTCGACACCTTTTTCGACTTATGAGGCTGGAATCGGGGGAGAATTATTTTATAATCGGCGAGGACTTCAACGCTAGACATAGAGATTGGGGAAATAATTTGCCAAATACTAGAGGGAACCTACTACTTGATTGGTGGGGTCAGCACGATGTCATGTACAGACTCGGTCTTAAAGCGACGGATAACCCGTCGTTTCTCAGAGGCGGGTCTTATTTGGATCTACTGCTGTACGACAAACGTATACGACTGACAGGTACGAATTTACAAAAGCTAGACTTCTATCAAGACTCAAAAACTTGTACACACAGTTAACTGACAGGCAAGCCCCGGAGATTAGGACACTGAAGTCGTCGATTAAAAATCTTCAAACGTTAATAAAAGAGAATTACAGAATTTTTGTAAATTTGTATGAAAACAACAGAGTTCGGGCTGTAAACACCAGCAACCCGAATATGTTCCCGCAAATAAATAAACTATTTCGGAGAAAAAATCAAAACGACCTTCAGTGTCTTAAAATAGCCCGGAAAACAGACAACGAACGGTTACTGACAATAGCAGGTATTGATCCAAATGAGGCCGCTGATGATGACGACTTCTTTGTGATCGAGGATCCACAAGAGAAGGTTGAGGCTATAGGGGCGACTTTCCAAATATAAAAGGCCACTGATACCATTGGCCCTAATTATGACCTGGACTTAGTCGCGTCTTAGTGCACGACTTCTACATTCGAAATGAAGTAGAGAACTGGCGATCCGAGGGCTGTGGTTTCACCCGTTTCAGCGACGAAAATATGGCAAATAATGTCATTGCCACAGAGGGTGACCTACCCCCGTTCATTTCGAAGGAACAGCTCCATGAGATCTTCGACACAATCAGGGATAAGAAATCAGTGGGGACCGATGGTATTCCGAACATCGTGCCTCGACATCTTCCTCTAGAAGCGGTGGACATTTACACCACCCTGTTTAATAATGCAATGAATAATGCACATTATCCAGCGCATTGGAAAACGGCGGTGGTTCAACCTATCCCCAAAAAAGGAAAGGATATATCCAATCCAGCGAATCTCCGGTCGATAAGTCTCCTTCCGAATATAAGTAAGGTGTTAGAAAAAGTAATCAATAGAGCTCTGTCTAGGTGGGTTGAGGACAAACATATAGTTCCGGATAATCAATTCGGTTTTAAGGCGGGACATGATATCTCACATGCCGCGTCTAAACTGGTGTCCGACATCCAATAGAATAAAGGCAAAAACCAATGTATTGGTGCCTGCCTTGTTGGCTTGAAGAAGGCCTTCGACACCATGTGGTTAGAGGGTCTTTTCTATAGGCTGACTAGGCTGGGGATCAGTAAACTACTCTTGTAAATTCTTTATAATATGCTAACCAATAGACAGCTCATCGTGAAGAATGGTGATGTGACTTCTGTTGGAATATTTCAAATTAAAAATGGTCTTCAGCAAAGCGCGGTCAATTCGCCGATTCTATTCAATATTTATACAAGCGACTTGATAGGTTTACTTCCCCATACTACTGCGTACGCAGACGATTATATAGCGTACAGAACAGGTCCAAAAATAGAGGTCATTAATACTCTCTTGCAGCGTGACTTCGATAAGATAAGACGATTTTGCGAAGACTGGAAGTTGAAAATCAACTTTCAGAAGTCGGAAACCATTCTCTTTAGGACGCCGTTGTCTGGAGCCTCTAAGGATACCAGGAAAAATTGGTGAAAGTTCGCGATCATTGGACAATACGGACAGCCTCTTGCCTGTCGAAATGTAGTCAGATATCCTGGGATCTGGCTAGATCAGTTTCTGTATTTTGACAAAAATGTAGATGCTGCTTTGGCCAGAGCTAAAGGTCCTTTTGCCCTTACAAAGAGACTATTTTATAGCAGCCAACTCGATGCGAGAGTAAAGGTAATCTGATACATGGCCCTTATCAGGCCCATGCTGATGTTTGGGTGTCCCGTGTGGTTCAATGTGCGAGCAAGCTTAATGGAAAGGATTCGGGTGTTTGAGAGGGCTTGCCTTCGCTTGTACAGAACACCAGAGTCAGAGCACAAACAATTTTATCCTTTACAACAGAGCGAACCTAATACGAGTGGACAACTTCGTAATTAAGCTGACTCGAAGGCAAATTGCAAGAGCAATGGCCTCGACAAATAACCTGATATCTGGGGCTTACTACCCTAATTACTTTTACCACGAAAGTGTGCGCTCTGATGGCTTCGTTCCACCGGAAGCATTCCTCTACCTAGATCAGATAGGGTTGATCCAGGATAGATCAGCGGTCCCGTTAATCTTCCATGTCGCTCGGAAAGCTGGGGACAGGCGACTCAGCTACGGGAGATACGTCGCACTCGGCAGTGTGGATCGTCTCAGGTTCAGTAGGGCGGTGGGGAATCGCGATAAGAGGGATGTCGTTCGGCAGCACCAGCATTTCTGGTGGTTGAATGATGGAGAAGGTCTTTCGTCGTCGTCGTTTCCGTCAACTACGGACCAGCCTCACTAATGAGGCAGAGCTGACCAATCTATTTGCTCTGTGAATAGCGATAGCCAGCTTACATAGGTTTAGGTTAGCATTTAAGAAATGTGTATAATATCTATGTGTGTGTATTGTGTATGTAGGTTAGGTAGACTAAGGTTTATTTTAAGATACTAAGTTTTTATAAAAAATTAAGTCCATATACTAAGTTTTTGTTAACAATTTTTTTCTTAGCCTTAAGACATAGATATAAGAATTTAGAGTAGCTTAGAGTGCCTGTGCGGGGCCACTAAGTTAATATAAGATTGTTAAGTAATTTTAAGCAATTTTTGTTAGTATGTAAGAGATAATGATTAATATAATAAAATGCAATTAAAACTACTAAACTACTAATGGTTCAGTAGCACATTGGAGGAAACAAAACTCGCCTTCGAACTTTATAGTATTTGGTTCAGTTATGAGAGCATCTTTACATATATTTAGAAGAACTATTTGGGAAGTTAAATCATTTGAAATTATTTTGGCATGCATGACCCTTCTTCACTTCAACACATGCATGTACGTTACTGCGGGCACATACATATATCTAACAATAATAAATAACGAACATGTTTATAGGTCCGTTAAAATATATTTAATATACCATATGTACACTTAGAAAATTAACATTTAAGCTACAAAAAATTTTGTATATACAAAATTAAAATAAGCCATGTTTGGTGCATACGAGTATCAATAAAAAAATGTGCTTCTTTATTGTGAACTATTTAAATACTTCCTACGATTTTAATTAGCAACACAGTAGTAATGAAAAGTATACATATAAAAAATTATAGAAATTGAAGTACACTCGACCATTTGTACATAGTCTTGTGTGCTCATCTAAGTATTGAATATGTTCCTTTTGAATGCGATAATAATATTTGGGTTGTCTTCCCTTGAGTTGACTACAAGTAAGGAATATTTTAAAAAGATCTCAAGCTTTCGGCTTGGAAAAAGTTTGGTTTTTCCTCCAACTACGCCAACTCGGTTACAGGTAAATACTGATACTATTTTATATGTGTTAATAAATTTAATATTGTATATTGCCTTCAGTTCATTTGTGGAATTGGAATACCTGTGGAGAACTTGCGTTATGAATCAATTACGTCAGGGTACGTTCTCAAAGCGGAATATTTTCTACCATCAAATTCCACCGAAATTAACAGAATATATATTAATCCACAAACCATTCACAAACGAAATATTCTGAACAAATACAAAATGAAAGAAAAACGAAATCATTTATCTGGGTATCGGTGGACGATCTACAAGGCAATAGAGCAACTTTCGAGCAGGTATATCATAATTAAAATCTAATCGTCTTTATAAACTTAACCATTACAAGTTATTATGTGCTCGTAGATATGCACATACGAGTACATATCAATGGATGTAAAATACTATTCTGACCAAATTTCAAATATTTTATTCAAACATATTCAACTATCATTTTGCACAAACAAGTGGGTATCATGTTCTTGTTTTCGTTGGGGATTCTTTGTTCTTTGTAAAGTGGCGCTGTTACGTAACATTTTAGGAACTCGAATTGACAAATTCCCGAAGGTTTAGTTCAATGACTTTGTTTCGCTGCTTCAGTCTTCAACGTTTCCAATGTTCGAGGCGAGTGTTTTTTTTTCTGTCACATAGAAAATGAGTCCAGATGATTAAACCATAAGAGATGTAATCCGCCTTGAAAATTTTAAAGCTTAATGTTCAAATAAAATAAAGAACTATAATACTGCAATATATGTATGCAGGCTAGGGAGAAATAAAATTCCAAAAATTGTGTCTTACGCTTGTGTGTGTAAACAAAACGGTTCAAAAATAATTACCTTCTTTTCTGTGAAATGACAAGTTAGTTAGCAAGCTAATGAGTTACTTGGAAATTTATTCTATGTGCATATGTTTATTATAGATCTTTTATTAATTTTTTAATATTATGGAGTTGTTGCAGAGCCGTCCATCAGACTGTCGTTAAAAAAGGAAAAAAAAGAAGAAAGATATGTATGTATTATATATGTATGTCTTAAAGAAATATCACTTTTAAAATTAGAATACATCTCAGTATTTGTCTCTTATTATACAGACATCCGTATATGTATGATATCTGAAAACGCGCGCCCTGCGGGGCTCAATTTCGCCCTACGACATATATCTTGCTTTACTTGCTTGCTTTGCGGAGATAGTTTCCCTAAACTGAAACAGTTGCTTGTTAAGTACCAATAATTTCACTTCCACTTCAGTAGTGTAGTAGTTCATCGTGAGAAGTCACTACCCAATTTTTACGTATCGATCTTTATCTTGCGTTACTAAGCTAACTAGTTGTTCTTCCCTTTAAGCCTGTGTCTATTTTAACGTTTTAAGGTAATTCAATGGTGCTTCTGACTACTCGATTAAAAAATATCAATCGATATAAAAATTATGTGTGATACCATCGAAACCTATAAACTTTCTTTAGGCAAATAAAAAAAGATAATAATCTTCGATGTGAAAAAGCTTTCAAAGTCGTTGATGTGTACGACACCAACGAAATAAAAATTGAGCTCATTAGACTCTAGCTTAACCGCATGGAAGTTTAAATGGTGATACTTTTTTATGCAGATAATGTTATTACATATGTATGCGGTTTCCCTAGAAAGCGGCACAATCAAAATTAACGAACTCAAAAGAACATTCGCCCGATATTTCACACCCAAGGGAATCGCAACTTTCAACAAAAACATAAGAATAGATTGACGCAATGCCGAAATTGTATAATGTTTGGCCATGGCGAAAAGTATTGCAACATAAAAACTTATTGTTTCAGTTGTGGGGGTTCTCACAAAACTAGTGAATGCAATAATATCGGTGCACACAATTGCGCAAACTGTAGCGGGAATCACAAGTCCACAGATTGTGTATGCGTTAGTAGAAATAAGACAAACAATTTCAAACAAAAATAATTGCTCTTTATCTAAGTACAACAATAATAATAACACTGCAGATATTTCATTCCTGCAAACAGCAGCCAGGAGTTATCCTCATTAGACGAATTGAATTCGCTCGTAATGGAAATGATTACGAAGCTAGGTGTATGGAGAACTAAGGTAGACCAATTCAATGTTATTGCGCTACAAGCTCTTTAGTTCCTGTATGGTACAATAAATTTAAGTAATTTTATAAATAACAATTTTAACATTATTGCATGAATGCCTCTGGCGTATTCGTAATAAATATCTCGAATATACCAATTTTCTAATTAGTAACAATATTAATATTGCATTAGTAACAAAAACTTGCATACAATCCAATATACTTATCCTCGCATTGGCTCACATGTGCTTTCGTGCAGATAGAAACGAAAAGAGGGGTAGACGTGTCGCGATTTTGGTTCCGAGATCAATTGAATATGAGCTTTTGCCTAGTGTAAAAATTCGATATGTGAAAAATTTAGGAATTAAATTAAATTTAACTGTGTTTATTTTCCAGGAAAAATTCTAGGAAGGAGCATAACAGAAGAAAAATATGTAGATTAAAAAGAGATTTAAGAATACAGTAAAGTTTAAATTAAACAGTGCATTTGCAGATGCGATATGAGGAAATGTTTTGTCTGATCTTTCCGTTTTGTTGTATTGTATCCACCCAGTCCCATATACTCGTACTTCCCAGCCAGTTTATGTTGGCGTCTTCAGTCATTGGCTTATACAAGGTGGTCCGGTTTCGGATACACATATTTTGGGATCTGATTCATTGGTTCATGTTATGAAATAAATCGTATAGGAAGGGGGTCTATCTTCAACACCCATTGAATTACATGGTGTTTAAAAAAGTTCCTTCAGAAAAGTGTCTACGTACCAACACCAACGCACACTTGGGCGAATGAAAATCCGCAAGCCACCAGAACAACATCATTTCAACACCGATCTAGCGTAAACGTGTTTGCGTTACTAAACCACATTTTACATACCTTGACTACTCTCCTACTCTACGACAGGACGGCTGTTAGGTATTGCTTCGCGGGGCTGGTTAGCAAATAAAGCTATTCTTATTGTGTCACCTGCTTCTGAAATGTCTGCAGCTTTTGAGGCTTCTGCTGCTGCTTTTCTTATCTTTTTATTCTCCGCAGATCATTTTGTTATAAAAATACATATTTCCGCTCAATTCTCCTCCGACTGCAATATGTGATCGAGGACTTGCGACGGGCTGGGCAGAGCACTTTTCCATGCCATGAAGCGTGGGCAATAAAATACTCCGTAGCTTCATCTTCATTTGGGCATTCGGTGAAAGCTGTCGTGCCCAAAACGGTGGAGATACTTGCGATAACTACCGTCGCCAGACGTACGTAAGGTTGTAGTTGCAGTCTTCATGTTTACGTTTTCTCCAGTCATGGATTGTCGGTATAAGTTTATATGTACATCTCCCTTCCGTTGTATTATCCTAGCGAGCTTGTCACATAGCTATGTGGCATCTTTTCTTAAATTTTTATCCTGTGGGCTTAAGGCTGTACTGTTATATATCCTTAACATTTCATCTGTAAGTATGTTGACGGGAACCATTTCAGGTATAACAAAGGCGGCTTTATCTGATATGGTTCGAAAGCCGCTGATTGTCCGTAGGACGCAGAGACTGTATTTTGGTCTCCCTCCTCCTCAGTGCCTGGGCTCAGACTATGGTGGTCCACGTATGTTTTGAACCATGATCTGTTGTCCAGCATTACTACTCCACGATATTAAAACGCTTCTTTGGTCCTGACTATTTGGTTACCAACCTGGAAGTTGGTGAATTATACGGTTTTTCGACTGATTATGAGGACAGCTTATGTATTATGGTTGCCTAATTCTAGGCTGGCGGCTGCTAGCCAATCCTTTATTCGGACAATTGTTTCCCTTGTCGAGGACTCATCTGTACGAATCTGTTTACCTATTATCACGACGGCAATGTCATCGGTATTATTTTCCACATTCATCTGTATTATATCTCAACTTCCTGTTGCTGAAGATGTATCCGTCCTTCGGTGAAGCTTTTCGCCATATCAACTACTGCTCTTATGGCATCATAGTAGATCGCATTTTTCTAAAGTCACATTGGTAGTCTGAGAGGGCTACTTTCTCGTTTGCCACAACAAGTAGTGTTGTAGATTATCTTCTCGGGGTCTTTCCCGTGGTGTCCAATAGACGATGGTTCACCTGGAGGCTTCTTTCCTTTTGGTAGCAGGACCATATTTGCATTTTTCACTTTTCGGGAAACGTTCTTCTTCAAGTCACTTCTGCATCGTCATCATAATCAGGTCTGGTCTCTTTTTTATAATCGCTTTTATTGGCTTTTTCGGGATGCCTTAGGGTCTGGTCGCCTTGTTGCATACCTGGAGAATCTCCTCCTGGGTAATTAGTGGAATGTCCACCGCACTGACTTCTCTTACGATATTGTACATAGTAGCTGGTATTTTTTATATTTTTTATAATTGGCACGCGCACAAGGGATTTTGTGCTCCCTTAGGATGCTTGCATATAGCATGGGCAAGGGGAAATTAGGGAAGTAATAAAGAGAGATACCAATGTGCGTTGGTTTTAAATGTTTGCAAGTTATAGTGACTGAGAAATGAAGAGCTTGGCAGGGCATACTATAAGCGGGTTGTATGGCATAGGAACGAATGACGATATTTCAGAGTATGTCCGAAAGTGGGCTTGTGGGTATACTGATGAGCATTCATAGCGAGACGGGTGTTACGGTTAAGAGTTAGAAGGGGGGGGGGGATGATTCTGGCAATTTCTGTGGAGCACTCCAGCCCTGGGGCACACCAGCATTTATTTTGTGAATATTAGACTTGAAACCACCCAAGACAACTTGAATTGGTCGTTCGGAAAGGTACTTTCTAATCCATTGAAGACGACAGACGTCGATCCCAATTGTACTCATTTTCGACAAAAGAGCCTGGCATCATTCTGTCAAATGCCTTAGAAATATCAAGCGCAACTATCTTGCTTTCGCTAGATTGGTGTAGATATTGGTTCCACTTTTCGTTGAGACATGCCATCAAATCACCAGCGGACCTGTTGTTACGAAAACCGTACTGCTGATCATTTCGTGCTTCGAGATATTTCATAAGCGTATCGTTTATTAGCATTTGGAAAGAAGAGACGTAAGTGCAATGTGTCTGTAGGAGGAGAGAGAAGAAGCTTCGTCTTTCTTGGGGCGGGCTGGACGAATACTGTTTTCCATCTGCTTGGAAAGAGTCCGAAAGCATTATTAAAATTATTATTAGATAACTTGGTATGTACATTAGGACATAGGTCTCTTATAGTAAGATTGATCAAAAAGCTTACCCAGTGGTTTTGCCAGCGTTGAAGAACACCTCTTCAGAAAAAGGGGGGAGATATACCACCTGGATCAGCGGATTTGTGTATATTAAGGCCTTTAAGTACTCTTGCTACTACACGAGTGCGAAAGCGGATTCGTACCATTGAAGACTCGACGTACGCAGGGACAAAGCACAATCTGGAAGTGTTGAGCTGGGCGCAAAGTGTACAGCAAGCAGATTGGCCTTGTCCAACGAGCTGGCGGCTGGAATGTCATTGTAAATGAGCGCTGGGAACGACCAAAAATATTTACTACCTTTGGGACACTGTAGTATTTTTTGCGTCAGTTTTTGGTCGGTCGCATTGAAATTTCACGCGCTTGAGAAAGACGTTGCAGTCATTCCTAGCTCGTTTGAACTTTTTTCCGTTTTACTTTGTCGGGTTGGTCTTGCAAGTCCGAAAAAACCTTTCTCTAATCCTGACAGCCACTTTACCGCTCGAGTTGTACCATGGGTCCAAGGAGAATAGTGTCTGTGTTCATATCAGCAGCAGCATCCACATCGTTATCGAGGAAAAATAACGATCAATTAAAGTTCCTATAGAAGGTGTTAAGTCCGCTCCAATTGGGTTCTCGTATTGCCATACGATTCTTTTAGGAATATTTTCTCTAATTGTGTTGTCAGCATGCGAGAAATTGGCTAATATGACACAATGGACGGCGAGTCTAGAGGGGAGAGCACATCAGCGGTGTACTTATCAGAGTGAGAAGTTAAAAACTAGTCCAGGGTATTGGCGGTATGACTATTAAAGTCCGGTACTCTCGTGGGCTTATTTACAAGCTGCGTCAAATTGTTTTCCTCAGCGAAGATTTCAACACATTGTCCCTCGGGCGGGGCCCCCGCCCAATTATCAAGGCTTCGCCCATCAATGACGTTGTCTAATAAAAAGCGGGGGCAGGGCATATTATATTACTGGTCTTATCGTAAACATCTTCAGATGACGTCACTGAAGTTTGCTACGATTTGATTAGTTACAATTTGCCGGTCATAGATCTTTCTGGCGGCAGGGTCACCGGTATTCCCTACCAGGACTTAAATCACGGTACCATGGGAGTCAGGAGTCCCCCGGACTTTGGTCTGGGCCTGACTTGTTGAGGTAGGCCTCCTTGTGGGAGCGTCATGGTGGCTGTGGTTCAACACCCAAAGTCACGGGAAGGGTCTTCCCTTCTGTTGGTTTAACCCAACGTTGAGTAGCAATAAGTACTGGGTGCTATGACCCTAAAAGCAACAAGAGGTTTTAGATCGGCTTCGACCCATACCAAGGGTGGAACTTGTGCCTCCAACCAAGTTCTGCTTAGGTATTATACCTTTAATGTAGGTAAGTGATGGGAAGGCATATCCTTGCTCCCATGGATGTATGGGAATCCTGTAAACTTAAGTGTACACGACAGGTGTTCACGTTAAAAACTTAGGGACTATGTCCTTCGGGTGTTGGTTGTCCAGATTGTCGAAGCCACCAGAATTGTGTGTATTGAAATTACTCGTAATAACGATTTCAGTATACAATTCTTTGAATGGTGTCAGAGAGCGCATAGATCTCTTCAAAGGTTAAATTGTTGTACAGTTTGTGGCTTCTGTAAATAAAGCAATAGTGGATAATTTGCTAATGCATATGGAATTTTAACTACATGAAATGTAATTCCTAATTTGAGTAGGGACTACATTGTGGTGGAGTTTGGTAATCTGCATCGCTACACATGTAAATGGCGAGACGGATGTGAGAAAGAATATAGGCACCTCAGATCAGAGTAATCTGAGAGGTGTGGACAGTGATCTACCTGTGTTTCAGTAAGTCCCAAAACAGCTGATCTGGATTTACAGACGTGGACGTACGCAGAAAAGTGATTACTTTTTAGCCAGCGTATATTTGCTATATCTACTCTAAATTCCCGAGTCATTACAAAAAAAAGATTGCCACAAAAGATGCATACACCGATAATTCTATGTGAAATTTCTGACGTTGGTTTACTGAATCGAATTGTTGTAGATATTATGCAACAACAATAGGAAACAGTGCACCAACAAAATTCACTCGCAGCCCGCTACCCCTTAGCTGTTCCATCCAATCAGTCGTTGCTTTTGCATTGCATTGGCCGAATACAAGCAACAGCACAATGGCCAGGGGCTGGAGATGTGGGATGCGCGCGCTATTATATATTGTTATGCCTGATCTGGCACAGTTCTTTTTAAAATTGTACCTTAACTCACATGCGGGCTGATTGTATGGGAAGGGTTTTTTCCATCTATCAGCTTTACCTTTGTGTATTTGGAATTGGAAAAATGATAGTGCAGTTGAGCACTAGCACAAACAACAAAAGAAAGCTCAAAAGCGAAATCAAAATGAACGAACAAGTGACGACGATCAACCAAAACGAACGAACAAGTGACGACGATTCACAAAAATAAAGTAATTTAAACGCACAACAAATTTTAGGTGTATTCAAGGTTTTATTTTTATTTCATGTAAGGTTGCTATCGAATGAACTCACAGAGCCATTTTACTGTAAGTTTTTTTGCCCGTGGGAAATGGTATCAGCAACAATTTCCATTTTTTGTTGCAATGTTGGCTCAAAATGCTGACTCTGCATGCTGGCTCTGCGTAACAATATATATATTTTTTTCCTCGATTTACGGCACCACACCACTGCACTGGGCATTAATGTTAATATATACGAGTATATATATTTTCTTTTTGTACTTGCGCGCGTGGAATCAGTTGGAATATGCTGGTTTTTATTTTTTATTTTTTTTGCACAAAACTGTGTGAACTAGGGACTTGTGTGAATGCACAGAGGTTACGTACGTATTCGTCTGAACCCGATGGGTTAATATTGGCTTTATTTAAATGATGCCTCAATTTAAATTGTACCTTGCCAGTTAAAAGTGCATTGTTGGAAGTCTGGTGTCCTTATTGTGCCTTACGTGGGGCTTGTAGGCATTTTCTCGGAAGTGTATTTATTTCCTCGTTCCACTAGTAATACGTTGGTGCCTTCCTACTGTTCTTCTAGGAATGGATGCGTTGCATGCAGTTGTGATGGTATTTGTGAGGCAATGTGCGAGGGTCCGCTGTTCCACTTAGGGTTAGGTCATCGTTAAACTTTTCTTCCAATGTTTCCTAGTCGAAAGTTCTGTCGTTCCATTTTGGACCCGTAAGTTTCGGATTCTTTCTTGCAGAACATTCAGGATGGTTCCTTGTCGCAGTTCTTTGCTTTGTGTCTTTCTATCCCACATCATAAATAGTTTGGAGCGGTCTTCTTCGCTTTTGCATAGCACTTGAAACATTTCGTTCCGTTCGCGCATACGACAGCTAACCTAGTCGACTTTAGCCTTTCCAGCTTCTAAAACTATTTCTGCGTCTTCTGCGGGGAGGCTGACTGTTGCTGTTGGAGTTCCTCCGTGAGCCTTTCGCAGGAACAAAATATCTACTGGTGAAACTGTCACTGCAAGGTGTGTTTTGATGGCATCGATTATGTCGTCTACAGCAGTGACCTCATCGATGTGTTTAACCTCAACGATAGTTTGGTCCGTAAGTGATTTTACATCCGCTTGATCCGTTAACCCCTCACTATTGGCGTCTTTGAACTCGGTGGTCTTGATACCCTTCTCTTTGAGTTGTACAAAGAGGTCTTCCTTTTGTATCCTCCTAATTTTTTATACCGCTTTCCCACTGTTTCCAATTTGGAGTCTGGCTTTACCTTACGTAGTATTTTCGCGTATGAGAAGGTCCCTGTCGCTTTGATGACGATAGCATTATGTCTAGGTTTTTTTGCCTCTAGCTGCTTTTTTGGGGACCTTCTTTTTGGCGTCATTCTTCGTTTCCTGTCGTCTGCTTCTTACTGATCTCAAAATATCTTTGTCCCAAACTGGACCACCCTGTATATGACAAATGTTTCTAATAAATATTTAATGGGGTGACTAAATTGTTAGTGGAAGTTGGTATGTTGTTGAGTTCTGGTCAACTACTCAACTTTCTTAATTTTAATAAACTGAAAAAATGAATGTCTTTTGGTTTGGAACCCAGTCCACTACCACTTCAGCCACGTCCGCCCATTCCACTCCAACGAAACGAGCTGAGAACAAAAAATTAGGCAGACTAGGTAAACCTTCCAAGCCCTTCTGGAACATAGCTAAAATTCTGAGGAATAGAAATAAACAAATACCCATAAAAATAAACCGTGGAATAGAAAAAGTATGATACTATTCGACGTCGAAAATGCCTTTGACGTGTGGTACAATTGCCATGTGTATATACTACTGATAAATCTAAATTTTCCTCCACTTCTTTATAAAATTGTTCAGAGCTTTTTGTGAAATCGTTGCCTTAGTATGTATGTAGGAGGAAGCGCTTGTGACTTGGTGTAATATCACGCAGGTGTACCCCAGGGTTAAATTTTGACATTAGTTTGTGTAATATATATATATGTAATTTGGCGTGTTAGGTGGAAGATGAAATGCTTTCTTTAGATAGTACCGAGGTACCATAGCTTCTGCACTGTTTCCCATCGTCTGTACCGCCAAACATATCGCTGCGTATAAAAGAGTGCATTCCGACACAACTTCAAACACTTTGTACTATAGCCACTGTTTTTGTTCATAAAGTATTTTCTCCAAACCTCATTGATTACTGTTTTTCTCTAGTTTTTCCTTAAAATGTCTGTTCATATTAGGGTTAAAATACAAGTCGAGGTACTTATAATCCTTTACTACCACCAGATTCCACACTTTACAGTAGTCATTTAAACGATTGATCATAAGCTGAATAGGTTTAGGCAAATAGGCCAACAACGCTCTATCGTCCGCAAATATAAAGGCTTTAATCAGCAGACCTGCATACTCTACACCTCTAGGCAGAAAATCTACTCAGTTAAGAAAGCAAATAAACTGCTGGTTCAAAGCTCATACTTGCCTTACTCCAGACCATGATTGGAACCATTCTGATAAGACATCGCCATTCCAGCTTTGGTATCAGCATATACCACAAAAAGTTTCCGGAATTTATTCAGAAAATTAAAAATACAAGTTTATTCATCTAAATCTAAATTGTCCCCTTCAAAGTAATCTCCATCGAATGCTACACACTTATGCCAGCGCTTGATCTAATCTTCGAAACATTCCCCGTAGTGGTTTTTTAACTCGATTGAACAGAAAGAAGTCACAGGGAGCCAAATCAGGTGAATTCGGTGGCTGTTGGATGGTATTTGTTGCATTTTTGTCAAAAAATTACGAATAATGATGGACTGTGCGACGGTGCGTTATCATGGGGCAAAATCCACAAGTTTTAGCGAATCGCTTCACGCTAACGCCTCATAACGCTCAAATAATACTCTTTGTTTACTGTCTGGCCTTCTGGCAAAAATTCATGATGCACTACACCGTTGTAATCCATGCGGAAACCGATCTTTTTTTCCAGAAAAAGAAAGCCTTGTTATCTTCCAAATTCACCGGAAGCTTTGCGTTAGGTACGTGGGTGACTCGAGATTAACCTTTAAAGAGCATAGTATGTAAACACTTAGCAAAATAAATATAGGTATTAAGATGTTATATCCTTTCGTCAACAGTAAATCGTTACTATTAAATTCCACCAAAGTCATAATATACAAAGTGATTTTCCAATCGATTCTATTATACGGGTGCCACTTCTGATGTAATTGTGCTCAATGTCGTATTAAAAAATTACAGGTGGGTATCACAAAATAAATTGCTTAAAATGATGCTAAACCTATCTTGGCATCATCCCACTGAAGGCCTACATAAAAGAGCAAATGTTCAGTTGATCTACAATAAAATACAAAAGTTTAACTAAACAATTATGAACCGATATAACCTTTCGGACAGTATTCTAATAAGTCAATTAAACTTTCTTTTGCACATGCAAGTTTATATGGTATGTAGTTAGCCTATACTCGTAATTATTTATTTTTACTTTTTCAATTTATACAGTGCCGAGTCGACAACTGCCTACGTCAACCGGTACACTCGTAAAGAATTTCGCTGCAGAAATGTATTTTGGTGGGGCTGAAGTTCCCATTTATTTCGCTTAATACAAACTAACTTAAAAAACTAGGATTTAACAACTAAAAACAGTTAAGCTAACTCTAAATAAGGAATGGTGGAGATCAAGTTTAAGACGAGAAGTGCTCAGGTTAAAATTAATAAAAGGTGGGAAGTTTGAGTTGACCTTACGGAGCATGCGGGAGATTGGTTTGTTAGAACCAAACGAGGTGCGATCTGTTAGAATATAGAACAGACGAGGACAGCGTAAATTACGAGGGTTAGTGTTGAAGGAAATAGAATTATAAAGGGAAGCACAATCAACAGAACCAGAGAGCAGTCGATGAATGAAGAAAATGTTAGGTACGTCTCCGCATTTTTCGAGGGTATTCAGGTTAAGAAGTTTGCGGCGGTCACGATAGGGAGGTAAGATAAAGGGGTCATCCCAGGATAGCCCACGAAAGGAAAATCTAAAAAAAACGACCTTGAAACTCGCTGAATGGGGGGCCGCACTTGGCTTTGCAAAATTCTTTAGATCATAGTTTGATAAAACCGAGCGATTTGAACGGTTGTTGCGAAGGGATTGAATGTGGGGTACATGTTGGTCATGCAGAAAATACAGTCGATTGAATGGACTTACGAGACAAAGTCATAGATTGAGATTTATAGACATTAAGCTCAAAGGAATTTTTCAGACACCAAGTGGTAAACCTATCGAGGGCTTCTTGAAGGAGAATAGAGTCTTGGAGTGAAGAAATAGTTTTGGGGAACTCAGTGTCGGCGGCATAAATGGATAGGGAGCCGTGTTTAATAATCCTCTCAAGATTGTTTATTGTTAAAATGAAAAAGAGGGACCCAAGATAGTCGCCTTTTTGGGCACCAGATGTGGCTAAGTGGATTGAGAAGGCTGACGTAAAGCGAACGCTATAATAACTGTTCTCCAGAAGATATAAAGAAGATATCCATTTTAACAATATGGGGTCAAAACCGAGGGAAGACAATTTGAAAAGGATCAATTAATGTGATATTTTTTCGAACACCTTAGCGAAATCTGTAGCAATAACATCGATTTCATTGTCATTTTCTAGGGCTGAAAGCGCAAAGGATACGAATTAACTAAATTTGTAGTGGTTGATCTCCTTTCAGAAAGATATAAGCTATTTGGACTGAAAGCTTAGAGCTTCTTATAAAAAACTTTCCAACATTCTAAGTATGCGAGAAAAATTAGCAATGGGATGGTACTTGGGTACTTCATTCTTTGATCCCTTTTTATGATCCGGTGTTATGAAACAGGTCTTCCAAACTTATGTGAGGGGCGGGACCCCGGCTGGCCCGGGTAACAATTCATCATTAAGATTCCGTAATCTTTTTTCGATAAGGGTGCGATCAAAAGATAGAGAGAGAGAGGGGCCAATGCAGAAATTGGGAAGGTACTTGAAATATATGGGTCAGGTACGAAGAAGTTGTCTGCAAATGATTGTTTAAAAAAGTTTGCAAAATAGTTGGCAATAGTATACGTGTCGGTCGATGATATATTATCGAACGAGAGTGAGGGGGATAACCGTCTGATTTTCTTTTGTAGTTGGCGAGTTGATAAAGTGTCTTAGGATTGTTGATAAAGCTGGTCTACGCTGTGTTGAGAAAGCGCTGATAGACGCATCTATAGAGCCTTCTGTTATACCAGGGCGGGGAATTAGATGATGTTTTATGCCGAGAAAGGGCGACGTAAAGAGAAATGGAATTAAATATTTCGATATAAAAAATGGAGACAGCATCAGATAAGGATACGTTGGTAAAAGCAAAAGATATTTGCTAAGATAGATATTGATTTTGCGAAAATTAGCTTTATGGAAGTTGTAAGAAGAGATAGTAGGGAAAGAAGTTGACTGCGGTGGAGAGTTATGGAAAAATGAGAGAAGAAGAGGAGGGTGAAAGTTATCGACAGTTGAGAGGGTAAAAAGACAAAACGTTACTGTGGAGTTAATGGGATCGCTAGTGAAAATAAGGTCTAGTCTACCGATGGAATTAGGGACGTCACTTACTTGGCATAGGCTTGAGTTAGTTATGCTATCAATGTTTGACGCGGTAAAAATTAGCTGATCATCCGATGGAATCCTTAGGTCAGTTAGTTGATCAAGTGATCATATTAATAGCAAGGATGTAGGATCCGATAGGTTGGGCTGGGAAAATGTACCAACACATAACGTACAGGGACCTATTGGGAGGTGCAGGTGGGACACCTCTGCAAGTAGAATCAACTTTAAGGAGGGAGGATTGTTAACCATAAGGAGAGAGTGATCGTCATGTCGGAAAACATTATAAGAAGATGGGAATAGCTCCTGGCTCTTTATTTCGGGGATCAAATTGGGTATCAAAAACAGGGGCAGGCGTCCGTGAAACCGAGGGAGACAGCGAGCTAGAAGCGGGCTGATAAAGTTTACGTATTTAGCTCCTGTTGTAAGACCGAAATTGGGAAAGCAGTTGTCAGTATTCGTGGGAGTGGGTGTGAGCGGTTGAGCAGTGACAGTATCAAGGGTAGGGGTTAAATCAAAAGAAACGCGTTGGGGCTTGAATGGGGGAGAGGCACTTAATGCTTTTGTGGGGATACGTGAAGAGGGTTGCTTAGAAATATGGACAGGAGGAGACAAATTGGGAAATATTTTGGTTTAAGAAAACAAATTGACTCAGCTTGTAAATGATAGACGTTGATAGATATAACGTCAACACCATAGACTTGTTTTGAACTTCTCACCCTGAGAAATACATAGTCGATGTTCTATCCCCTCTAGGCTTGTCGGAATACTGTGCAACAGCATGTAATTTCTCGTACATCGACCACACAGTCTGAGAAAAGATTCCTACAGGAACCGTATGGCAATACGAGAAAGCCAAGTGGAGCGGACTGAACAGCTTCTTTATGAATTTTAACTGGTCGTTATGTTTTCTCGATAACTATGTAGATGCCAGTGCTGATATGATCACAGACACTATTATCTTTGAAATTAGATCCTTTATCACTCATAGGATGAAGAGTATCAAACAAAAAGAAAAGACGTGGTACGACTCAAGCTGTAAAGAGGCTGTCAGTGGAAGCCAGTTCACTACCACTTGAGCCACGGCCACCTACCTTTGCGACATTGTAGTATTTTTTGCCTCAGTTTTTGGTCGTATTGAAATTTTATGCGCTGGAGAACGACGTTGCAGTCATTCCTGGCTCATTTTAACTTTTTTCGGTTTTCCTCTGTATACCAACATAACAAAAACAAATTTGACGAACGGACTCTCCAAACCCGCGAAATTTAAAAAAATTCCGTTATTTTCTGAACGCACCTCGTACACTGAAATTTTTAAAGGAAAAAATTAAATTTTCAGCAAGTTCTTCGCTATCTACCAAGTCAAAAAAAGGTCCTCCACTGCATCAGTGATTGCGGCCTTCACGGTGGCTGAAATAAAAAAAACAAAAAAGATTATTAAATTAGAAGGTCTTGCCTGTATAATGACCCACGATTGTAGAAAAAAAATTAAATTTAACGAAATGGCAGAGTTTCGAAAAACATGTCGAATTTTGTCCGAAAATTTGTTGATTTTTGGCCCGCTAAAATCAAATTTTTTCATAAATTTGTAAATCTGGAGGATCATTGTATATAAAAATATATACAAAATAACGAAGAAAAATCAAAGCGGTCGGATGATTTGTCTCTGAGTTACAACTGCATCAAATTTGAAAAATTTACAATAGTTTCGAGAAAAACGTGTTTAAAGATAAAATAACTCTGGTAGACCCCATAGCAAACATACCGCTGCAATTTAAAAGCAATTTGAGATATTCATTTGAAATTTTAGTGTGCTATTTTTAAGAGAAGTACCGGTGAACGTTGGTTTTAAATGTTTGAAGGTTATAATGACTAGGAAATAAAGAGCTAGACAGAGCATTCCATAAGCGAAATGTACGGCTTAGGAACGAATCACGATATTTTAGAGCACGTGCGAAAGGGGGCTTTAGGGTATACTGATGAGCGTTCATAGCGAGACGGGTGTTACGGTTAAAAATTTGAAGGGGCAGAATGCTACTGGCGATTTCTATGGAGTACTGGGGTGGAAATAGCAATAAAACCGAGTGAGACACGAGACATTACGTTGGTGTTCGAGGGTGTTCATTGTTTGAGTGATATTACATAGTATCACCTATGAGTCTAATAGCACGATTTTGAGTCTCATCTAGCAGGTGCACAGGTGTTTCGGGCGCACCCGACCAAATGTGGGCATTGTACTCCAATTTCGGGCGAATAAATACCTTATATATTGAGGCCAGTTCAGAGGGGGTCAATTATTTCTTACATCGCTTAGAAGAAATAATTCAAAATGTAAATTTGCAACATACGAGAATAATCAAAAAGAGCTAAAAACACATCTTATGAGTTAATAGTGAATAATAAAAACAGTTGGGAACTAGGAATTTGTCTAGGAATATAAAAGATATCTATGGCCTCCATAGAATTAATGACGTACTCTACAGCTATATAGGATAAGATGAAGGTAATATAGAAAGGGAGTTTAGGACAAGCAAACCACACATTAACTCATCAGAACACACAGACAAACCATAGACAAATTCACACACGATAAAATTTACAAACTCACACTCAATAAATTAGACCAGGCTCAGCTCGGATAAGGAGACACAATAATTCTAGAATAGAATAGAATCGGGACAGCATAGACAGAACATTAGCGAAAATCATCACAACAACTACAACAGTAGGAATAATCGAAACGTAGGCAATCAAACTTTTAACCCTTCAGAACAATTGAAAAAGGTAAGTCAATCTCCGACTCCTATCGATAGGTAGATACGAGATTTAGGAGATAAACCCTACGATGTCCTCATCGGCATGGATATACTGAATAAAATTGTCAAAACTCTTTTATCTTTTACTAAATAGCGGTGCCAAAATACTCATTTATTCTTCCAATACCAGAACAGACGTTAATTGTTTGGAGTTCATCTCTGATGAAGATAAGCTAGATTTAAGCTATTTGAATAATGAAGCGAACTTATTAAACTTTAATTTTTAAAGAAGGTGGCCAATTAACCAATACTGAATCTACAACGCATGAGATTAGAACCACAACTGAAAAGCAAATTAACGCTAAGTTATACAGATTACCACCCAGGCATAAAGAGGAAGTAAGGAAGCAAATAGAAGAAATGGAAATTCAGGGCATAATTAGAAAGTCAAACCGCAGGTATGCATCTCCAATAGTAGTAGTTACGAAAAAACTAGACAAATCGGGTCGTCAAAAATTTAGAATCTGTGTAGATTTCAGAAAACTGAATGTTATAACAATTGACGATAAATACCCGTTATCCAATATTGATAGCATCCTAGATAAACTGGGAAGAACTCAGTATTTCACTTGATTATAAAACGGCGTTCGTTACACCTAATGGGTTGCACGAATTTCCAAGAATGCCTTTCGTCTTAAAGAATGCGCCGGCAACCTTCTAAAGGTTGGTGAATGAGAAACTTAGGGAGTACATCAATAAAATTTGTGTCATGTACTTAGATGACATACTTGTCTTCTCCACAAGCTTAATTGAAAATAGGTATAAACTCTTTAAAATTAATTTTCAAAAAACGTTCAGAATATAATCCTAAATTACAATTCTCTAAATCCTTATTTCTTAAAAAAAAAAACACAAGATTCCTAGGCCATGTTTTAACATCTGATGGTATTAACCGAATCCGAACAAAATAAAGTGTATCCAAGACTTTGCGTTGCCTAAAGCCGAAACTAAGAGGATTTTTGGGAGTAACCGTGTACGAGTATTATAGGAAATTTGTAAAGGAATATGCAAATTGCCAACCCAATGATAAAATATTTGAAAAAAGGAAAGAATATCAATATTAACGATCCAGAATATATCCATGCATTTGAAGCTTTCAAAGTAAACATAATCAAACATCCTATATTGAAGTATATTTACTGACGTCAGTAAATATGCAATGGGAGCTGTATTAACACAAGGTGGTCAGCCCATATGTTATGCCTCAAGATCATTGAACGACTAGGAGAAGAATTACTCATTTACAGATAAAGAGTTTCTGGGAATTATTACTGACCTATTTTAGACCGTATTTATGGGGAAAAAAATCGAAGATAGTCACGGACCACCTACTTATAAAATATCTTAAGAAAAAGTTTACAAAAAAAGAGTTCAGTGAAAGGAACCAACGTGGATACTTAAACTGCAAGAATATCAATACGATATAGAATACGTAAGGGGAAAGAAAACAAAATTACAGGCTTCTTAAGTAGGATTCCTGATGGCAACGAGAAACAGGAAGCAGTAGATAATCAATCAATAGACCAGCTATCTGACAATGCAGCAGTACACTCACAGGCAGAACAACAGCTAGATCACATACCAATTAAAGACACAATAGCAAATAAATACAAGACGCAGTTAATATTAGTATGATGCTGAAAAGAGATAGCAATTTTACACAATAATGATATGACTGGATTGATTTACTACGAAGATACATGAAGCCAGTTATCATATCATGAATTTAACAAAATTCAAGAGCTGCTAATAGAATGGTTTCACCACGACAAAGAAATAAGATTCATTAAAGTTACTCTAAGAGAAAGGGAAATAAAAACTCTAGATGAAGTCCATAAACAAATCGCATTGTATCATACAAAAGAGAGCATACATGGTGGAATAGTAGGAATGTACCATAGCCTCGAAAACAAAATTTATTACTCAAAATTGACCAAGGAAATTACCAAAATTATTAATATTTGTAAATTATGCTTAGAAACGAAGTACGAACGAAAACCGATAAAACTTAAGTATCAATTAAGTGAGACTCCCAATAGACCCAAGGAAACACTTCATATGGATATATTTTATTTTATGAAGCACCCTTTTCTTACATTAGGTAATAGATAAACTCACTAAGAAGGTATATGCTTATTACTTACCCAATAAAAACTGAACGAAAACGATAGAAGTATTGTATTAGAAGAGCATTTCTCCAAATTCGGCAAACCATTCGAAACGATAACTGACAATGAGTTTAAAGCAGAAAATTTCAAGGAATTCTTAAACGAACAGGAAGTTGAACTACATTTTACTAAGCCTAATACAAGAAAAATTAGTCGCTATGAGAACTTTATAGATTTATACAATATCTTATTCAAACAATTCATAGAGCAAGTAGTAATTATATTAATAGGTATCATTCCACATTAAAAATGTGTCCAGAAGAAGCGATGTATGCAGATACAGCTACTTTAGTAAGACAAGTAAAGTTAGAAAAAGAAAACAGAGCTCAGGAATCAAATCAGAACGGGGAAGAATATAAAGAATTAAGAGAAATTGTACCAGGCAAGAACTACAAAAGAAACTACTATAAAAATGAACCTAGATACAGAATTAAGAAAAGAGATAGAGAACACCTAATGAATACCAAGCGACCACGTTTAGTTGCAGATGACCGTATCAGTTTATCTAATATTAACAATACTAGCACCACAAACCACAGCCACATTGACAATTGACCAATAAGCAGCAGTTCAGTTTACGAGTATATGCATTTTTATTTAATTAATTAACTTACTCTTACATACTAGACAAAAAAATGCTTAAAAATTAGCTTAAATAACTTACAAGTAATCTTATACTAACTTACACTCTGAGTTAAACCTAACACTTAAACTAAGTCTGTCGACGTATCTTACAACCTATATTTATTTTTATATTTATTGAAACTAAAACTAAGAAAATAAATTTTATGTAAAACCTTAGTAAATAGACTGTTTTTTTTTTTAATAGTATTATAAAAACCTATAACCAAAAACTTTTTCTTTTTTTGTATTAATTTTTTTTTTGTTTTGGTTTAAAATTAAATTGTTAGTGCTGCTAAGCAACATCCTTCATGCTCGACTCCCAACCCCCCTATTGAACCGCACTGCCGTGTGTGACGTCTCTGTCGTAGTTGAGTCGCCTGTCCGCAGCTGTTCGAGCAACGTGGAAGATTAGCGGTACCGCCAATTTTACTATCTAGGTAGGGGAACGCTTCTGGTGGAATAAAGCCGTCAAAGCGAACTCTCTCGTGATACATATAATTAGGGTAGTAAGTCGGTCATTGCTCTTGCAATGTGCCTTCGAGTCAACTTAATGACGAAATTGTCCATTCTTATTAGGTTCGCCCTATTATACAAGACCTCATTAGGATAGAATTTTATGTACTCAGATTCTGGTGCTCTGTATGAGCGAAGACAAGTCCTAAGACAAGCCCTTTCAAACACCTGAATCTTTTCCAACAAACTTGCTCTCACGTTGAACCACATAGGACATCCAATTACAAGCATGGGCGGGATAAGGGCCATGTAGCAGATCACCTTTACACTCGCATCGAGTTGGCTGTTATAAAACAGTCTCCTTGTAAGGGCAAAAGCACCTTTGGCTCTGGCCAGGGCAACAGTGCAGATATTGATCTGGCCAGATCCCAAGGTATCTGAAGTGTATGCGATTAAGTCGTCAGCGTACTCTATGGCATGGTGAAGTGAACCTATCAGATCACTTGTGTAAATGTTGAATAGGATCAGCGAATTTACCGCACCTTATTGCAGACCGTTTTTAATATTGAATGTTCTAGTAGGAGTCATATCGCCATTCTACATGATGAGTTCATCTCTTGGAGAGCATATCAAAAATAATATACAGCAGTGGTTTACTAATGCCTAACCTGTTCAACTTCAACCATACGGTATCGAAGGCTTTTCCTAAGTCAATCAAGCAGGCACCAGTGCACTGGTTCTTGCCTTTGTTCCATTGGATGTCAGAAACCAGTTTAGATGGAGCATGAATGATATCATGCCCCACCTTGAAACCGCATTGAGTAACCGGAATTATATGTTTGTCCTCAACCCATTTAGACAGGACTCTATTGATCACCTTCTCGAAAACCTTACTGATGTTTGGAAGAAGACTGATCGAGCGGAGATTCACCGGATTGGGAATATCTTTAGCCTTTTTGGTGATGGGATGTACCACTGCTGTATAATATGCATTGTTCATCGCATTATTAAATAGGGTGGGGTAAATATACACCGCTTCTAGTGGGACATAAGTGATTCGAAGATCGTTTGGAGCTCTTCGTTCGAAATGAAGTACCATTTCATTGGTGATGACATTATTTGCCATATTTTCGTCACTGAACTGGGTGAAACCCGAGCTCTAAAATCGCCAATTCACTTTTTCATTTCGAAGGTAAAAATTGTTCACAAGGACTCGACTTTCCAGGTCGTGGTTCGGGCCAATGATATCATTCGCCTTGTACACTTCCTGGAAAGTCGCTCCTATAGCCTCTACCTTCTCCTGCGGGTCCTCGATCACAAAGAAGTTGTCATCATCAACGGCCTCATTCGGATCTATGCCTGCTGATACAAGTATTTATTCTTTGTTCGTCGTTCGGGCGATTTTAAGACATGGAAGGTCGTTTTGATTATTTCTCTGAAATATTTTATTTATTTGCGGGAACTTATTCGGGTTGCTAGTGTTTACAGCTCGAATTTTATTGTTCTAATACCCATGTCTGGGAAACGACGGACTATCCGTCGCCTTAAGCCAGCCGATATATTATACTGTGCTGACCCCTCCAATTGAATAGTAGGTTCCCTCTAGTATTTGGTGTATTATTTCCCCAATCTGTATGTTTGGCGTTGAAATATCCGCCGATAATAAAATAGTTGTCTTCCAATTCCAGCCTCAGGAATCGAAAAAGTGTCTCGATATGAATAGGGTAGATTGAGTAGCCTTAGGTGCATAGACAGACAGCATGTATAACCGCTTTCTTAAATAGTGCGGCTAATCGTTCGAACCTAATCAGTGAATTCATATTCACTGCAATGACCTTCAGGGTTCTCTCCGCCACGAACGTAACCATTACGACAAAAGGTGCCTTAGGTCAGGCAGCAGCGTGTATATTTCTCTGACTTGTGGTACTTTCTACACTTCATGCATCGAGGCTGCATTTCGCAGTTCGACGTGGCGTGTCCGAACCTTTGGCAGCGAACACACTTTGTAAAATATTTTCACTCCCCTTTAATTTTTCCCAGTGTACAACCTGGTAGTCTTGGACTTTGATGCTCCTTAGACCATCCGGTTTGCTGTTGGGACTTAGCTGAACCAGGAAGAACGGTAGTTTCCGCTTCTCCCTTTTAGCTCTAGCCGTGACGAACGGCTTAACCCTTACGAATTTGAGCCCTTTCGCACTCCTTCTCTTTTAGCAGTGCAAGGGTAGGGTTTTTCAAGCACAAAACAACCGTTAAAATTCACAACCTCACATTCCGAGAGAAGAAAAATCTCTCCGTCCTATTCGGACTCCCACCCCTGGAGAGCCAATATCGAAACCAAACACACCTGAGTTTCAAACCACTACATCATAAACTTTCCTTTCTCCTCCTTCTATCTTTCCGCCCGCGCCCTGGCAACAGTATAAGGCAAGAAAAAAAAAGAGCTCATCCGGATCAGTCGACGGTTCTAACCCCCTCAGCAGCATTGTGCGCAGCTTCACCCCATTCGGGGTGTAGGAGGAGAACTCCGTCATCGAATCCTTCAATAAACTTTTAATTTTGTGGTAGCGTTTCACTGTGTTGCAGTGGATCGCGTGCCTATCTAAGCTAAGACTTTAAATATAAAAATTATTGCGTATCACAATTAGTATAGTTTTTTTGTTTCCTTTAGTTCCATCCTAAATGTATTTATGGGTGGAACCCTTTTGTTTTGAAATTTGTTGTTTCTGCTGTTGTTGTTGCTGCTTCTGTTGTTTTTGCTGCTGCTGTTGTTGTTTCTGCAGCTGTTGCTGTTGCTGCTGCTGTTTCTGCTGTTGCCGTTGTTGTGGCTGCTCTTGTTGTTGTTGCTGGTGTTTCTTGAGTTTTTTTTTGTGTTGTGTAGTGTTGTTGAGTTTGCTTTTGAGCTAGCTGCGTCTGCTGTTGCTGTTGAGATTGTCCTTGCTCTTCCCTCTTCCTTCTTACCATTTGCTTTTCTTTTATTGCCAGTACCCTTTGTTGTAGCATTTATATGCTGCTACTTATGGACTCCATTTCTTCTTCTTCATCTTCCGATTCGGTTGCGCCAAGGAAGCGAAGATATTCTCTCTCGGATGGTGGTGAAAATCTGAGACCAATGGCTTCTCGTCAGCAATTTACCCGGGACGATTATTTTCTGCTGTTGATGGCGACAAGTGCGCCCCTTCCCTCACTCCACCAAGCATGCGAGTGAAATGTCTCGTAGTGAATAGACGTGCCGAAAATCTCTTCTGGCTTAAGTATTAAGTTTTCCGTTTGTTCGTAAATAGTAAAATTCTTTGAGTACGGTAACAAAAGTCTTTCGAAGTGTACTTGTTCGTCGCATATCCTACCAGCAAAACTATTATTTTCATTTACATACGAGGGCGGGTCAATAAGTCCGTGACTTTTGGATTAAAACAGATTTTTTGATAAAAAAATAATTTTATTTTTCAACGTAGTCTTCCTTGAGCTCTATACACTTTGTCCAACGCTTCTCCAATTTTTTTATCCCTTCCAAAAAAAATGATTTGTCGAGGTCCTCAAAATGACGAGATGACTTCATCATTGGAGTCAAATCTTTTTCCACCAAGCCATTTCTTCAGGTTTGGGAACAAGAAGTAGTCGCTCGGAGCCAAATCTGGAGAATAGGGTGGATGAGGGAGCAATTCATAGCCCAATTCTTGGATTTTTGCCATGGCAACTGCACATGTGTGCACCCTTGCATTGTCTTGGTGGAAAAGAACTTTTTTCTTGGCCAAATGAGGTCGTTTTTTTTTCAAATCGTCATTGAATCGGTCCAATAAGTTGGCATAATATTCCCCATTGATTGGTCTTCCCTTTTGAAGGTAGTCAATGTGGATTAGCCCGCGTGCATCCCAAAAAACAGTCGCCATAACTTTATTGGCTGACAAACCCACCTTGGCCTTCTTTGGCGCCGATTCACCCTTAGAAACCCACTGTTTTGACTGTTGTTTGTTCTCTGGTGTGTTGTGATGGATCCATGTTTCGTGCACGGTTACAAAACGGCGCAAAAACTCCTCCATATTGCGATTAAACAACGCCAAACCTTCCTGTGAAGTTGTTACACGATTGCGTTTGTGGTCGACTGTGAGCAAACGCGGCACCCATCTTGCGGAAAGCTTTCTCATGCCCAAGTGATCATTCAAAATTGAAACCACTGAGCCATGCGAGATCCCTATGGCTTCCACAATCTCTCGCACTTTCAATCTTCGGTCGGCCAACACCATATCGTGAATTTTTTCGATTGTTTCGGGTGTAGAGACCTCAACTGGGCGTCCAGGAGGTTCGGCATCTTCAGTGCTTGTACGGCCACAACGAAATTCAGTAAACCACTTTTTTACCATTGAAATCGATGGTGCAGTATTTATCAAGCTTAGCCTTGGTCTCGGTAATGGTTTTTTTTCGCAAGAAATAATGCTTAATAAGCACACGAAATTCACTTTTTTCTATTTTCTCCTCAAATTAGTGAGTAGTCTGATAAAAATAGCTGTCAAACACAAACTAACTGACGCAGCAAGTTTAAATTTTGACAGGAGTCAACTGACAAATGCCTGTTGACAGGAGCAGTGTTGCTGTTTCAGTAAAGAGGTCAGAAATTCAAAAATGCACAGAATTATTGACCCGCCCTCGTATATAAACGCGATCTAATCTAAAACAAAAATAAAATAAAAAATAAAGTACATATATCCGAGTCTTTGTGTTCGCCCATTCGAAGATTTTCCACCCACTCGTTTCCCGTATATCCATCTCTCTCATACAACCAAGAGTGCAATGGCTGGAAAAACACGATCCACATCTCTCGTCAAAGAGTCACTGTCAACACCGACACAGAAATCCCCCACCACCTCTGCCACGGTGAAAAGAAACCCTCAAGCCGTAACATCCGCTGAACTAGAGAGCCGTTTGGGGAAGCTCACTGATGAAATTATTCGGAGTATAAAATCCGAAGTGAGTAATCTGCGAAGTGAACTCATCCAGATAATCGAACAAAACTTCGCAACATATACGAAGCAAGTCGATAGATCGCTACACGAATTGCAGTCGAGAGTTTCAATTATCGAAACGAACTATGCTCATATTCAGAGCAGATTTGATGCTGATGAGAGAGGAGAATCCCATATGCTCAAGGGAGAAGTTGCTGAGCTGCAGAGAAGATGCGATGCATATGAGAGGAAAACACTTGCAGCTGATGCTATTCTTTTTGGTATTCCACAACTACCACAGGAAGATCTTAAAATGATCCTTGGTCGACTCTGCCAAACAATAAAATGTGCGTCCCCTGAATTAGATGCTATTTTTCGTTCTCGTCAGAGGAATAATGCAAGTGATTCTCCTATTGTGCTCAAGTTTCGCTGCCCCAAAGAAAAAAACGAGCTGCTTAAATCTATTGCTCACCACTGCAAAATAAACAAAAAACAGCTGTGTCTGCATGATGCTGGCATAGACTCCAACAAAAACATTTTTATGCACGAGAGCCTAACTGTGAAAAATCGCTCTCTTCTTCATAAAGCAACTCAAATGAAGCGCCACAAACAGCTGTTTTCTGTTTATACACGATCTGGTTCTGTTTTCGTGAAAGAAACTGCAAAAGGGAACAGCATAATGATAGAGAACGAAGAAAACCTTAACACCATCGCCGGGAGACATCAAGAAGCATCATCACAACCAAAAGCTTAAATTTTCTTTCATTCAAATTAAAATAACATGCTCATTTTGTATGTAGGTATCCTAAACGTATGCTATGAAAAGTTAAATTGTATGTATTATTATACGCTGATTTCTCTGTATGTATGTCGCTTGTGTTCTTGTTGTAAAGATTATGTCTCACTCAAATGCATTCCAATGGGTATAATATGAATTCCATAGACATTAACGATGGCAGTGAAGGAATGCTAAAAACTATGTTAAATGTTTTCTGTTCTCGTAGAGAAGGATTTAAGGTAGCCCACATAAACGCACAAAGTTTGTTTCCTAAAATCGAAGAGTTTAGATATATTTTCGAAAAATCAAGGGTAGATGCAATATGTATTTCAGAAAGTTGGTTTAAGCCAAACATTGATAATGGAATCTATAAGTTGAGTGGATACAGACTCTTTAGGGGTGATAGAAATGATCGTGGTGGCGGTGTAGCAGTATATGTAAGAGATGGCTTAAGTTGTAGAAAGACCCTTTTCTCTTCTTCTGACTCTCTTATTGACTATGTATTCGTTAATATAGTATGTGATAACAATTCTTTGCTGCTGGGCACTGTTTACAGACCTAATAATGATGTAGACTTAACACCCTTCTACGCTTTAATGGACTCCATATCAGTGGGTTCTAAAAATATAATTATATGTGTCGACTTAAACAGTAATCTTTTGGTTGAGAGGCATCTTGCTGAAGGGATGAAATCTTTTGACCTACATCCAGTAAATATTACCACTCCCACTCATCACGTTAGTACTATAAGTACTTTGCTTGATGTTTTTTTCGTTAGTCGTACTGATAGCGCTCTTTTTTATGATCAACTTTCTGCTCCAGCTTTCTCTAAGCATGATTTAATTTTTCTTACTTATGACTTTCGGGTACATAACCAAGGACCAGGTACCACATTTCAATATAGAGACTTTGCCAATATAGACAGAGTTAATCTTGAACAGAGCATAATTGCCACACCATGGGAACAAATTTATTTAATGCCATCCGCAGATAACCAGGTACAATTTCTCCAATCAAATATTAACTCTCTCTTCAACCAATATGTTCCGGTAAAAACAAAAACCATCAAAAGCTCATCACAGCCTTGGTTTTCAATTGAAATTCGTCAAATAATTATGCAACGTGATCAAGCGTATAATCGGTGGAAGCGATACCGTATAGCTGAATTTCACCATATATACAAATCCCTCCGTAATATGGTTGTTCGAGAAATAAGGGCGGCAAAGACACAATTTTTCTCCGGCAGATTAAAATCTAGCCAGGGTAGTCGAAAGCTGTGGAGTAACCTACGACATCTGGGTATAGGAAAAGAAAAACTTTCTTGTCCAAATAACACCGACGGCAATGTGCTTAACCACAAGTTTGTATCTGTAGGACCAACTAGGACAGCAAACCTAAGCCTTAATTTAGATAATCGGCATGCGCCTGTTGTGCAATCACCATTTAGCTTTGAATGTGTAGACAGTACAGAGGTAGTCAAAAGCTTTTTATCTATAAGGTCCAGTGCAATTGGAGTCGATGAAATTCATCCAGTTTTTATCAAAGCCATTCTACCGTTGATCCTACCGTATGTGACTCATGTGATAAACACTATCCTTACGACAGGAACGTTTCCACATCAGTGGAAAATGGCTAAAGTAATACCTTTGCCAAAAAACTCTATTGGGGACGAATTTCGACCAATTTCCATCCTACCATTCCTCTCCAAAGTATGCGAGCGAATAATGCAAGGGCAACTTGACGAGTATCTTTCTCGCAATAGAATGATAACCCATATGCAATCAGGCTTCCGAGCAAAACACAGTTGTACTACTGCTATGGTAAAAGTTGTTGAAGATATTCGATCTAGTTTAGATAAAGATGAAGTAACTTTTTTGATACTTCTAGACTTCTCTAAGGCATTCGACACGGTCAACCACGCACTACTCTGTAAAAAACTACAATACTACTTTGGGTTTTCTCCTTCTGCTGTTAAATTGATTTCATCATATTTAAGCAACAGAAAACAAGCCGTTTTTGTTAATAATATCTTATCTGATTTTCTTTGTTTAACTCGAGGGGTCCCTCAAGGATCTATTCTGGGTCCTCTCTTATTCTCTCTATATATAAATGAGATACCAGATCTAGTCACACATTCCTTAATACATATTTATGCCGATGACGTCCAAATTTATCGAAGCTGTACGCTAGGTCTCATTGAAAATTGTTGCGTTGAAACTAATCAGGATCTTAATAGTATTTTTGACTGGTCTTTGCAAAATGGCCTGACACTCAACCCTAATAAGTCCAAATGCCTGGTTATATCTAGAACAAAATTGGATCTGTCATGTTTCCCGCAAATCACTTTAAATAACTCCCCCGTCGATTTTGTGGATACATCAAAGAATTTGGGTGTTATATTTAACAGATTTTTAACATGGAACGACCATATTAACACCATCGTAGGAAAGGCTTATGGCGTTTTGCGAACCTTGTGGACAGCTCAACCAATTACACCAATGGATACACGAATCATATTAGTAAAATCACTTTTAATTCCAATCCTTGTACATGGGTGTGAATTATATGGAAATTGTGATTCAGTATGCACACGAAAATTACAAGTTGCCTTCAACAGTGCCATTCGATACATATATGGGCTAAGAAGATATGATCATGTGTCACATCTCTCAGTTAAAGTTTTAGGTATGCCTTTCGAAAACTACCTTAAATTTCGCACTTTGGTCTTTCTCTTCAATATTCTTAGAACGCGACAGCCTTCCTACCTCTACAATAATTTACAATTCCCAGCGTCAAATAGATCCACCTATCTTATTATACCGAGATATAATTACTTAATATCTGAAAGACAGTTCTTTATCAATGCCATCCGTCTTTGGAATTCACTACCTAACCCTATAAGAGCACTAAGCGATATACACCAGTTTAAAAAAGAATTACAGCATCTTCTGTCAGGTCAAAACAACTGATTTTTGTCTATAGTATTTATTTAAATTTATTTTTTTTGTTCTTTTCATAGCCTTCGTTATCATATCCTACTTTTCTTTAATCATTTTTAAATTTTTGTTTGTATAATTCATTTGTATGTAGTTTACTCATTCTGCAATAACTAAATTGTAACTAAGTGTATATTGTAACTAGCTATTACAAAGTTATAAGATTCATTCTTACTGTTCTAGCTTTCCTAAACTAAATAAATAAATAAATAAATAAATAAACTTTACAGTGGAAGTTGGTAGGGTGGGACGCTGTGTCAAGGTAGAAGTTGGTCTTAGCTTCCTCCTTTTCTTCGTCTTTGGTTCTGCCAATACTGTTGTTTGGCTTGAATCACTGGATGCCTCTCCACATTTATGTGCTGATCCCGTTATTGGCATAGCGGACCGCTCTCCACAATCCATCACGTTATGTTGTAGTACACCACACTAGTAATACTATAGTTACAATACTTTTTTTTTTTTTTTTTAAATAAAAATTAAAAAAAAAAATGTATGTACGACTCGTAGTCTTTGTCGTCTTAAGCGAACTGGAACCTATGAAAATGCCGTCAAATGTCTCATTTAAGCGAATAACTTCTTAATTACAAGCCGAAACACGTGTAATCTCCACGGAGTTCTAAGAACGATTGTGACAACAAGCAACGGCTATGCAATAATTAACATGGGACAAACTGAAATAATTCAAGACACGAAAACTATACTACAATACATATTATAGATAGCGGACTATCTAAATGTGTTAGAGCAAAAACAAGAGAATGTAGTAAATGATCTTAATCAACAGATAGAAATCAATGTGCAACTGAATGTAAAGAATTAAGTAAATAATATGTAGAATTAACGAAAAATGAACGAAGATTCATCTTACAGCAGCTAAAATTAGATCAGCTAGTAAAGAAGAGAATGTTTGAATGTTAAATCAAGTAATTGATAATACATATAGCATTTGTTAAACACGGTTAATACATCCTAGTCTTTTAACGACAGAAGATATAAATGAAACATTACTTGACTTTTATAAACTAAGAAACGTAAGTAAAAGGAGGGTTTCCTAAATACTGTGTAGGTACTCGTACATTAGTGTAAGCAATAAAAATTCCAGACGGATACCAGTTAGTTGTCTTAAAGGTAATCTCAACTGTGGGTATTGCAGATATTACACACATATATTGCAGATATTGAAGAAGAAGATCAATATTTTTTAGAAGTAAACAATAGGAAATATGAATTCGCAGATAGTGTTCGAAATGTGAAAGATCTTAAGCCTCTTAAAAGCTGTATTTATAACACAAAAACTGTAAAACTAAGATAAATAAATTAATTGCAATAAAAAAAAATAGATCATAGCACTGTAATCTGTAAAAATTTACCAGATAAAGAAATAATAAATAAATGCGATGATAGGAAAATTAAGTTAAGTGGAAATTACTTAATAGTTGTTGAATTGAGATAATGAATACAACAATCAGTAATTCTATTATAAAGCGTAAAGAAAGATTTTATTACTTGGATGAAATTAAGTCAAATTTTACCAAAAAAACAAATTTTGAAGATATCTTACTTAATAATATTGAAAATATGGAACACTTCAAGTTGCTAAAATTTCATAAAATGTTAACTGTATTAAAAGTTTAACTGTCATTTTTATTTCAATCATTGTTATATCAGTTACTCTGAAATTGAAGCGTAAAAGCAAAAAACTCCAGTGCCCCCGTCAAATTCAGGAGGATTTTAATTTAAAGCAGGGAGAGGTTACGTATCCGATAGCGGAGCATGTTCATTATCGAGCCTCTCCAAAATAAATTCTTAAAATTTTGAGTAAAACAGATAAAGGAACATGCGCGCATGACATGAACTCCATTACCTTCAATGTATCTTTTCTCATGAATAAATTCTTGCAGATCATACCATATTTGATGCATTTTTTGCAGGTGCAATATGCTCGTTTGAATCATGCAAATATGACAGTTAATTTTATAAGAGAATAAGTACGAGTAATTTAAGATAGAAGAAACATTGTTAGTTTAGTTGATAAGTATCCGCCGAATGGGCAAGTAATAAAATTGTTTTTTAAAAAGTGTTCCCGTGTCTTTAAACTTATAAGTTATATATATTAATAAAAGGGGCTACTTTCCCTATGATTTTATTATTAGTAGAAACCTTAGCGCTTGGAATAAATGATGATAGCCCACCATTGTTATTAAAAACCGAATAGGGTTACTCATAAGAAATATAATTAGAGACTGAAGGGCATCCATGGACAACTATTTCTTTGACCATAGATACACTGTCTTTCTATCCAGCTTGTCTTAAGAAATTGACGGAAGAGGGACTGTGGAAGGAAAGAAATTTGCTTGAACACTGCACGCTTTGGCAAAAACCTACTTTTTCTACTTGTGCGAAGGGTCGTTGACTTACAACATACGAAAGAACTTTAGAAAATTTCGTCAAAAGGACCAACGTGTGCCTGATATAGATAAAAATGCTCGAATGTCAGTGGGTGTATTTAAATATGTTTTTATTATTGAACCCTCAATCCGCGGAAGTCCCAATGTTAGCTAGTGACCAAACTGTACGATGAAAGTACTCGAAACCTCTAGGGAAAGCAACTTCCTCAAGTACCCGCCAAGATTTGAAGAAGGAAAGTAAATTATTTGGAGTTCATGTGATCCTAAATTGAGAAATAGATCGCAATACTTTTGTAGACATCGGTCGTCTGGCGCTCTGCGAATTTTGCAATCTCAAATTTAGTTCCGTAAAGAGTTTTCCTGTAATTTTGTGTTTCTGGCAAAATATCATATGCGGAAGCGTTGAAGATGTTAACGGTAGCCAATGTCGAGAACATAAGGGTACGAGTGGTACAAAGAGTTTAAAGCGGGCTGTACTGTGGTAGATGATTTCGTTCGTTCCGGTTATTCATGCACCAGTATGGCTGACGCTAAGTAAATTGGCCACGTAGATCGTCGTGTGAGCATCAGAAAAATAGCAGCCGATCTTAGTGTCTCGTTTGGATCGGGCAGAGCGTTATGCACGATGTTTTTGGCATAAGATGAGTTTAAGCGCGGCTTGTGCCGTGAGTGCTGAATTTGTTGCATCGCATTGATTTTGATTATTTGATGAAAAACAACGTTGATACCGTTCCGCAAGCTTCGCATTCACCTGACATGGCTCCCTGTGACTTTTCCTATTCCTACGATTCAAGTTACCACTTTGCGGAAAGCGTTTTGAGAAGATTGAAGTGAGAAAGGAGATTTCGCAGAAGGAGCTGAAGGCGATTGCAAAATCGGCCTACGAAAAGCGTTTTCAAGATTGGCGGAAGCGTTGGAATATGTGTATTGCTTGCAAAGGGAATAAAATGACCTCTGCGTAATCCACCTCAATATCCCTATATATTTTAAGTAATACGAGTACCAATCCATTTAATCGCTCCTCACTAGTCTTTTTTGCGCAGATCCGTTTTCAATCCGCGAAGACAAGAGAAAGGCCGTTCTCTTGAAGCCATAGATACGGGAAGAGTTGCACCGACCTGCATGACGCGATGTATTGGTTGATACAATGTAGAATCGCAACAGTTGAGAGCGTCAATAAATGTTTTTGGCAATGTCTGCAACCATAGTTAATTTAACGTTTTAACAGATATCAAGAAAGTATAAGAAATAAATTGTTACCACATCGTCATTTCGGCTACAAAATCATCAGTAAATCGTTTGATGTCATTTGGCTGTTCTTTTGTAAATATGATAATAGTATTACGTATTTCTTCTGTATCCAGCATAGAACACTTTTCCAGTAGAATGTTTTGAATTTTTGAAAGCAGTTCACGATGGTCATTTTTAAGGGTCGAAAAAGGGAAAAAAGATGGACCCACGGAAATATTCTTCTGGACCTCCTTGATAGTTGTCACGGTTCTTCTGTTTTCCAACGTTCCGCGAGGATACTAAATGAATACCCATTTTGTCTGCCATTTCTTTAGCTGTAGGAAATATGTCATTGAATTTCACTTTGGAGTTTTGACGCATCTGATTTATTTTCTCATGAACATGGTTAAGCCAAATACTCTAAATATGTTCTGAGTGAATCCAAATGCTGAACCCACTCCATTTCGCAAAATTTCAGAAGACGTTTGTTTTCCTTTTGGGCAAGACGGTTGAATTTAGTCTTTTAAAACTCTAGCTGCTTTATTGGATCAACGGAATAAATTAACAACTTCTTTAAGGCTCCTATACAATTTCGGATGCACGGTAGGTTTTTTTTATATATATATACATATATTTAAAAAGAGGTTGGTATTTTTTTTTTAGTTTTTTTAAAATTTTTTTTTGTGTATTGTTTTATTTTTTGTTCTTAAATCTATAGTAATTCTAACTAAAACTATATAAGCCTGCCGTAGCTAATAAAACAGACTGACGACCGACTTTGCTACCTATGGAGCTACCTATTACTGGAGGAATTCGACGATGAAGGTTCCCCTCCTTCAACTAGCCACCAAAATTGTTGGTGCTGCCGAGCAATATCCCACATGTCGCGACTCCCTACCGCCCTATTGAACACTGCCGTGTGCGACGTCTCTGTCGTAGTTGAGTCAGTTGCTGTTCGAGCAACGTGGGAGATTAGCGGCAACGCCAATCTGTCCTGGATCAGACCTCTCTTATCGAGGTATAGGGACGCTTCTGAAGGAACAAAGCCTTCAAAGCAAAATCTCTCATGATAATTAGGGTAGTAAGCCCCGAAGGTCAGGTTGTTCGATGAGGTCAATGTTCTTGCAATGTGCCTTCGAGTCAACTAAATGACGACGAACTCTTATTAGGTTCGCCCTATTGTACAAGACCTCACTGGATTAGAATTTTATGTACTCAGACTCTGGTGTTCTGTATAAGCGAAGACAGGCCCTCCAAAACACCCGGATCTTTTCCAATAAACTTGCTCCCACGTTTAACCACACGGGACATCCAGATATAAGCATAGGCCGGATAAGGGTCTCTTTGTAGGGGCAAAAGCACCTTTGGCTCTGGCCAGAGCAACATCTATATGTTTGTTAAAATACAATATATATATTGATCTAGCCAGATCCCAAGGTACAAGCAAGTGGCGGTCCGTGTTACCCGACGACAGAAAACGTTCGCCAATTTTTGTGGTATCCCTAGAGGCTTCCGATTTTTGAAAGTTGATTTTCAACTTCCAGTCGTCGCAATATCGCTTAATTTTGTTGAAGTCACGTTGAAAAAGTATATTAATGACCTCAATCTTTGGACCTGACCTGTACGCGATTAAGTCCTCTGGGTACTCTATGGCATGGTGAAGTGAACCTATCAAATCACTTGTGTAAATGTTGAATAGGATCGGCGAATTTACCGCACCTTGTTGCAGACCGTTTTTAATGTTGAATGTTCTAGCAGGAGTCATATCGCCATTCTACATGATGAACTGTCTCCTGGAGAGCATATCAAAAAGAATATACAGCAGTGGTTTACTAATGCCCAACCTGTTCAACTTGAAGAAAAGTCCCTCTAACCATACGGTATCGAAGGCTTTTCCTAAGTCAGTCAAACAGGCACCAGTGCACTGGTTCTTGCCTTTGTTCCATTGGATGTCAGAAACCAGTTTAGATGGAGCATGAATGATATCATGCCCCACTTTGAAACCGCATTGAGTATCCGGAATTATATTTTTGTCCTCAACCCATTTAGACAGGACTCTATTGATCACCTTCTCGAAAACCTTAGTGATGTTTGGAAGAAGACTGATCGAGATTCGTTCGAAATGAAGTACCATTTCATTGGTGATGACATTATTTGCCATATTTTCGTCACTGAACTGGGTGAAATCCGAGCTCTAAAATCGCCAATTCACTTTTTCATTTCGAAGGTAGAAATTGTGGACAAGGACTCGATTTTCCAGATCGCAGTTCGGACCAATGATGACATTCGCTTTGTACACTTCCTGGAAAGTCGCTCCTATAGCCTCTACCTTCTCCTGCGGGTCCTCGATCACAAAGAAGTTGTCATCTTTAACGGCTTCATTTGGATCGATGCCTGCTGTTAAAAGTAAGTGCTCGTTGTCCGTCGTTCGGGCGATTTTAAGACACGAAAGGGCGTTTTGATCTTTCCTCCGAAATATTTTATTTATTTGCGGGAATACATTCGGGTTGCTAGTGTTTACAGCTCGAAGTTTGTTGTTCTAATAAAAACTTACAGAATTTCTGTAATTTTCTTTTATTAATGTTTGGAAGTTTTTGATTGACGACTTCAGTGTCATGAACTCCGGGTTATGACTGTTAGTAAACTGTCTGTACAAGGTTTTTAGTCTTCACAGCAGTCTACATTTATGTCGACGCAGTACGTCAATGGTTGTATTGCGGACTAAGTCTTCGTTGTCAGTGTGTTGATAACGAGGTATCGTTTGGTTCATTGTTCGTTTGATTGTTTGGACCATTAGTTTTAAATACCCGTCAACCTTCTCGTTTGACAGGTTTCTTTTGGACGGTGGGTAAAGCAAATTCGAGGAGAGTGCTCTGATTAGTGTTCTGGAGAAGTGTGTCCAACGCACGCTATTATAGTTGCAGGAATGGCTTTGAACAAACTCATCCAACTCCGCACTTTCGTGTGGACTGGTTGTTTCGAAATTGAGACCGCAATGGTCACTGTCGTACACAAAAGGGCGTAGAATAGCAGAAGATCCCAATAGGACCCGTGTCTAGGAAATGACGAACTATCCATCGCTTTAAGGCCGAGTCGGTGCATTAAACTGTGCTTATCCCACAGTAGTTTCCCTCTAGTGTTTGGTATATTATTTCCCCAATCGCTATGTTTGGCGTTGAAATCTCCGCAGATAATAAAGAAGTTCTTCTCCAATTCCAGTCTTAGGAATCGAAAAAGTGTCTCGAGGTCTGAAATGAATAAGGTGGATTGAGTAGCTGTAGGTGCATAAACAGACACCATGTATAACCGCTTTCAATTAATGATATATACGACGCATGCTTCCAGCACCTGCAATCTACGTACTACACGACTGTATACACATTTAAAACGCAGTCCTTTTCTTACAAAGATGGCAACGCCTCCTCTTCGAATGGAGTTGGGTCGGTTGTTACCGCCGAATTCTCCGCCCAACGCGCCGTACCACGGAAGAGTGCCCGACCACCAGGGAAGAGTGCCCGACCACCACGAAGAGTGGTCGTAGGTTAAGGTGGTAAAAATGGGCCCCACGTGCGTGGGATTCGCTCTTCTTTTACTATGAAAAACAAATAAAAAAAAAAACAAAAAAAAACGAATATTACAAAATTAATATTACAAAATTTCAATCTTACAATCTAGCTTAATTCTACCTTAACAAATTCAAATAGCTTACGAGTAGAATAGAAAAAAGAGAAAAAAAAGGAGAAAAGAAAACCAAAAAATTAAACTAAAATCACGGAAACGAACCCAGGCTATCTATTATTCGCGACACGGGACGGCAACTTGACTGACTCTTCACCATTCGCCTCTTCTTTTTCAACCCACCCACCAAAAATCCTACCAAATTTCACTCAACACTACTAGTTGTCTCTCGATTGTTGTAATCAGACCACATCTCCTGATCTTACACATCCGCTAATCCCAACAGTAAGTCCTCATACCATAACATGACGATGGAAATCTTGCCACAAAAGAAAGATAAAGCAAAAAGGACATGCGATCCCACATGGGGACTCGGATCTAATAGTGCTCATATCTTGTAGTATTGAAAAGGAAAAATAAGTTATATTATTCTGTACTACGAGTAATTCCAAAGAGGTGGACGAAAACCTATTAACACAACCCATAATACGGTTTCTTCTTACTACGAGTATTTTGTATCTTTTATACCTCATTCTGTGTCTTTTGGCAAGCTTAGTTTCACTAACCAAAAGCACATCAGGGGCTTGGTCTTTGAGCAACTGAAATAGTGTGGCGCTTCGTTCGAACCTAAGACGGCTTTTACACAGCGCATGTTTAGAGAGATTCGAATAAGTGCAAAAGAGAGGGATTAGAAGGCAAATGAAACAAAAAAAAAATTTTCCCGATACACAGCGGGAAAGATTTCCTTTGCAAGTTTTTGACATTTCTTTTTCTCCTTCTTCTTTCTTTTTCGCATTTTCTTTATTACTTCTTTGGCTGTTGTTACGAGTTTTCAGTATGGCGAATGAATTTAATTGGACCAAAGAATTAACAAGCGAGCTCATTTTCAATTATGAAATGTACCCGCCCGAACTGCAATTGGTATCCATGCAATCAATAATCATTTCCGCAGAGTTCAACAAATTGTTTAGCTCTGCAAATTCCATTTTTGCTTTTATAATTTATTTTACTTTCAACTTTCAAAAGAAAATAACCGTCTAATCAATGAATTCATAATCACTGCTCGAAAGACATACCAGTTAATTTCAGTTAACGAAAATCAAGTAAGACGAGTAGCTGACTAGAAATCAACACCAAGCCAACTTCCACAAAGAATTTAGTCTCCCCATTAAATGTAGGGCCCACTGAGCCCAAATATCTTTCTTTCTCTCTCTATCCCATTTTCCAAAAAACTTAACACATGCTGAGGTTAAGTTCTTAAAAAAAAAACATTCAGGGTTTGCTCCGCCATGTACGTACCCATTATGACTGGAGGTGTGTTAGGCCCGGCAGCAATGCGTATATTTTGATCTACCCGCGTAGCCTGTTCCTAAAATTGGTTCTTTTTAATTTTTCCCAGTGTATGACCTGGTAGCCTAGGACTTTTATACTTCATAGACCATCCAGTTTGCTGTTGGGAATTAGTCGGACCAGGGAAAACGGTAGTTTCCGCTTATCCCTTTTGGTTCTAGCTGACGAATGGCTTAACCCAACGAATTTGAACTCTTCCTTCTCTTTCAACAGTGCAAGGAGCTCTTCCGGATCAGTTGACGGTTCTAACCCCCTCAGCAGCATTGTTTGCAGCTTCTCTCCTTTCGGGGTATAGGAGAAGAACTCCCTCGTCATATACCTCAGTATTGCAGCGGATCGCTGTTAGTCTTTTAACAAAAAAATTGTTGCCTATGGCCGACTGACATTCTATTGTCTCCTTGAGTTCCATCTTATATCTGTTTATAGGTAGAACCCTGATCTCTGAAGTCTTTTGTTCTTATTGTTGCTGTTTTTTTTGTTGATCTTGTTGTTGGTGTTGTTGTTGCTGCTGTTGGTGTTTTTGCTTCTGTTGCTATTGTTGATGCTGCTGCTGCTGTTGTTGCTGTTATTGTTTTTACTGTATATGCTTACATAGTGGTTGTGCATCTTTTGTTGTTTGTTATTGTCCCGATGTCTGTATTTTTTGTTGTTTTGACGGCTGTTTCTCTTTTTGATGCAGTTATTGACAAACTTTTATGCTTTGTTATTGCTGAGAGATCTGGAGTTGTTGTTGAACCCGCAAAACAACAACCCGCAATTTGAGTTAGTACAAACTTAATCTAACTTTAAAACCACGACTTAAAAACTAACAAATAGTAAGAGTTAGGAACCAATGGAATGTTGGAGGGGATGTAGTTTGAGACGAGAAGTGCTCAGGTTGAAATCAAATCGGAGAGGTTTGGGTTGATTTTTCGGAGCATGTTGGATATTGATTCGTTGGCATATAGAAGTGACGAGGACATCGTAAATTACGAGGCTTAATGTGGAAGGAAATATAATTGTAAAGGCAGGGGCAATCCACAGACCCAGAGAGCAGTCGAAGACAAAGAATGTCTTAGGGTGAAGAAATATAATAGTTTTGGACAACTTAGTGTCGTCGACATAAATGGATAAGGTGCAGTGTTTAACAATTCCCTCAAGATTTTTAATGGTTAAAATGAAAAATGACGGTACAATAACGGTTTTCCAGATAAGAAGATATCAATTTTAAAAATATGGGGTCAGTAACCAAGGAAGACAGTTTGAAGAAGATTAATTGATGAGCAAAATCTGTAGCAATAAAATCGATTTCGTTGCCATTTTTTAGTGCTGAAATTGCAAAGAATATGAATTGCAATAAATTTGTAGTAGTTGATCCATCTTTCAGAAATCCATGCTGACTGGGTGATATATGGTATGTACATAAGCGATTTACATTGAAATCTTAGCACTTCATATAAAATACTTTCGAATATTTTAGGTATTCGTATATGAGAAAGTTTAGCAATGGGACGGTAGTTAGTTACTCCATTTTTTGAACCCGTTTTGTGGACCGGGGCTATGAAAGAGGTCTTCCTGGGAAGCTCCCTTTGTTTGAGGGATAGATGAAATAGAGAAATATTGCGGGAGCCTGTCTGGCCCGTGTAAAAATTCACCATTGAGGTTTTGTAACCTTTCATTGATAAGAGTAGGATCAAAAGTTTGAGAGAGAGGGCCAATGGAGAAATTGGTAAGGTACTTAAAATATATGGGTCAGGTATGAAGAAGTTGTTTGCAAATGATTGTTTAAAAAGGTTTGCAAGATAGTTGGCAATAGCATGTGAGTCGGTCGGTGATATATTGTCGAACGAGAGAGAGGGGGGGTAACCTTCTGATTTTCTTTTGTAATTGACGAATTTGTGATCGTTGATAAGATTGGTCTGCGCAGTATCAAGACGGCACTGATAGAGGCAGTTACAGAGCTGGGTGAAATGGGGGCAGGTTCCAAGATAATTAGAGTAGTCAGAACAGGAATTGATGCGAAGAAACACCGCCAATAATTTATGTGTTTTGTCTCGTAAAGAGCGAGGTCTTTTGTTATACCAGGAAGGGGAAGTAAATGATTTTTATGACGAGAAAAAGAGACATAAAGAGAAATATAATTAAATGTTTCACTGTAAAAAATTTATATTAAAGTATTTAACGATAGGTTGGTAAAATCAAAACAAAATTTCCTGAGATACGTATTAATTTTGTGAAAATTATGGAGGTTGTAAGAAGAAAGAGTAGGGCAAGAAGTGGACTGGAGTGGAGAGTTAAAGTAAAATGACAGAAGTAGAGGGGGTAAAAGTTATCGGAAGTTGATAGCGTTAATGGACAAAATGTTGCTGTAGAGTTAATGTGGTTGCCTATCGATGGAGTTAGAGATGGAATACTTGCCACAGGCTTGAGTCTATTATACGATCAGTGAATAGACATTTCTTGGACGAACCAACGTTGCGCCGTAAAAAACAATTGATCGTGTGATGGGATCCACTTCAGCAGAGGTTGATTAAAGCCTCCAAAAATAGGGATATGGTCGATGGAATTGCATAGGTCAACAAGTTGGTCATTCGCTTTAATAGCTACTATGTAGGATTCGGTGGGTTGAGCCGGGAGAATCTAGCAACATATAACGTACAAGGACCTATCCGGACCTATTGGGCAGTTTTATTTTAACTGAAACAAAGTCAGGTTTTACAGAAGAAGAGATAGCGATGAGAAAATAGTTAAGGCTATTTTGAATGTTTTGGTTGGACAAGAATTTGAGAGTAGAGATATTATTTTGGATTTTCGAAATGAATCGTTACGCAGAATATGTGAAACGCATAGATCATAGATGCTTTATAATATCCCCTTTTGCTTTACAAAGGAGAAAATGGTTCTTACTCGTATATTAACATTCCCCAAATAAATCCTTCTTTAAAACTGCCTTAAGTGAGAAAAACTGTTTCATGTTTTTTTTTTAGAAAAGAACTCAACACTCAAGAGGGTATGCCTATTCGTAAACTGCCGGAGCACGTGTAAAAGTTTTAAAAAAATTGGTTAGAGAAAGTTGTTTGGGTTTAGTGATTATTTTGCTCTTAATCAGAAAAAGCTTAGAGCTGAAAGCTATACGATGTGTGTTCAAAAAGTAACGAGAAATTTTATATTTCAAAGGTTGTATTAGTCGAATTCACGGAATTTTGGTTTGTTGGTTATGCTGGTACACCGGTAGTCGTATTGGGTGATTAGTCAATCGTCAGTTGTAAAGACGTGTGTTTGCTTCCGAGTGACGATTTTTAATTTATTGGGAAAATGGATCAAAAAATTTGCATTCAATTTTGCGGCGTAGTGCACCATGAGTTCTGGCCGAAAGGTCAAACGATCAATAAGGAGTACTATCTACAAGTTCGGCGCTGCTTGTGGGAAGCAAGCCGAAGAAAAAGCCCGGATTTGTGGCGAAACAATGTATGGCTTTTGCGCCACGATATTGCACCAGCATACACTTCGTTGCTTGTTCGTGAATTATTGGCGAAAAAAAACACTCTAGTGATGAACGCACCTCGTATACATCTACGGGATATCTTGCGTGCCGATGAAAATGTTTCAAATAGTGGTAAGCTGTACATTTTGCCCTCTATCGTCACCGGTGGTCCGCGATATATGCACGAAAAGACACATGATGCAATGGCATACATTAGAGCTTATGGGAGCCCTAATCTTTCTATAACAATTATATGCAACATCAAATGCCCGGAAATAACAAATAATTTGCTTCCGAGTAACAAAAGTTATGATCGGCATGATATCATTGCGGGTGCTCGGTATTTTCTCATAACATTTTATCAGCACATATTGTATTGCATTTAATTGTTTTCAATTTCATTTCTATTTACATTTATGTATCATTTCACTTTCGAATCTAAACAATTAACATATTTCATAAATGAACGAATACCTTTAATTACCGCTATGTTATATAAATTATATATTGTAGTTAAAATATTCCACAACATGATCAAACGTTGATACAGTTTGTACATAATTTCCCCTCATTATCAGAAGATCAGCAGCGGCGTGTCGACCACCGCCGAGTGCACATGCCAACCAGTGCACTCGTGACCTCCGAACTCGCAGTATTAAAACAAGACAAAAAAACACAGACGCGCGCGTGAAAAAAAATTACATAAAAAAAAAAACAAGTAGTGCAGAGAAGAACGGACAAAAATATTACACAGTGCGGGTATCCCACCACTCCCGCTCCTGGTCGTAAGTACTGTTGCTTGCACTCTGTCACTGCCATTGCTGTATTTGTCATACGGCACGGGCAGTTGCTGAGTGTAGACAATAACTGATGGATAGCGGGTTGTGTGAGTGAGAATTTTGTTGGTGCACTGTTTTCTATTGTTGTAAGGGCATAACAACTACAACAATTGGATTCGGTAAACTAACGTCAGAATTTTCACTTCGCAGCCTTGCTTAGCATCACCGGTGTTTGTGTTTTTTGTGTTTGTTTTTATTTTCCTATAATGACTGGGGAATTTAGGGTAGTCATTGCGAACATACGCGGGCTAAAAAGTAATCACTTTTCTGCGTACGTCCACGTCTGTGAATTCAGGCCAGCTGTTTTGGCACTTAGTGAAACACAGGCAGATCCCCGCCCACGCCTCTCAGATCACTCTTATCTGAAGATACCTGGCTACGAACTAATGCTACTATTCTTTTCTAATCGCGGTTTCGCCATTTACGTGCGTAGTGATGTAGCTTACCAAATTCCACCACAATGTACTATAGTCCCTGTTCCAACCCGGAATTCAATTTCATGTGGTTAATATTCCATATCCGTAAGCAAATTATCCACTACCGCTTTATTTACAGAAGCCCCAAACTGGACAGCAATTCGACATTTAAAGAATTGTATCCCTGTATCCTCATACTGAAATTATTTTTACGGGCGATTTCAATATACATACACAATTCTGGGTGGCTTCGACTTTCTGGACAGACAACACCCGAAGGACGAAGTGTTGAGATCTTCGCTGCGGAAAACAACTTAACGCAACTTGTAAATTAGCCCACGCGAATACCAGACGTTGACAGTCATACCACCAACACCCTGGATATATTTTTCACTTCTAACCCTGATATGTACTCCGTTGATGTGCATCTCGTACACCTACCACACAGATAGAAAAAAGATTCCCAAAAGAACTGTATGGCAATACGAGAAAGCCAATTGGAGCGGACTTAACACCTTCTTTAGGAAATTTAACTGGTGGTTATATTTCCTCGATAACGACGTGGATGCCGCTGCTGATATGATCACTGACATTATTCTCTTCGGAAAGAGATCCTTTATCCCTCATCGGATGAAGAGTATCGGACCAAAAGAAAAGGCATGGTACGATTCGAGCTGTAAAGAGGCTGTCAGAGTTAGAAAAGGTTCTTCAAGACCAATCCGACTGAGGAAAACCCGAAAAAAGTTTACACGAGCCAGGAATGACTGCAACGTCTTTCTCAAGGGTATGAAATTTCAATACGACCAAAAGTTGAGGCAAAAAATACTACAAGGTAGTAAAAGCTTTTGGTCATTTGTCAAAAACATTAGAAATTCTGCCTCATCCTCTATCCCAACGCTCATTTACAATGACATTCCAGCTGTCAGCTCTTTGGACAAGGCCAATCTGCTTGCTGTACACTTTGCTGCCAGCTCAACACTCCCGGATTGTGCTCTGTCTCCGCCTACACTTGAGTGCGTCGAATCTTCAATGGGACGAAGCCACTTTGCACTGGTGTACTAGCAAGAGTACTTAAAGATCTCAATATACATAAATCCGCTGGTCCAGAGGGTATATCTCCCCTTCTTCCGAAAAGGTGGATAAGCTGGGTACATCGACACAGGATAAATGGGAAGAAGAAGCACCGCTAAATGTATGGTGGGAAGAAATGTCAACGTTTTTGGAGAGGCGATGCCAAACACTCGAAAATATTGCAAGGTCAACACAACAACATACCACAATAATCGAAAGGCACTTGTTACATTAAATTCTGCTAACAACGCATGCGTATTTTGTAGCTCAATTAACCATAGTGTATATTTTTCCCAAGATTTTATTGCCCTTTCTATCATTCAACGTATGCTCAGATTAAAGAACGTGGTCTATGTTGAAATTGTTTTAGAAAGGGACACTTCACTCGTTTTTGCAAATCTAAAGGCTGTAAGCAATGCAAAAGGCGACACAACACACTTCTGCATTTAGAAAGCAATGCCAATTTTCAACCTAGGATTTCCCCTTTACTAAATGCAAATCGCAAGGAAAATCAACCTTCTCCCTCCCTTGCCCCATCCTCTTCGGTAGCTTCCAACAGTGCTGTTCTTACTACGAAACTATTTAAAGATACATATTCGTCTGTAATGCAACCTGAGCGTAATCGGTTTGTTTTTTTTGGCAACTGCTGTTGTTCTCGTCCAGGATAAATACGGACAATTTATACCATGTAGAGTGGTTCTTGACTTGGCCTCTCAGTTAAATTGTGTCACCTATAGACTTGCTCAGCGGGTAGCACTTAAGCGACCTAGGGTAGATATCTCTATCAGCAGCATCGGTTGCACTCAAGCAATAAGATTAATATTACCCTACGTTCTCGAATAAATGATTACTCCGCCGCCATTTCTAATAACAGAAAATCAACAAAACCAATGTTTTGATTTCAACTTATGCCAACTTCCGAATAACATAACATTGGCTGACCCATATTTTTATGAATCACAGAAAATCGATATGTTTATCGGCGCATCGTTGTTTTTTGAACTTCTTTCGGTCGGACAGTCTCACCTAAGAGAAAATATATCTACTATTCAGAAGACGAGATTAGGCTGGCAAGTCTCCGGCAATTTTAGTTACCCAGTTAACAAGGCCATATACTTAAATGCAACGGCTTCTGATTTAATTGATTGCTTCAACAACAATATTCATTGGATGTTCTATTAAACCGTTTCTGGGAAATTGAATTATGTGACAAATCCAGTCAAACGTATTCTCAAGAAGAACTCGATTGCGAAAATCATTTCGTCCAGTCGCATAAACGATTACCATCAGGAAAATACACGGTTAATCTACGTCTCTAAGGCTTCCCCATCCAATCCCGTTGCATCCTTTGAATTGACTAAGAAACAGTTTTTGAATATGGAGTTGAAACTCAATCGTCATCCCGGTGTCAAGTAACAATATATTAAGTTTATTTCCGAATATACGTCGCTTAATCATATCCATCCTGCTTCCTCAGATATTCTACGACAAGCCCACTACTTCTTACCCCATCACTGGGTCTTCAAGGCCGACAGCAGCAGCACAAAACTTCTCGTAGTATTCTACGGTTCGGCTAAAACATCAATTGGTTCATCCTTGAATGACATTTTAATGGTTGGTCCAACTCTACAGCCTGATCTCTTTAGCATTCTGCTAACTTTTCGAATTCACTTATTGGCTGTTACAGCAGATATTGAAAAAATGTATCGATATGTACAAATGCAGCCTCCCGATTATACCTTACAAGGCATGATAGCAGTTCAGTTGACATAGGCAAATGCACCCTTGACACTGTAACCTAAGGCACATCTTCCGCCTCGTTCCTTGCCGTGCGTAGTCTAAACCAGCTTGCGATAGATGACGAGAATAATTTTCCTGTAGGATCCAAGCAGTTAGGTCTTGTTTCTATGTAGATGACTTTCTATCTGGTGCCGATACGCTTCAAGATCTACTTCAGAATAAAAATGAGGTATTTGACCTACTTTTAAAGGAAGGATTCCATCTACGAAAATGGTGTTCTAATTCGGAAGATCCTTTGGTGGGCACCCCAGCAGCGGATAGAGAAGTATATCATCAAATCAATGATGGCAGTGTAACAAAGACTAACAAAGGTTAATCTGGAATCCTGAGACGGATGATTCTTTATTCTTAAACAAACTGAGCACTTCGAATAGAGTTACCAAACGTACAATCTACAATTGCCCAACTCTACGATCCTCTTGGAATAATAGAGTCGGTCTTTTTAAAGGCTAAGATTTTTATGCAAATATTGTGGAAGGGAAGCCTGAGTTGGGACGAAACTGTTCCCTGTGGTTACAATTTGTCAATGAATTACACCGCATGGATAAAATCAGTTTTCCTCGATACGCATTTTCATTCAAGAGCAAATTTCATATTCATGGCTTTGCGGATGCCAGCATACATGCTTTCGGCGCTTCCGTCTAAATAAGAAGCATCAACGCTAATGGCACAATAAAAGTACGGCTTCTTTGCTCAAAGTCTCGAGTAGCTCCTCTTAAAAGCATATCCATTTCAAGATTAGAGCTATGAGCTGCCTTTTTGTTAGCTGAACTACTAAGCCGTGTTCGTCAAGCCATTACGCTCACTCCAGAAAATATTTTTTGTTGGTCTAATTCAACCATTGTGCTGGCATGGATTTTATCTCCACCTTTCAGTGGGAATACCTTTCTTCCCAACAGAGTCACAAAAATTCAGAATATCTCCGACGGTTGTGAATGGCGACGCATTCGAACCAACGAAAACCCTGTAGATATTCTCTAACGTAGCATGTCTCCAGAAAACTTAAGTCATTCCAATTTAAGGTTTTGTGGCCTGCAGTTTCTTTGCGATCCTCCAGATTCATGGCCCTCATTGAAAACTTAATTGCTGAGAAGATTCTTGAGGAACGTGCTCCTAAAACATGTCTAGTCGCGTCAACAGCACAGGATATTACATTGAAATGCAAATTTATAAATGACTTCTATCGTATTCGCCGTACCTTTACCTATGAGTGGCGATTTATTAAGAACGCAAATTCATCTTAGAAACACAGAAGAAACGCGCATTGCACAACTCTCAGCGTCAGACTTGGACTATAGTCTTCAATTACTTATTCGAACAATCCAAATAAATGCCTTCGCTCATGACTACAATCAACTTCGAAATGGAACGAGTATAACTGGAAAAAGTGTGTTGTCAGGATTAAATCCTTTCATAGATGACTTCGGACTAATACGCGTCAGTGGCAGACTAAAAAATGCGGACTTGCACTTCCATGCCAACCACCAAATAATTATGCCCAAATAGTTCACTGAAACTTTGATTATGCATTATCGTATAACCAACCTACTGGATGCCAAGCTCTCATGGTTCTTATAAGAGAGCGTTTTTGGATGACAGATGATCCGCAAGATAATTAAAAGATGTGTCTTTGTTTCAAAGCTGGTCACTTCGTATGTAGCCCGATCATGGGAAACCTGCCGTACGAGCGAATAAGGCCTGCCAGACCATTCCTGCATTCACGAATAGACTTTTGTACACCAAGTCCGGAATACGTGGTAGAGCTCCTACAAAAATATATATCTGCCTATTCATTTGCCTTTGCACTAATGCTGTATAGTTAGAGCTTGCGGCACTTCGAAGATTCACGTCAAGGCGTGGTAAACCACAAACAATCTTATCGGACAACGCTACTAATTTCGTTGGTGCCAACTCTCAGCTGAAAGAACTCAAACGCATGTTCCACGAGGATCAAAGTGGCAGCGAACTTATCCAAAGAGAATGTGCCAACGAGGGAATTTACTGGAAGTTCATCACAAGTCGTTCACCGCACTTTGGAGGACTATGGGAGGCGTCCATAAAAATTGTTTAATATCATCTTCGTCGTGTTGTTGGTTATGCCGCATTAACCTCCGAACAAATTCATACACTAACTTGTCAAATCGAAGCAATTATTAACTCTCGGCCTTTAAGTTCCGTTTCAGATGACCCTAACGACTTAAGCGCTCTGACTCCAGGACCAAAATTTACCATCTCCTAAATGGCCACTGGGACGCATCGTGGGTCGGATGGTCTTGTCCGCGTAGCAAATATTAAAACCCAATCAGGCATTGTGAAAAATTTGGGTATTACCCCGCAACAGAACTGAAGATGAGCAGCATCATCTTCAATGATAAGTAAAGGCTATCTTGAAAGCTACGGCTTTCAAGGCGGGGAGAATGTTCAGTATTTTCTCATATCATTTTATCAGCACATATACAGGGTGACTTACTCGAACTATAACCTTTTCAAATGGTATAATTTTTTTATTTTTTAATAAATTTTATTCTGCCGAAGCAAAAAATGTTGGAAAATACATCAATTTTCAAATTGTATTAGTAGTTTTCAATATGTCCACCTTTGGCGCGAATAATGGCCTTGAGACGGCCGAAGAAAGCATCGTACGCTGCACGCAAGTAGCACTGCGGTATTTTGGCCCATTCCCGGCGAAGTGCTTGTTTGAGGTGGTCCAAACTTAGGTATTTTTTATCAAAATACCCCAGACAGAGAAATTCAACGGATTTGCATTCGGAGAATTTGCAATCCATTGTGTCGCAGAAATGAAGTGTGGAACATTGTTTTTTAACCAATCTTGGTTGACGCGAGCTTTGTGAGACGGTACCGAGTCTTGTTGAAATGTTCACGGTTTCCGACCGTGCCCAAGGCTTCAATACTGCCTCTAAGACAGTTTCACGGCTTACGATCGCATTAATTTTGACGCCACGGTCCAAAAATACGAGTGGAGAGCGACCATCGGCGGTTATGGCGGCCCAAACCATCACCATCGGTGCTGTCTGCTTTCTGGTAGCCGTCGGAAGGTGTAAATTTTCGAAGAGAGGTCGGCAAGTAAACTCGGTCATTTTGTTGCTCTTCCACTTCGACGCGGATTTCGCTCAATTCGAGCCTTCACTTTCCGAACCATTTCTCCCGATGTTTCTGTTTTTTTATGACCACCTCCATGACGTTTTGCAACGGTGCCATATCACGGTAACGAGCTATGGTTCGAGATACAAATGAATTGTAAATAATAAAATTATCTGTCATGTGTCAAAATTTGAGCTCACTGTCATGAACGGTTTGGAAATTATAGCAGTCTGAAGTTGGTTGCAGTTCGAGTCAGGTAGGGTGTAGTATTGTATTGCACTTAATTTTTTTGAATTTCATTTCTATTTACATTTATGCATCATTTCACTTTCGAATCTAAACATGTAACATACTATATTTCATAAATGAACGAATACCTTTAATTACCACTATGTTATATGAATTGTAGTTAAAATATTCCGCAAGATGATCAAACGTTGATACAGTTTGTGCATAATTTCCCCTCATTATCAGCAGATCTATGCTCATTACTCATGATCGTTGTATTGTATTTTAGCGTAACTGAACTATATTTTCCTATTGTGGGTTGTTTACTTGCTCTGTTAAGTTGGCGGAATAAAGACGTGCTCTGAAATTATTGGTTTTTTTTATTCGATTTAGAGAATATTAAATTGGCAAAAATTCCCGCTTGCATGCAATGGAAAATGTATACTATATGTTATATGTACAGCATTGAGTGGCAAAAGACAGTTTTTTTTTTATTTTTTTTTAAAAAAAAGAACTTAACACTCAAGTGGGTATGAATACACTTATAATGCCTCAGCATGTGTTAAGTTTTTTGGAAAATGGGATAGAGAGAGAAAGAAAGATGTTTGGGCTCAGTGGTTATCGCTCCATGGGTGGCATTCAACATTTAATGAGGAGACTAAATTCTTAGTGGAAGTTGGCTTGATGTTGATGTCAACTCCTCGTCGTACTTGATTTTCATTAACTGAAAAAATAGATGATATGTCTTTCGGGCGAGGCTGTGATTCGAACACCGAACCTTCCGATTTGTAAGCCAGTCCACTACCACTTGAGCCACGACCACCCACTGCTCCATGTACACTTGATACTTTGGCATTCAAGCAAAATTGGCACTAACGACATTGATTCCGTAATAATATGCTGAAATTCCCAACCCAGAAAAAGGAAGAAAAAGATTACACGATATCGTAATACAAAATATGGTCAATATTCCATGTGGTCCTCTTAACACAGCGTCGCCATGTATAAGTGCAAATGTTTGTACTAAAAGATATCCAAGGCTACAAGAAATACAGGCAAGAAAGATGTATTTACTTAGGCGGCACTACAGTCCGGGGTGGACCAGGGCCTCGACCAATAAGGCTCTCCAATTAGCATGATCTTTGGCTAACTGCCTCCAGTTGCGCACTCCAAGTTAGTTGAGGTGCACTTGAGCACGCCACCCAAGGCGAAGCCTTCCTTTACTGCGTTGTCCCTTCGGATTAGAGTCGAAGTTTCTGCGGGCTGGAGCGTTGGTGTTCATTCGCCCTACATGTCCCAGCCATCTCAAACGCCCAATGCGTTGTTTTTTGACCAGGTCGATATCACCGTACAGCTCGTAGAGTTCATCGTTGAATGTTCTCCTCCAGAACCCGTTACCGCATACGGGAGCAAATATTTTACGAAGAATTTTTCTCTCACAACGAGCAAGGATATCTTCATCCGCTTTAGAACCGTAGATCAGGACTGGAATTACTCTTACTACACAATTGCCTTCTTAGCCCAAAGAAACAGCGTTATTTTTCGTTTGATTTCTGAAGAGATATCGTCTTCAGATGTGATAGTAGAGCCGAGGTAGACAAACTCTCTTACTACCTCAAAGTTATGCAATAGCTGTAGCAAGAAAGATATAAATATGGACAATCGTTGGTTTATATCATACAATACAATGTTTTTTATTTTTAAAGAACTTAACACTCAAGAGCGTATTACTACTCTTCAAACGCCGGAGCACTTGTTAAGTTTTTTGGAAAATTGGATACAAAGAGATAGAAAGATGTTTGGACTAAATATTTAATTTTTGGTGTAAATTGACTTGTTATATTTTGTTACATTTTAGAGAATCATTAATCTCACGATATATTAACTGCCTGAAAAAACGAATATCTTGGAGGCACGACTGGTATTGAACTCCGAACTGTCCGATTGGATAGCCAATACGCTACCAATTGAGCAAAGGCCATTCGTATTAATGTTGAGCTATGCAGCTCAGTTAAATCTATTAAATATATTTGCTAGTATGTCAATAAAGGAAGTGACCAAGCAACATTTTCTCTACAAAATCGACAAGATGAGACAGATGTGTATCAAAATGGGCGATGTATGTGTAAGCGCCTTGGAGAATATTACTCTTTAGTGTCCATGAGCACTTGCCTTCTGCTGTCCACTTTGCAATATATCTTGAATATGGAAAAAGGATACTCTTCAATGCAGAAAATGTTCAAAATATTCTCGAAACACCGCGTGAAGAAATTTTAACAGCTTTTTTTAAACTCTGTAGAGAAGATACTCTCTTATATAATGAGATTCCCATGTACTACGTATAGAGGCAAAATAAGTTCCAAAGACGAAAGCATGGTGAACATGTCAGAGGTTACCCCGGTTTGTTATAGGACGTGTGTATACAGTATATCCCAACAATGCTGAATCCTCTTATCTGCGTATGCTGCTAAAGCACATCCGAGGTCCAACATCTTTTTGCTAGTTTAAAAATAGTAAACGGTTTATCTCGTCCCAGCTACCAATCTGCTTGCAGGGCTCTGGGAATGCTGGAAGGTGATTCGCATTGCAATGAATGCCTACCTGATCCATCTCTCTCTAGATCACCAATATCATTACGTCATCTTTTCGCTGTCATTTTGGTTTTCTGCAATGTTTCCGAATCATTGAGCCTTTGGCAGCAGTTTAAAAATAATTTGGCCGAAGACGTCATATTAAGTCGCGTGCGAAATATTCATTCGGATATTGATTATAATGAAAGCATATTCAATGAAGCTTTGATTCTTATTAAACAAGTACTTCAATCAATAAGTAACAAAAGTACTACTGATTTTGGATTTCCGCTGCCAAACGTTCGTAATAATGGGAACTCATTACTGAGCACTGAATTCGTTCGAGAAACCTCATACAACAGAAAAAAGCTTCTACAACATCTGAATATCTAGATGCAAACGCTGCTTGACTGTGGAGCAAACATTTTTATATAATAATGTTCTTAGCAGCATAAAAAACAAAAAAAATTATATAATTTTTGGATGCCCCAGGAGGTACCGGCAAAACATTTTTGATTAATATAATTTTAGCAAAAATGAGATCCTCGGGAAAAGTTGCCACTACCGTTGCATCTTCTGGTATTGCCGCACCTCTTTTGCAAGGTGGACGAACAGCACATATTGCATTTAAATTACAACTTAGCAATGCCCAGATCAGTAATTGGGTTTGCAATAATTCTAAGCAAAGCGCGACGGCGAAGTTGTTACAGGAGAGTTTCTTAATCGTCTGGGATCAATGGACTACGGCTCACGAAGTGTCACTAGATGCTGTTGACAGAACACTAAAGGACTTAAGAACAATGGATGCGCCATTTGGAGGAGTAACGATGCTACTATCAAGAGACTTCCGCAAACATTGCCTGTTATAACTCGCGGAACTTGTCTAAAGAAATCCATATTATGGCAATTTATTGAGAATTAGAGAACGATGGCAATGCTGAAGCATTTCCAGAGGCTCTTCTGTGCATTGGAAACGGAATATTTCCGGAACAAAATAGGAGAGTTACTCTTTATTTTGGACGCCAACTAAGTAAAATTTATGACTTATTAGAGAGGGTATATCCCTCCATTCAAGATATCCAGAGGAAGACCCTAACATGGTTTAACGAAAAAGCTATTCTTGCATCTAGCGCCGATTCTGCGGCCAATACTAATGAGATAATTTTGACAAAGGTTAATCGTGTCACTCACTTGTATAAATCTGAATCTGCCAACTGAATTCTTAAATTACGTAAATTCACCAGGCATTTGATTTCGTTAAACGTCGGGTTGCCTATAATTTTCTTAAGAAACCTATGCCCACCAAAGCTCTGCCATTTAACATGACTGCTGGTTAAAGTTTTCCGATCCAATGCTATAGAAGCAACTATTATAACAGCACCAGGCAAAAATGAGGATATATTCATTCCAGGAATACCAATGATATGTTCAAACTATCCGTTTATTTTTAAAAGTTAGTTTCCAGTTAGGTTGTGGTTTGCTATGATTATTAATAAGGCTCAAATCAAACCTAAAATATACTGGAATTGAGTTCAGCGGTGAGTGCTTTTCACACGGACAGATTTTTGTGGCCAACTGGCAAGTAAAATGAACACAAAAATTTATATAGGGCGGGTTAATAAGTCCGTGACTTTTGAATTAAAACACAGATTTTTTGATAAAAAAATAATTTTATTTTTCAACGTAGGCTCCCTTGAGCTCTATACACTTTGTCCAACGCTTTTTCAATTTTTTATCCCTTCCAAAAAAAATGATTTGTCGAGGTCCTCAAAATAGGCCTTTGTTTGCGAGATGACTTCATCATTGGAGTCAAATCTTTTTCCACCAAGCCATTTCTTCAGGTTTGGGAACAAGAAGTAGTCGCTCGGAGCCAAATCTGGAGAATAGGGTGGATGAGGGAGCAATTCATAGCCCAATTCATGGATTTTTGCCATGGCAACTGCACATGTGTGCAACCTTGCATTGTCTTGGTGGAAAAGAACTTTTTTCTTGGCCAAATGAGGTCGTTTATTTTTCAAATCGTCATTGAATCGGTCCAATAAGTTGGCATAATATTCCCCATTGATTGTTCTTCCCTTTTGAAGGTAGTCAATGTGGATTATCCCGCGTGCATCCCAAAAAACAGTCGCCATAACTTTATTGGCTGACAAACCCACCTTGGCCTTCTTTGGCGCCGATTCACCCTTAGAAACCCACTGTTTTGACTGTTGTTTGTTCTCTGGTGTGTTGTGATGGATCCATGTTTCGTCCACGGTTACAAAACGGCGCAAAAACTCCTCCATATTGCGATTAAACAACGCCAAACCTTCCTGTGAAGTTGTTACACGATTGCGTTTGTGGTCGACTGTGAGCAAACGCGGCACCCATCTTGCGGAAAGCTTTCTCATGCCCAAGTGATCATTCAAAATTGAAACCACTGAGCCATGCGAGATCCCTACGGCTTCCACAATCTCTCGCACTTTCAATCTTCGGTCGGCCAACACCATATAGTGAATTTTTTCGATTGTTTCGGGTGTAGAGACCTCAACTGGGCGTCCAGGACGTTCGGCATCTTCAGTGCTTGTACGGCCACAACGAAATTCAGTAAACCACTTTTTTACTATTGAAATCGATGGTGCAGAGTCCCCATAGTATTTATCAAGCTTAGCCTTGGTCTCGGTAATGGTTTTTTTTCGCAAGAAATAATGCTTAATAAGCACACGAAATTCACTTTTTTCCATTTTCTCCTCAAATTAGTGAGTAGTCTGATAAAAATAGCTGTCAAACACAAACTAACTGACGCAGCAAGTTTAAATTTTGACAGGAGTCAACTGACAGATGCCTGTTGACAGGAGCAGTGTTGCTGTTTCAGTAAAGAGGACTTATTGACCCGCCCTCGTATTGTCTCCAAATGGACAAACGGCAAAAGTTGTGCACAAAGAAGTACTTTAGCATTTGGGTTAGATATGTATTCGCATTCTTTTAGTCGCAGACGTCAAATGAGCTTATCTTCTATGTGCAATAATTTTTTATCAAACTTAATTCATACAACAATTTGTTAATCCTTATCCAAATAAAAAAAATACTTGTGAAGATTTTCTTGAAAGAAAAGCTATTCATCACTTGATTTAGTATCACACAAACAAATATATATTTAGAAGGACAATAGTTTAGTATGCGCTGTACAGCGGGTCATCAGCTAGTTTTATGTATTTGCTTTGCTTGAAAACATTACTTTTCTCTGAGTACCTGCCGCCACCATTTCCTTGTCAAATTAATAGATAAGTTTCAAATCTCACGATTTTTTTAATTTTTAGGAGCTATAAAATTTCATTTATATCTATATAAATCCAGTTTTTTCATACGTTTATTCTCCTATTAAAATCAAAATGGTTCTTGAGTTGATTTACTTACAATCTGTTTATGCGGTCTGCCTTTCAGAATTGCAACATTGTTTCATTCCATTCCTTGATGATAATATGTTTGTTTTTTATTCTTCCTCATCCCCTTATCATTTAAATATGTATGTATTGTATGAACATATATTTCTCCCACGTATCTGCGTTATCACAGCGCCGCTTGTGAGATTAGCTACATTTGTTTTACATTTACTTTCTTGCTAATTGTTTTTTTATTTGAGTTTTTCTAAACTTAGTTAGAATGTGAGTTCTATGTATTGAATATAACCCAGCATTCCCAATAGATAGGTAAGTATGACACGTTTGTGTCGGAGGTAACAAGTTACAATACCTTCAAAATAAGTACATACGAGTAGTGAGGCACACGAGGATATGGAATTAAAACAAAGTTTGTTAGAGGTGGTTTAAACATTTAATGGTTTTTATAATTTTTTCAACACCGAACAAATCTGCCCCAGTATGCGATAAAGTTGCATTTAAGTATAGTTTGCATCATGTTACCGACAACCACTTATTGAAATTGTGTTCAAACATTCTTATAAAATAATACAAACTATGAAAATCTAATGGTAATTGGCGAACCAGTTCCGTTCTGATGTAAATCTTCGGTGAACATTACATATTAGGCAAGTGTTATTTGCTCGATTCCCAACAGGAGATGGCACATTGTACACAACTTGTTGTACTTCATAATGGTATCAGGACAAGTATCATAAACTTTCTACGTGCTACTTTGTATCGTTTTCTTCACTGTAGTAGTAGGTATCGGGTCAGAGCATGAAAACAGATTTGTTGTCATTCCATTTATTCCTTGCTAGTATCATATATTTGTCCCGTTTGTATAGATTTATTGGCGGGTAAATTTTTGGGTATATTTTTCCTGTTAGAGCCAACTGTTCCGTAAGCTTTCGTATCCATCTGTGTTAATTTATAATGCAGATTTGGGGAGTACAAAACGTTATCGAAATATACCTACACCATGTAATCCGTTTGTTAATTGCAACACTACCGACACCAACAATCCACTTTCAATACCATTTTGTTTTCTTCCGGTATGTAAGTGAAATTGAAATAAACAGACTCTTGCCACATCAGCTCTGCACCACATTTTGAATCTCCACTTGATTGGCTTATTTTTGACGTACTACTTCATTATATTATGTCCTTTAAATTTGATCATATATTTCAATATTCTTAAATTCTTTGGTGGGGGCTAAGGCCCCCATTAATTTCAGTTAGTACAAGCGTAATCTAACTTAAAAACCAAGACTTAAAAACTAACAAATGGTAAAAGTTAGGAACCAAGGGAATGTTGGAGGAGATCTATTGTAGTTTGAGACGAGAAGTGCACAGGTTGAATTCAAATCGGAGAGGTTTACGTTGATTTTTCGGAACACGTTGGAGATTGATTCGTTGAAACTATAAGAAGTACGATGGGTTGGAATATAGAAGAAACGAGGGTTTATTTTTGTAGGAAATATAATTGTAAAGGGAGGGCCAATCCATAGACCCAGAGAGCAGTCGACGAATAAAGAGAATGTCAGCTACGTCACTGCATTTTTCGAATGTGTTCATGTTAAGATGTTTGAGGCGGGCTCGATAGGGAGGTAAAATAAAAGAGTCATCCCAGGGTAGTCCTCGAAGAGAAAACCATAGGGAACAACGTTAAATGTTCTCGATTTGGGATATATGAACTCGTTGAAAGGGGTACTTCAATTAGCTGGCATATTCGAAAAGGGGCCGGATAAGGGTAATGTAAAGTGACCTTGTCACAAGGGGTTGCAAAATTCTTTGGAGCATCGCTTGATAAAACCAGTGATGAGCCTTTAAGGATTATATGGGAACGGAAGTTTAACTCTCTATCGTATAATATTCCAAAGTCGCGAAGCGATTGAACCGGGGGTTTACCTTGACCATGCAGAAAATAAAGTCGAGGAGGAGATTGACTTGACTTTAACATACGAGACAAAGTCATCTATTGACGTTTGGAGACATTAAGCTCTAAGCAATTTTTTGGACACTATGTGGAAAACCTATCAAGGTCTTCTTAAACGGGGATATAGTCTTGGGGTGAAGAAATATAATAGTTTTGGACAACTTAGTGTCGTCGACGTAAATGGATAAGGTGCAGTGTCTAGAAATCCTCTCAAGATCGCTTATGGGTAAAATGAAAAGGAAGGGACGAAGATAGCTGCTCTGTTTTACACCAGAAGTAATTAAGAATAAGGGTGAGAAAGTTGACTTAAAGCAAACGCTACAATAACGGTTTTCCAGATAAGAAGATATTTTAAATTTTAAAAATATGGGGTCAAAAACCAAGGAAGCTTGAAGAGAATCAATTGATGAGTAAAATTTGTAGCAATAAAATCGATTTCATTGTCATTTTCTAGTGCTGAAGGATACGAATTGAAATAAGTTTGTAGTAGTTGATCTACCTTTCAGGAACCCATGCTGACTGGGTGACATATGTACATAAGTGACTTGCACTGAAATCTTAGGTACTTTAGGTACTCGTATATGAGAAAGCTTAGCAATGGGATGGTAGTTAGTTACTTCATTCTCTGATCCCTTTTTGTGGATCGGGGCTATGAAAGAGGTCTTCCTGGAAAGCTCCCTTTGTATGAGGGATAGATACAATAGGGAGGAAACTGGGAGAAAGATTGGAGGCAAACTTTTTGAAAAATATTGCGGGAGCCTGTCTGGCCCATGTAGGAATTGGGAAGGTATTTAAAATATATGGGTCAGATATGCAAAATAGTTGGAAATAGTATGTGGGTCTGTCCATGATATATTATTGAACGAGAGAGATTTTCTGATTCTGATTTTCTTTTGTAATTGACGAATTGATAAAAGACTTCTGATCGTTGATAAGATTGGTCTGCGCAGTTACAAGACAGCGCTGATAGAGACAGTTATAGAGCTGGGTGAAATGGGGGTAGGTTCCAAGATAATTAGAGTAGTCAGAACAGCAAAAGAGACATAAAGAGAAATATAATTAAACATTTCACTGTCAAAAATTTATAGAGCAGTAGTTAAAGATAGGTAGGTAACATCAAAAGATTTGCTGAGATAAATATTCATTTTGAGAAAGTTATGGAAGTTGTAAGAAGAAAGAGTAGGGGAAGAAGTGGACTGGAATGGAGAGTTAAAGTAAAATGACAGAAGTAGAGGGGGGTGAAACTTATCGAAAGTTGATAGCGTTAGTGGACAAAATGTTACTGTAGAGTTAATGTGGTCGTTAGCGAAAATAAGATCTAGTTGCCTACCGATGGAGTTAGAGATTGGAGTTACTAGGCATAGGCTTGAGTTTATTATACGATCAGTGAATAGGCATCCCTTGGATGAACCAACGTTTGACGCAGTAAAAAGGAATTGGTCATCCGATGGAATCCACTTCAGCAGAGGCAGACAAAAGTCTTCAAAGGTAGGCATATTGTCGATGGAAGTACTTAGGTCAACAAGTTGGTTAATCACTTTAATAGCTAGTATGTATGACTCGTTGGGTTGAGCGGGGAGTATATAGCAACACATAACGTAAAGGGACCTATCGGGACCTATTGGGGAGTTTTATTTTAATTGAAACAAAGTCAAGTTTTAAAGAAGAAGAGCTAGCGATGACAGAAGAGTTAAGGTTATTGTGAATGGCTAGTAGGACGCCTTGGCATGGAGAATCAACTATAGGGACGGCAGGATCATTAACCATAGAGAGAGAGGTATTGTCATCTTGGAAAACATTACAGGAAGACGGGAATAGCTCCTAACTCTTTATGTCGGGGATCAGATTGGTTTTTCTAAGAGCATAGACGTCGGAAAAGAAGCCATGAGATTTAGACAAAACACCACGAGTTTTGTTGAGCAGCAACCGTATCATTGGCAGGGGCTAAATAAAACAAAAACGCGTTGCTGTTGGGGCTTGGATGGAAGAGAGGCAATTGGTGCATTTGTGGTAAGACATGAAGGGGCTTGCTTAGGGATGTACATAGATAGGAGAGGAAATGTTAGAGAATATTTTATTTTGCACGCTCGAACGTATGAAAGTTGATATCTCATCAATTGATCCATTCTTGCACAAAAACAACTATAAAACACAACTTTGTCGGAGAAAATTTGCACGATTTCGTGGTTACTTTTCTTTTTTAATATGCTCGGAACCAAATCTGGAGAATAGGGTGGATGAGGGAGCAATTCATAGCCCAATTCATGGATTTTTGCCATGGCAACTGCACATGTGTGCACCCTTGCATTGTCTTGGTGGAAAAGAACTTTTTTCTTGGCCAAATGAGGTCGTTTATTTTTCAAATCGTCATTGAATCGGTCCAATAAGTTGGCATAATATTCCCCATTGATTGTTCTTCCCTTTTGAAGGTAGTCAATGTGGATTATCCCGCGTGCATCCCAAAAAACAGTCGCCATAACTTTATTGGCTGACAAACCCACCTTGGCCTTCTTTGGCGCCGATTCACCCTTAGAAACCCACTGTTTTGACTGTTGTTTGTTCTCTGGTGTGTTGTGATGGATCCATGTTTCGTGCACGGTTACAAAACGGCGCAAAAACTCCTCCATATTGCGATTAAACAACGCCAAACCTTCCTGTGAAGTTGTTACACGATTGCGTTTGTGGTCGACTGTGAGCAAACGCGGCACCCATCTTGCGGAAAGCTTTCTCATGCCCAAGTGATCATTGAAAATTGAAACCACTGAGCCATGCGAGATCCCTACGGCTTCCACAATCTCTCGCACTTTCAATCTTCGGTCGGCCAACACCATATCGTGAATTTTTTCGATTGTTTCGGGTGTAGAGACCTCAACTGGGCGTCCAGGACGTTCGGCATCTTCAGTGCTTGTACGGCCACAACGAAATTTAGTAAACCACTTTTTTACCATTGAAATCGATGGTGCAGAGTCCCCATAGTATTTATCAAGCTTAGCCTTGGTCTCGGTAATGGTTTTTTTTCGCAAGAAATAATGCTTAATAAGCACACGAAATTCACTTTTTTCCATTTTCTCCTCAAATTAGTGAGTAGTCTGATAAAAATAGCTGTCAAACGCAAACTAACTGACGCAGCAAGTTTAAATTTTGACAGGAGTCAACTGACAGATGCCTGTTGACAGGAGCAGTGTTGCTGTTTCAGTAAAGAGGGACTTATTGACCCGCCCTCGTAGCACGCAGTACAGTGGATTCTGTTATTAAACGATATTTGGAGACGTTAACAGTTAAGCGAAAACAGAAAAGTGGAGCTAAAAGTGGAGCAAATGATACAAATTTGGACAGGAAAATAGTGGGTACCATCGTACCAAACTGGACTATGTCATCCAGAGATGTTGGTCGGAAATGTAATACAATGTAATGTAATGTAAAAAAGCAAAAAAAAGTCATAAAAACACGAGCGCGAAAGCTATACGAATTGATCGGTAACAAGAAAGCGTTCTTAGTTTTGGATGACGAAACTTGTGTCAAAGCCAACTTTACTACTCTTCCAGGTGCGCAGTTTTATAATTCGTTTGAAGCTGAGATTCTTCCGCAATCAACAACATCGATTGGGATGGAAACTTCGGGTCAAAATATCTCGTTTGGCAGACCATTTGCCAATGTGGACACAGAAGCTCATCGTTTATTACAACGGGAACAATTAACGGAAAAGTGTACATTAACGAGTGCCTAAAAAAACGGTTGATTCCTTTCTTAACCAAACATGAGAGTTCAACATTATTTTGGCCAGATTTAGCTTCAGCTCACTATGCTCATGCGACTTTGAGCTTTCTTGTTGCTAAAAAAATCGACTTTGTCCCAAAAGACATGAATCCACCCAATGTTCTACAGTGCCGTCCCATTGAAAGGTATTGAGCTTTGGTCAAGGCTAAATTGAGGAAAAGTGAGCAGTGTGCAAAGGACGTAAAAAATTTTAGTGTAAATGGAGAAGAGCTTCCAAAAAGATCACGGATGTAACTGTCACCAACCTTATGAAGGACATTCGAAAGAAATTGAGGAAAGCATGGAACCCAAATATATTTTTTTATTTTTTGTAATTGTGAATGAATTTAATAAAAACAGAGTTTTAAAGCAAATAAAAAAATTTTACGGGAATTATGGAAATATTTTTTTGTTTTACTTTGAAGTTTCCAAATCTTATTCCTTAGGTTTCCTCAAGTTATGTAAGAAATATTTCACCCCTTTTGATATGGCCTCAATATAAATGCATTCATCCGGCCAAAATTGGCGTACAATGCCCATATCTGGTCAGGTGCTCCTAAAACATCTCTGCACTTGTTAGATAGGATTTAAACTGTGCGATAAAACTCATAGCTGATATTAATACCAGTCAGTCAATTGACACCCTCGAACACTGGCGTAATGTATTCCGTCTCACTTTGTTTTATCGCTTTTCTTCAACCAGTGCTCCATAGAAAACGCCAGTAGCATTCCGCCCCTTCAAACCTTCAACCGTAACACCCGTCTCGCTATGAATGCTCATCAGTATACCCTGAAGCCCACTTTCGGAGGTACTCTGAAATATCGTGATTCGTTCCTAAGCCGTACAACTCGCTTATGGAATGCCTTGTCGAGCTCTCTATTTCCTATTCATTATAACTTGCAAACATTTAAGCCTAATGTACATCGGTGTTTCTTTTCTTCCCCCTGATTTTCCTTCGCCCATGCTGCGTACAAATATCTTAAGGGTACACAAATCCCTTGAGCGCGCGCCAGTTATACAAAAAAAAAAATTTTATCTGCTCATGAAGTATTATTTACAAATTTGGCGCACTCGGTAGGATAATTCTAAAAGAGTTGTCCGGTGATACAAATATAGAAAATTAACAGTTTGAAAGTAAAATGACGCAAATTTAGCGAATACTTATAAAATAGTGAACTAATTTACTTACGCAAGCTTACTAAACACTTAAACAACACATTTGTGTGAATAACTCGGCGTTTGTGAACCAGTGTATATTAAACACAGTAGTGGGTGAAAGCTTACGGTTCTCTGCCCACTCCACCTCAGTAGCAGGAAATTGTAGAATTAATTTATCGATTGGCTGTTGCAATAAAATAACAGTGTTGCTCTTGCTACGATTAAATCTCTAAGGTTGCGTTTATTCCGAAGCGAACTGGCGTCGCGCGACGCGATGCGATTCGCTACAAGCGATTAATTACATATGGACTCATACATATGGGAGTGTCTATGGCGTAGCGAATCAACGAAAAGCGAATCTACCGACGGCAAGCGATTCAAAGCAACTGCGGGCGACGAAACAATGAAATCAAAATATTTTGAATCAGTTTGGCGAATCGCTCGTACACTGTGGACAAATTTCTTGAACTTGTACGCGAAAATGAGTGTATGTGAAATCTTAGTCATGTTGATTACCATATAGTAATAAAATAATTATTAAAAAATCTTTGGAGGAAGTGGGAAAAAAAAATGCGATTTGGTGGCTAAGTAAAAAAATTATTTTTATTTCATAATGATACAGAGGATTGTTGATATTAAATACAGAGTGGCCAGAAAGGAATGATAGTTTTTCCAATTTTTATGTTTCAGCAGCTGTCAGAGTTACCAATGACATCCAGCTGTCAAAATATTCAGCGAGGCTTGCCATCATGCATTGTTTTACGCTTGCCAAACGTGGGGAAATTATTAAAAATATTATCGAAATTACGGCTCAGCTGTAAATACGCAACGTGACTTTCGTCATCAGGTCGGTCGTCATTATGGCTTCAGTGTACAGGCGATTCGTCGCGGAAAAGTTTGAGCGGAATACACTCTATTGGATCTGAAGCCACCAAACAGACAGAGATAGTTGCGAAATAAAGGAAACATTGCCACCGTAGCGCCCAGTGTCGAAGAAGATACAGGAAAATCGATTGCGCTCCGAACAGCTTAAGTGGGCATCGTCAGAGAGTCAACGCGGCTTATTTTGCAGTCAAATTTGGGTCTACATCCTAATAAGATTGTGCTGATGCAAGAATTGAAGCCGGACGACCATAGACAATGCCGTGACTTCGCTAATTGACCTAAAAATCATCTTCTCGGACGAGGCTCATTTTTGCTTCAGAAGCTATGTCAACAAACAAAATTGGCATTATTGGAGCGAACACAATCCACGAGTGATAGGGCAAACATCAACGCATCTATTGTACAAAGACTAATTGTTTGGTGCGGTTTATGGCATGGTGGCATCATCGGACCTTATTTCTGTCGAAGTGAGGAAGGAGACACCGTTACCGTCAATGGTCTCAGGTAAAGAGCAATGTTATCCGACTTTTTGTGGTCGGAACTCGGCAACATCGATATATCCGAGCTGTGGATCCGTAAAAGTAACATTTCGTAAAATTCGGGAATTTTTCGGTCAGCATAATTTTTGGATGAATGGGTACGTAACTAAACAAAATTGTCATTTCTGGGGACCGAAAACCCTATACGAGATTCACGAAAAACCACTGTTTGGTGCAGATTATGAGTTAGCGGAATCATTGGCCCGCACTTTTTCGAAGATGGCTGGAGAGGTTGGAGACACAGTTACAGTGAATGAAGAACGTTATCGCAACATGTTAACCGGCTATTTTTTGTCCAAAATTCAATGAATTGGGTTGGACAATCTCTGTCCACACAGTTCACATATCAATCAATCAATTTAATGCGTACGAAATTTGAGGATCTTTATTAGTCAATAAGATTCTAAATACATTGATTATTTCACAATAAATGTGTGTTTAATTTAATGAAAACTTCCACACTAGCTGTTGGCTCACACTTTATATTCAACACCGTTGTGGTTTTATGTAAAATTGTTTTCCTATTGTTCTTATACTATACTATTATACTATATGGTGAGTATTACATTATTAGTTGACTGTGATAATCAACAATACTTTTTATTAGGTATATATTGTATAAGTTAACAGCAAATAGATCAACTTTTTGAATTGCTCTTGCAATTCATTCACATGACCCAACTTCCGTTCAATCCACCTAGCAGGCAAAATACCTGTCATTCACACGACCTAGCAAGCAAAACACCTGGAAACGTTTTCGACCGAACACCTGAATAAGCAATTAAACCGAATACAACGCTTTTGCTGACCTCAGATATAATAATCCATAAATGCAAGTGGAGCGTTGAGTAGTTTTTAGTCTTAAGTTTACGATAACATAAAAGTCAAGGCAATACGCCTAAAAAAAATATTTTTTTTAAAGAAACCAATTATATTTCCATTAACTGGTGCCGGAGCAGGGACTGTTGCGCTACACTGTTAAATCTAAAACACGAGTCACAATAAATTAACAATAACCAAGTTAGCGTGAAAGATATCCAACATAGTGCGTGAAAAATCTAACGCTCCCAAGTTAGCCCGAGTGATACCTAGCTCACTGCGTGTAGAATCCCACGGTTTAACGACCTTCTCACAATAACCAAGTGAGAACATATCAAACTGAGAACAAATGTTTGTGACTTGTAAAAAAAATGATGACAACCGAGCGCGTTACAAAAGAAAAAGAAAACTAAAAGCGGACAACAGGCCACAATGAAGAATCAGTGTTTGCGTAAGGGAAAAGAGACCCCTTAGTAGCCCCGTAAAACAAGGACAAAAAGGAGTTCAGATATTTGTCGACAGCCGCTCTATCCAATAACTAGCAGTTCCCGAAACCCTACATCGTTATGGAAATAGAAACTACAACAGTTATATTTTTGTAAGCCATATAAATATTTGAAAATCATTGTAAACTTAAAGCTGGGTATCCACGGTCACTCATGAATGTCATTCCCGGAGTGATGTTTTTTTTTTGCGTTCACTATCCACTATCACTCATGAATGTCATTCCTTCAGTTTTTCTTCAGCTGCCGAGATAACAGGATCTCAAGATTAATAAAAATAATTAATAATTCTTCAACTGTTTTTTTCTTTTAGTTTTTATCTTTCTTTTTCATTATTTCAACTAATTTTCCGTACGCTTTATTTTTCCTATCACGGTCTTTATATATTTCAGTTTTCACCTGCCAAAATTCTGGCATTTCTTTATAAAACGAAATAAATTCACGCCAAAATTCTTTATCGTCGTTCACTGCCATTTTTTCGATACGTCCGCGCACGTCGACAGTCAAATGTAGAATGAAATGTAGAATGAAAGAATGACACTCATCGCTTAACTCACTTAAATTCACTATTGTTTGACTTTATTTTAACAAAGATTAAAATAATTGTATCCCCAATAATATTTACATAAATAAGTTTTAAAGATGAAACAAATTATTACATATGTATATCAAAATTAAAGTGAAACTTACTATCCAATCCATATTAAATTCTTAATTAATTAGACTTAGACTCATTATCATTGCTACAATCAAATTTCGGTTTTCTATAAATAAATGTCGAATACAAGTAATTTCATCAGGATACCTCGTTTGCAATTACCTCTGGAAGATGCTAATCCTCCTTCTTTCGTTTCTGTCCCAATACCCAACCGAATTGGCAACAATATGATAGAACTAATTACAAGAATAGTGACATAAACTTTACAAATACACGGTCGAATAATTTTCAACTCCATAATGAACCTCGCGTCCGATGTAAATAATGACATCTATGATCACCTCAAGGCCGCTCCTAAGTATTATGGCATTCTCTCAATTATTAGAAACAAAATAACCGGCCATGCAGACATAGCCTTGGAATCTCATAATACCCTATTAAATTGCGAAAGGGTATCCAAATACCTAACTTTACACTACGCCGACAAGAGAGACTTAGGTACATTCGAGTACCAGATGACAACTCTTGTACAAGGACATAGCACCATACCCGAGTTTTATCAGATAGTCTATCACCATTTATCCCTTATCCTCAACAAACTTGGATCCATGAACATGAGCCAAGAATCATTAAACAAAATGACTCAATGCTATCGTGATAAGGCCCTTGGCGCAACTGTCAGAGGCGCCTCTTAGCCATCTACCAAGACTTTTGAATATACGAGAACCAGCAGAAGTTTGAATTTACTGGCCTTAAAAACGCCCCAGGGTAATCCTAAAGGGCTCTCGATGACATCTGAAAAGAGCACATGGGAAAACGTTGCTATGTTTATATTGATGACATTGTCATCTTCGGAAAAGACAGAGGTGAACATTTGAGGAACCTTGAGGCCGTATTTAAGACTCTAGAACACGCCAACATGAAGATTCAGTTGGATAAGCGTGAATTTTTCCAAAAGAAAGTAGAGTTCTAAAGTTTTGTTATTATTACAAACGGAATTAAAACAAATCCGAAGAAGACACCAGTTCCAAAATCTCTCAAAGACTTACGATCTTCTTTTTTTGTTTTTTTTTTTTTTATAATCGGCGCGCGCTGAAGGGGTTTTTGTACCCTTAAAATGTTCGTACAGAAAAGATAGGTACCGATGTACATTGTTTTTAAATGTTTGCAAGCTATAACGACCAGGAAACACAGATGTCGGCAGGGCATTCCATAATAGAGTTGTACGGCTTAGGAAAGAATCACGATATTTTAGAGTACGACCGAAAATGGGCTTGAGGGTATACTGATGAGCATTGATATCGAGACGGGTGTTACGGTTGCAAGTTTGAATGGGCGGAATGCTACTGGCAATTTCAATGGAGCACTGGTGGTGGAAATAGCGATAAAACAAGGTGATACAGGAGACATTACGTCGGTGTTCGAGGGTGTCAATTGAATGACTGATATTAGTATCACCAATTAGTTTTATCGCACGATTTTGAATCCTATCTAGCAGGTGCAGAGATGTTTTAGGAATACCTGACCAGATGTGGGCATTGTACTCCAGTTTTGGGCGGATAAATGCCTTATATATTGTGGCCAGATCAGAGGGGGTAAAATGTTTCTTACATCGCTTGAGAAAACCTAGACATTTCGCAGCATTTTTGGCGACATCGAATATGTGGTCATTCCAACGTAAGTTGTTACTGATACACATACCGAGAATGGAAAGTTTATCGGTTTCGACGATGCAAGTGCCATTCGTGGATAATGGCTGGGTATTTGAATTTCGCTTTAATGACGGCAGACGGCATTGAGTTTTGGAAGCATTAAATTCCACTCGGTTGATAGTTCCCCAGTTGGTTATGCTGTTAATATCGGAATTTAATGAGCTTAGCATACGCTGCCGTTCCCGTTCTACAGCCGAAGAGCAGGGGCGTGAGTCCGGGAACGAATATGAGAAACAGAGAGTGCTGTCATCAGCAAAGGAATAAATTGGATTAAAAGTAGCGGACAAGAGATCGTTAATGAAGATTAAAAAGAGTGTCGGAGACAGAACGGAGCCCTGGGGCACACCAGCATTTGTTTTGTGAATATCAGACTTGAAACCGTCCAAGACAACTTGAATTGAACCTTCCGAAAGGTAATTTCTAATCCATTGAAGAAGAGAGTCATCGATCCCAAGAGCACGCATTTTCGACAAAAGAACCTGATGCCAAACTCTGTCAAATGACTTAGAAATATCAAGTGCAACTATCTTGCTTTCGCCAGATTAATGTACGCTTTGGTTCCACTTTTCGGTGGGACATGCCATCAAATCACCAGTGGACCTGTTGCTACGAAAACCATATTGCCGGTCAGTGAGAAGTTTTCGTGTTTCGAGATATTCCATGAGCTTAAGGTTTATCAGCGTTTCCATGACCTTGGTGAGAAGGGACGTAAGTGCAATGGGTCTGTAGGAGGAGATTGAAGAAAATTCGCCTTTTTTAGGGACGGGCTGGACAAATGCTGTTTTTCATCTGCTCGGAAAGAGTCCTAAAGAGTAGGATTCATGAAAAAGCTTACGCAGTAGTTTTGCCAGCGTGAAAGAACACCTCTTCAGAAGAAGGGGAGATATACCATCTGGACCAGCGGATTTATGCATGTTGAGATCTTTGAGTACTCTTGCTACTACACGAGTGCGAAAGTTGATTCGTCACATTGTAGATTCGACGGACTCAAGTGTAGGCGGGGACAAAGCACAGTCTGGGAGTGTTGAGCTAGCCGCAAAGTGTGCAGCAAGCAGATTGGCCTTGTCCAAAGAGCTGACAGCTGGAATGTCATTGTAAAGGAGCGTTGGGATGGAGGATGAGGCAGAATTTCTAATGTTTTTGACGAATGACTTAGGCTATTATCGTCATCTTATTAGAGACTATGCGAAAATAGCAAAACGTCTGACATTCCTTTTGAGAGGGGGAGATGGACGAGTGTCCAAATATCTTTAAAAAAATAAAGCAATTGAACTTGACGCATAGGACATAAATTCTTTTGAAAAAATTAAACAATCGCTAGTTTCCAAAGATCTTATTCTGACTTATCCAAATTTTGAAAAACCTTTCGAAGTCATAACGGATGCCTCTGACTACGCAGTTGGTGCTGTGTTATCCCAAGACCAATAACATTTTTATCAAGGACGCTAAATAAAACCGAAGAGAGTTACGCTACTAACGAGATGGAGATGCTCGCCATCATCTGGGCTTAGGAATTTCCTTTACGGATCATGTTTTGCGAAGCAAACTAGCAAAATATTTAAACAAAATTAAATAAAAAAAAAACAACGAAATACAATTTCTTTTAGTGAAATCCACTTTATCGATTTTACGACTTTATTGTCGACCGATACGGACACTGGTAAGATTGGGACTGACAAAAAGAAATAGTCGCATCTTCTAGAGGAAAACTATCCATTCACTGGCCTTGATGTAGTGTTGTGGCCATTAACTTCAAGTTCCGCACTTGGTACAGCTACCATCAGCCTCCTCACTGCTGCGATCTGGAGTTACGCTGATCTTCCAGCTCACCACCGTCATCTCATCTGAGATCGGGCATTGACCTCTTGCTGTTTGCAGCTTTCAGGAACACGATTCCCGCTAGCATGCATGTCTATCATCACAGTTGAGCTCTTGATTAATGTGTGCAAATGTACCAACACACCTACTGCTTGTCGTGAGAGATGGAGGTGGAGAATGACGAACGAAAACATAGAATTTTGTCTATGCAATTGCTGTTGTCTTTTTTTGCATTTGCTTGCATTTGTTGATTCTGCTTGATTTGCCGACGGCGTTTGCGATATGTATTTGCAAATGCAAATTATCTTCTCATCCATTGGATGCGTGTTACACTGCAACATCCTGCCGGGCCAGAGAAGCGAAATCCGTAAAGGCCATCAAGTGGGTGGCCGTGGCTCAAGTGGTAGTGGACTGGCTTCCAAATCGGAAGGTTCGGTGTTCGAATCCCAGCCTCGCCCGAAAGACATATCATCTATTTTTTCAGTTAACGAAAATCAAGTAAGACGAGTAGTTGACTAGAAATCAACATCAAGCCAACTTCCACTAAGAATTTAGTCTCCCCATTAAATGTTGGATGTCACCCATGGAGCAAAATAACCACTGAGCCCAAACATCTTTCTTTCTCTCTCTATCTCATTTTCCAAAAAACTTAACACATGCTGAGGCATTTAAAGTGTATTCATACCCACTTGAGTATTAAGTTCTTAAAAAAAAAAAAAAAGAACTCCCAGACAGTAGACAATAAGCAGTGTCTCTTACCAATCGCTGCAAGGTAGAAAATCTGTTTAAAATTTCATTACTTTCGAATGAACACAGAGGTGGAAAATATTTCGCATTTAGTAACTTGGTTCAATAAAGTTACTATTTGACATTGAACTTTTCGATGATTTCTTTTCCAAATCAATTATCGGTATGTCTGTCAGTCAGTAATTGCTTTCATCAAAAGTTTTTAAAAAGTCTGACCCATGTCACATTGAATCTGATTAATTAAATCCCTTGGTGAGATTCCTCTAGAGGCTACATCGGCTGGGATTGCTTTGAAGCGATGTAGTTTCAGCAGTTCGGATCTGTGAGATCTTGAATTTCGGCAACTTTATTTGCCACAAATATAGTAGCGAATTGATCCATGCAAGCGCAATTTGAGAATAATACAAAGCGTATACTTTTTCATTTCTGATGCCCATTGTTTTCACAGTGTGCACCAATAACTTTTTTTTTTTATAATTTACGCTCGCCTAAGGGGTTATGATACCCTTCTACTGTTGCCAGGGCGCGGGCGGAAAGATAGAGGGAGGGGAAAGGAAAGCATTGTTATGTGATGTAGTGGTTTGAAACTCAGGTGTGTTTGGTTTCGATATTGACTCTCCAGGGTAGGACGGGGAGACTTTTCTTCACTCGGAATGATTCAGGTTGTGAATTTTAACGGTTGTTTTGCGCTTGAAAATCCTACAACAGCCAAATCTACATGTCAGTGTTATGCCTTCACAAGCAGATTTTTCTGACTGAGTTCCAATTACACAAATGAAAACTTTGTCGTGGCTAGGATTCGAACCTTGACCCTCCGAGTGAGAAGCGATTGCTAGTACCACTACACCACTTCCACCAGCGCCAGAAGTAAGGCTCCACACAATTCTAGCCGCGCCAGTGATTTTTTCTTCAGAGGTGCTTCTCTGGTTTTAAAAAGAATCAGATTTATATTTATGAAGTCTTGTTTAATAGTACGAATATAGATTGCTGCGGCGTATGCCTTTTCAGAGGAATCGCAGAATCCGTGGATTTCGAGACGACTGTTTGAAGTAATACCTCGCTATCGAGGAATTGCGAGTAATTTGATCGCATTGAGTTCGGTCTTAAGATTGTGCCATGCCGAAATTATGGTCTCTGGAGGCTCACTGTCCCAAGTTTGATGCTGTTTACAAAGTTCTTTCATAAGAATTTTACTGGTTATCACACAAGGAGAGATCCAATCCATTGGGTCATACAGACGATAGGATCGGATCGGATAGGATTGTCCTTTTCGTAGTCTTCTTTTGATATGTGAGATGTACATATATCAAAGGTGAAGATGTCTTTTCCGGGGTGCCATTGTATACCAAGTGTGTTGATTGCCTTTCCTTCATCGAATGATAGGGGTATTTGTATCTCTCTTTCGTCAATCGGTATAGGTTGCAACAATTTCTCGCCCACTTTCTTAATGGAAAACCACCACGGTTCAACATTGCAGTGAGCTGGTGTTGCATTTCCAAAGCCTCTTCCACTGAGTTTGGGTCATGGATTACGTCATCGACGTAAAAATTATTAAGAACAATAGCCGATGCGATGGGATAGGTTTCTCGTTCATCGGAAGCAAGTTATTGGAGTGTGCGAATTGCTAGATATGGCGCCGAGGTTCCAAACGTAACCGTGTTTAGCCTGGAGGTTCTGATTTCTTCTCCATCTTTCTCTCTCCATAAAACAAGCTGGTAGGCAGAATCTTTGAGAGCAATCAAAATTTGCATATACATCTTACTAATATCAGCTACAAAACCTATTTTATGCCGACCAAAAGGAGCGATATGATCAAGGATATCATCTTGCAACCTCGGGTCTGCTAACAAATGATCATTTAGGGAAGTCCCGTCTGAGGTTTTGCATGAGGCATGAGGTGTCAAAAACTATACGAACCTTGGTTGTGGAGCGTGCTTCTTTGATCACAGCATGGTGTGGAACGAAGTAGTGAGAATTTGGAAGAGACTTGAGGTTTACTTCTGATAGGTGCCCTAGATCCATGTATTCTTCAAACACCGCTTTGTATTTCTACCGAAATGCAGGGTTGGATTTGAATCTTTTTTCCACGTGCAGGAACCTAAAAAGCACTAAGTTCTGAGAGATACCTAATGCAGCAGGTAATCCCTCTTTGAACGGAAGCTGAACTATATATTTTCCGTCGTTGATGGGTTCTGCAGAAGTGCGTTTCGCACCTTTGTTCTTCAGGGGTTAACATTTACTTTTCTTCCATTTCGTCTAACTCCCAAAATTTCTTTAGAAGAATGTTTAGTTGCGGATTTTTGGTCATAGTGTGAAACGAAGTTACCGCAGACTGGTTTTCAAAGACGCCGCCAGAGGGTACCCATCCAAGTTCGGTTCATTGTGCCATAGGGGTACCGGGTGGTCCTTTCACAATTCCATCAAGAAGTATTGACGGATACATATCACTGCCATGCAGTATATCAATTTTACTTGGCCTATTGTAAGTAGGATCTGCTAGCTCCATGCTTTGGAGGTGACTCCAGTCATCGCAGGGGATGTAACGCATGGGAAGACTAGCGGTGGGTTTGGGTAAGGCCAAGGCTTGAAGTTGTAATTTATAATTAGGGTTGGTATTGGAGTGGATCACTAGCGACACCTTGTACTTTGATACACTCATATTTGATTCTTCAACGCGAAGAAGCGAAACGATATTCCTTTCTCTTTTGAGGTTTAACAATTGCACCGCAGACTCCGTTATGAAGGAGGCCTACGATCCGGGATCCAATAGGGCTCGCAGCATCAAAGGTTGGCCCCTCTTCGCATAGACCTTAATGAGCTCTGTTGCCAGAAAAACAGAGTGGAACTTACTGTTCTCGGCAATGTATTTGTTGAGTGCTGAAGCTATTTTAGCTGCAGTCGTTTGACCTTCTGCAGATTGAATCTGAAAGGGTACCGCGGAAAAGAACTCCACGGGGGCAGATAACTGGATAGCAACGAATGATGTTTTTGCTTGCAGATGGAGCAGGTAAATGTGCTTGTGCAGTTATGCAAGTTGTGGGAAAGACAGTTATAACACAACTTATGTTTCCTTACAACATCCTGTCGCTTTTTATAATGAAGTGCTTTAAATTTAAAACAATTACGGATTGAGGGAAGACCCTGACACATTGAACATTTCTGGATCGTTGAATTATGCGAATGTACGGTAGTAGTTGTTCCCCTGGATCTTCCATCCAAGGCTTTTGCTCGCATTAGCAAGAATTCTTCCAGCGTTATGTAGGTCGGATAATCAACTTACGACGAAATGTGTGCTTCCCAAAGACCGCGTGTGTTAAATGGAAGTTTTTGAACCGTCTGATGTATGAGAACATCTTCCCATGAGTTAACAGGAACTCCGAGATTTGCTAATGATTGTTAAGCTTTGTTTGTGGTGTCAACGAGCGATTTCATACCATCAGCTGATTCGTGAGTCAGTATTGGCTGGTTAAAAAGCAAATTGAACTGTGTCTCTTTAAGAAACCTCAGGTTTTGGTACCGTTTGACTAGCGTTACCCATGCTGACTCGAAATTACCGTCGGTGATTGCCGTATTCCTAAGTAGGCATTCGGATTCCCCACTTAAATTAGTCTTTAGGTAATGAAGTACTGAACATCGGAGATGGTCGAATTTTTAATGACCAGACTGTCAAATAAACTTTTAAATTCTTGCCAAGTTTGAAGGGAGCCAAAAAATGTACGGATCTTAATTGGAGGAAGTTTAAGATCAACAGACGAAACCTTAGATTCACCCACTTAACTATTTAAGGACCCTTGTACTTGATGTAGAATATCAGTAATTGCAACTGCTCTTTTAATTCCGAGGAATACGTATAGTACAATTCTTTTAAATTATGGAAGATTGATTCTTCCATATATTTAGTTTTTGTTTCGTCGCTAGGAGCTGCAATAATCTTTTGATGCAGGCCTCTAGCTTCCGAAAACGATTCCTCTAAATTCTTAAGCCGCGCTTCATTCATATGAATGGATTTATTGAGCTTGTCCAAGCTTAAATATGCTCTGAAATCAGCACCTAAATCTACTTAAATGTTTTGCATGTGATCAATAAAATTTGAGACCTTGCTTTTTCCCATCTTAATTATCTTTTTCTTATTTTATTAATAGTACACACACACACATATCTTATGATCAGCAGATCGATAATTTAAAATAAAAATCGTTATGAATGCCACACACCTGTTTTAAAGCTTTGCTCCATCGTAGATCTCCAGAAGGCCACTCTTCACCATCAGCAGGATAACTCGAACACAAGTCAGCAGCACAGAACCTCGAACAGCGTAAAATGTTCTTTTTGTTTTAAATCCGAAACTTTTAAATTTATATTTATATAATTTTTGAAACCCGAATTCACCATCCGACTTGAAGGACCATTATGTTTCGCGAAGGAAACTAGCAAAATCTTTAAACAAAATTAAATAAAAAAAAACAACGAAATAAAGTTTCTTTTAGTGAAATCCACTTTATTGATTTTATTGTCGATCGATACGCACAATGACGAATCACTGATTTAGCCGAATTAACTTAATAGCGCTCACAAATAAATGTTTTTGTTCAGGTTTTTTTTTTTTTTTTTTTAATTAACTACAAATGTCAAGACAAAACAATACATAAAAACCAGCTAATTTTTTTTTTTAATTATTTGGTATATCTAAAAGCTGCAAGACTTCATGTTCCATAACACTTTTCTTTCTTCTCGGAAAGCATCTTAGACTTGCTTAGAATGGATCTGAGGTTATAAGGAATCGATTTAAGAGGTCAGTATTTGTATCTACACGTGACATTTTTCTAGTAAACTGTTCCCTAAACCTTATATTTTCCTTGTTTCTTGCCTCTTGCGCTTCTTCTGAAAGTTGTCCGATTGGAAGTATACAAGTAGAAATTATTTGTTTTCCATGAAACAAGACCTTATGCACACTTACTGGCATAAAATACCAGGCATAATTTTTGAGATATATTGTAGTTCCCTTGTTTCCTTTGCATACTTCTCAAAAGCATCTGCATTTATTGGGAACCCAGACCCAAGAGCTTCTAAGATGATATGAAACTTTTTGATAATTTTTTTATATATCCCTGTAATTTGGGCAGTCTTTTCCTCATCTCTAAAAAATCTTCTAGCCGTGTTTCCGTCATTAGTATTAGCAGACTGTTGATTTTCATCCGAATTATCACCAGCAGAAAATTTTTGCTTGTTTCAGCCCTGATATTATTATTATTATTACTATTATTATTATTATTATTATTATTATTATTATTATTATTATTATTATTATTATTATTATTATTATTATTATTATTATTATTATTATTATTATTATTATTATTATTATTATTATTATTATTATTATTATTATTATTATTATTATTATTATTATTATTATTATTATTATTATTATTATTATTATTATTATTGTTATTATTATTATTATTATTGTTATTATTATTATTATTATTATTATTATTATTGTTATTATTATTATTATTATTATTATTATTATTATTATTATTATTATTATTATTATCATTATTATTATTATTATTATTATTATTATTATTATTATTATTATTATTATTATTATTATTATTATTATTATTATTATTATTATTATTATTATTATTATTATTATTATTATTATTATTATTATTATTATTATTATTATTATTATTATTATTATTATTATTATTATTATTATTATTATTATTATTATTATTATTATTATTATTATTATTATTATTCTTATTATTATTATTATTATTATTATTATTATTATTATTATTATTATTATTATTATTATTATTATTATTATTATTATTATTATTATTATTATTATTATTATTATTATTATTATTATTATTATTATTATTATTATTATTATTATTATTATTATTATTATTATTATTATTATTATTATTATTATTATTATTATTATTATTATTATTATTATTATTATTATTATTATTATTATTATTATTATTATTATTATTATTATTATTATTATTATTATTATTATTATTATTATTATTATTATTATTATTATTATTATTATTATTATTTTTTTTTTTTTTTTTTTTTTTTTTTTTTATGAGGGTGTGGTGAGAATCTTCATCAGCTAGGAAGTTGGCCCAGCTGCCTGCTAGCAAATTTACATCCTAGCAGGAGACCCCGTCGAGCATCCGCACTCGGCGGGAGTGTCAGGAGTGTCAGATTTTTACTGACTAAACTCACCCTCCCTATGTTCACCAGTCGGACGGGGACCGCGTTAGCATTACTTCCGTCCGACCGGCCTTTCTGTGTAGGTTACAAAGCCCCCTCTCAATCAGTCATCTCTCAGGCATCCATCCGCATTTTTACCCCTCAAAACGGTCTCGATAAAGGCCGCCAGAAGACCCCAGTGACTGTTATTTTGGAGCATCACGCCTATGATGTTGTCCGGCGTGATTGCTCCTACAACAGTCTCGATTTCCTGTCGGCGTCTTGTCCATCTGTCGCAGTCGAAAAACGTATGTTCCGCGTCGTCCCTGTCGTGTCCACAGTATGTGCAGTTCGGTGTCCGTACTCGTCTCAGTTTGTAGAGGTAATACCGGAAATAGCCATGTCCAGTCAGAAATTGAGTGGCGTAAAATTTGACGTCCCCAAATTTCCGATCTGTCCAGGCTCTCATGTCCGTTATTAGCCTTTTCGTCCATCGTCCTTTGGTTGTGTTTGTCCAACGGTCTTCCCAGTCTCGTAGTGTCTGCTGTCTTTCCCTTTCTGCCGCATCCGCTCTTCCCGTCTCGGCACTAGATACATAGATCCTCCTCCGCTCCAGCGCAAGAAGGTCTATGGGGATTACCCCAGCCACAACAAGAACAGCCTCTTGCGAGACAGTTCTGTAGGCCGAGGCAACACGCAGTGCTCCCCGTCTCTGTACATTTGTCATCGCTTTGGCGTACTTCTTTACCCGGAGCGCCTCTGCCCAGATTTCGGATCCGTAAAGTAGTATCGAGTGGATGGTCGTCATTAGTAGTTTGCGTTTATTTGGTCGTGGTCCCCCGATGTTAGCCATGAGGCGACTCAGGCAGGTCGCTCGTTGCGACGCCTTTTTGACCGCTTTCTGTATGTGAGGCCAGAAGGTTAGTTTCGTATCAAGGTATAACCCAAGGTACTTGACTTCCCCTCTAGTCGCAATCGTTGCCGTTCCAACTTTCATCGGGAGAATCGTCTGTATCCGTTTTCTCGTTAGTATGATCAGTTCAGTCTTGTTTTCCGCGATATTAAGTCCGCGTTTCGTCATCCAGTCGTTTATCCGTCTCATGACCATATTTAGTTTCAGCTGTGCCAGGTCGGGATTACGTTCGAGGATGATGACTGCCGCATCGTCAGCGTAAGCGACGATGTAGCAGCCATCTGGCAGCTCAATTCTAAGTAGGTCGTCGTACAGTGCGTTCCAAAAGTCCGGTCCAAGGATTGATCCCTGTGCGACACCAGCGGTGACTATCATGGTCTCTGTTCCGTCAGTCGTTTCAAATATGATCTGTCTGTTTCGTAAGTAGTCCTCGACAATCCGGACGAGGTAGCCAGGCACCCGAAAAGCCCCGTCAAGGGCCTCGAGAATGTCTACCCACCTCGCCGAGTTGAAAGCGTTTTTAATGTCCAGTAGCGCGAGGAGTACCAAAGGGCGTGCCTGGTCACATTTTTCTCGCGTTCTCTGGTATGCGTCGACAACTTCTTGTATCGCGCCTATAGTCGATCGTCCTTTTCTAAAACCGTACTGTCGGTCGGATAGGCCGCCGGATGCGTCTATCGCGTTAGTCAGTCGTGGTCTAAGTAGCAGTTCAAAAAGCTTTCCCGTCGTGTCTAGTAGGGCCAGCGGTCGGTAGGCCGAGGGAGAGTCCGGGTCTCCCTTGCCCTTGCTTAGGAGAACCAATCTCGCCTTCTTCCACCGGCCACAGAAGGTCCCACTTTTCAGGCAGGCGTTGAAAAGGTCCAGGAGGATGTCAGGTCTGTGGATAGCGGTGGATCTGACTATCTCTCCTGGAACGCCGTCTGGTCCGGGAGCCTTTCCCGGCTTCATAAGGGATGCAGCTTGTTTAAGCTCTGTAACCGTGAAGGGGGGAATGCTGTCCAAGTCAATGCGTCTTTCGACGTCTTGTCTCGTCGGGTGCGTCGGGAAAAGTCCGTCCACTATACGTCTTGTTGTTTCCACGTCTCTTATGTTGGGAGGAGAGCGAGCTCCCAGTTTCCCAGTGACAATTTTGTAACCGGTTCCCCAGGGGTCGCGCTCGACCTCATCGCAGAGGCGCTTCCAGCACTGTCTTTTACTATCTTTAATTTTGACTTTTAATCGTTTCCGTGCTGTTCTGTACTCTAGTCTAAGCGCTTCAACGCGAGGCCCACCAGCTTCCCGGGTAAGCTTTCGCTTTTGAGCCAGGCACACCCTTCGCAAGTCGGCTATCTCTTCCGTCCACCAGTACTGTTGAGTTCGGCCGGGCGATACACCCTTATGGGGCACGGTGTCACGGCAAAACTTCTCCAGTAACTGGGCGGTCTCGTCCGCGAGTCTTTCAGTACGTTCATGACAAGTCAGGTCTTGAGGTAAACCGCTTTCCGGGGCCAAGGCCGCGCCTAGCATTTGCCTCAGTTTGTCATAGTCCAGTTTTTTCGTGTTCCACCGCTGGGGTAGGGGTCTGTTCGTTTGTCTGTTTGTCATGGCATCGCTTATCCCAAAGGCGATGTACTGGTGGTCACTAGAACTGTAGTCCTCCAGCACACGCCATTGTGTGATTCGCGGTGCCAGTCTATCTGATGCGAATGTCACGTCAGGTATAGAAAAACCGAATCCTGGTCGTCTGTATGTCATGGTACTCCCGATGTTCATGGTTACTAGGTCAAGCCTTGCGGCCATTTCTAGCAACAGTCGTCCACGTTTGTTCGTTGTTGTCATGCCCCACTCGATCACTCTGGCGTTGAAATCTCCCGCCAATATTAGATCTCCCGTCATGTCCCGTAATCCGTCTTCTAGGAGTTCCAGCTTTGCATCGAGTTCCGAGGCAGTGCAATTTGGGGTCAGATAGACACTCACGATTACGCAGGAGCCGATTTTCACCCAGACGAAATCTTCGCCCGCCCCGCTTTTGGATACTCCACCTCGGCTGGCCCCCCTTATCCATAGAGCAGATGTTCCGCTCGCGTTGGAAAACCAGTATCTGTCAGTCTTGTTTCGTAGCTGTTCGGAGATGATCAGTACGTCAGCGTCGTATTCGTCTGCCATTCTTGGCAGAAGTAAGAGCGCAGTCTCACTCCTGTTCAAGTTGACTTGTAGTACGTTCGTCATTTTGTCTGTCTCGTCTTCTCCCTGTCCTTCCTTTCTTTTAGCGCTGCCCTGAACACTACGCACCCGCCGGAGCCAGCTACGTGAATAGTATCTTCGTACTTTGCTTCGGAACAAAGAAAGCATGAAGGTCGATTTTTACAGTCCCTGTTGGTGTGGTTAGAGGAACCACATTTCCAGCAGGCATTGCTTCGGTCTAGTCCCTTACAGTTTTTTTTTGTGTGTCCGTAACCCAGGCACTTGTAACATCTCGTTACTACTGTCCTGAGGCGGATGCGGCAATTAACCCACCCAACCCTAATTTTCCACTTTTCGAGAAGTGGCCCTGTCCTATTTCTGTCAACGTTGCAAGCTGCCATACACTGTCCGTATTTATTCGGTCCAAAAATGTGAACGTTTAGTCCGTCTTTTTGTCCAATCTCACGAGTCAGTGCCTGCTCGACTTCGGCGACGGTGGTGACGCAGTCCAGGTCCATAATCTCCAGCGCGATACTGGGGCTCATGTCCTTGACCTGTCCAGCCCCCCCAACCGCCTCCTGAAGTGAGCTCTGAAAGACACTGCTGTCTACGTCGTTCGTCTTCGCTTTGATCAGCAGTCCGCCGTCTTTTGTCTGCCGGTAGCCCTTGATCCTGACCTTGGAAGCCTCAGGGTCTACTTTTTCTCTCACCGTTCTTAAAATGTCAGCGTACGTCTGTCCTTCACTTGGTCGAATCAAGACCGTTGTACCTTTTCGAGGAGCCCTTTGCCTTGGTTTTTGCTTTTCGTCTGGCTTCCGAGACTTGTCTTGCTTTTTAATTTTTTTCTGCACCTTGACCCATGCCTCTGTGTTGGCTATTCGGGTTGAAGGTACAGCTTTCTTGGCAGCGTTCTGTTGATCAGGGGTCATTGTTTTTTCGCGTTTTCTTTTTGGCCTCTGTCGGTCCTCCACGACAACCGAACTGAGTGATTTCTGTCGCTCGTACTCACTCAGGGCGGCGTCCGTAGCCTCGGTACACTTGATGACGCCCTGCTTGATGACCATGCTGACATTGGTCTGCTTGGCCATCTGAGCGTTCATTTTCGCGAGCTCTTTAAGTACTTTTTGCAAGTTAAGAGTGACCAAGTCCGACGCGCCTTCGATTTCTGAGAGCTCGGTACCAGAAGTGTGACCTTGTTCGCTTAGGAAGCTGGAGGCACTCGAGGTCCTGGACCTCGAAATCCCTGGCAGTAAATGCGATCTAGCGTTCGTTGCTGCCGCGTTCGCGCTCGCGCAGTTCGCATCGCGTTGCGTTTTGTTCGGGTCTCTCATCTGCCCGTCCTTCCTTTTTTGCATCTGTTTAGATGCATCCTCCTTTCCACCTTTTGTTTTATTATTTAGATTATGCATTCGAATCCCACGAGTAGCTAGGGAATGGCGGTCGACCTCCACAGAGCCCCGCATGTGGAGGTAAGGCTACTTACTCGGGGGGGGCGCCTGGTACCCCCGAGGAACCGTTCGCGACACCTATCAACCCTGGTGCCAAGAGAGCCACCTGAGCACGGTATCTTAACACTACGTGGCTTAGGGTGGTTATTTTGCTCCAACTGTAAATATGGTTTGGATTGGGATAATCAGTTCGCTACACTACTTGACTTTGGCCTGCTTGACTTAGCTGACCCTGACTCAATAAAGCCGACAGTCTCATTGTAGCAAGCGTCTAAGCCCCCCGCCACGTCAAGGCTTATCCCTGGGGGGATTATTATTATTATTATTATTATTATTATTATTATTATTATTATTATTATTATTATTATTATTATTATTATTATTATTATTATTATTATTATTATTATTATTATTATTATTATTATTATTATTATTATTATTATTATTATTATTATTATTATTATTATTATTATTATTATTATTATTATTATTATTATTATTATTATTATTATTATTATTATTATTATTATTATTATTATTATTATTATTATTATTATTATTATTATTATTATTATTATTATTATTATTATTATTATTATTATTATTATTATTATTATTATTATTATTATTATTATTATTATTATTATTATTATTATTATTATTATTATTATTATTATTATTATTATTATTATTATTATTATTATTATTATTATTATTATTATTATTATTATTATTATTATTATTATTATTATTATTATTATTATTATTATTATTATTATTATTATTATTATTATTATTATTATTATTATTATTATTATTATTATTATTATTATTATTATTATTATTATTATTATTATTATTATTATTATTATTATTATTATTATTATTATTATTATTATTATTATTATTATTATTATTATTATTATTATTATTATTATTATTATTATTATTATTATTATTATTATTATTATTATTATTATTATTATTATTATTATTATTATTATTATTATTATTATTATTATTATTATTATTATTATTATTATTATTATTATTATTATTATTATTATTATTATTATTATTATTATTATTATTATTATTATTATTATTATTATTATTATTATTATTATTATTATTATTATTATTATTATTATTATTATTATTATTATTATTATTATTATTATTATTATTATTATTATTATTATTATTATTATTATTATTATTATTATTATTATTATTATTATTATTATTATTATTATTATTATTATTATTATTATTATTATTATTATTATTATTATTATTATTATTATTATTATTATTATTATTATTATTATTATTATTATTATTATTATTATTATTATTATTATTATTATTATTATTATTATTATTATTATTATTATTATTATTATTATTATTATTATTATTATTATTATTATTATTATTATTATTATTATTATTATTATTATTATTATTATTATTATTATTATTATTATTATTATTATTATTATTATTATTATTATTATTATTATTATTATTATTATTATTATTATTATTATTATTATTATTATTATTATTATTATTATTATTATTATTATTATTATTATTATTATTATTATTATTATTATTATTATTATTATTATTATTATTATTATTATTATTATTATTATTATTATTATTATTATTATTATTATTATTATTATTATTATTATTATTATTATTATTATTATTATTATTATTATTATTATTATTATTATTATTATTATTATTATTATTATTATTATTATTATTATTATTATTATTATTATTATTATTATTATTATTATTATTATTATTATTATTATTATTATTATTATTATTATTATTATTATTATTATTATTATTATTATTATTATTATTATTATTATTATTATTATTATTATTATTATTATTATTATTATTATTATTATTATTAATTATTATTATTATTAATACAAAAACAAAAACAAACAAAATAATTGAAAGAAGAGAGAAAGCAGAGGATCAGCCCGTTAGTTTGGGCTTTCAAAAAAGCCGTAAGATTCTCCGTTCGCCCCCACTCCCGAGAGGAGTAAATGCTTTAGCGACTACCGGGACGACTGGAGATACCGTCCAATCGGGCGAAGACTCTTCCAACTTAACTGAAGGAGCAAAAACGACGATGCAGATACAGCAGCAGACTGTCGCCTCGCCTGCTACAAGCGTACAGGATGAACCGCAAACGGCTGTGAGAACAAATTCTTCTCCCCGCTTAGAGTCAATATATAAGCTGAGACAGCTGGAAGAAAATACACTTGAAAGCTGTAGACATGCCCTAACAAAGATGAAGCAAGCCATAAGGAAGCAAAGAAACATCAGCAAGGAAGTTCAGGACGGCGTTGTTGAACTAAGCGAGGCTTTCGACGTGTTAAAGCACTACAGGCAGATGTGGAAGTCGACAGAAATGCAGAGGTTCGAAGAAGAGCAGGCAGGAAATAAACCGGGAACGGCTGACAGTCAACCACGATCAGGTAACACACCTCTGACAGTCCGCGGTAAAAGGATAGCCACAAGCCCAGCTGTGTCCAATGTGTCCAAAAAGACAAGAGAAAAGGAGCCTGACGCTTGGACAACTGTAATTCGCCGGAAGCAAAAGCCAAATTCAGATAAGGAGCTCAATGGCAATAACGCGGCGATTCAGGATAAAACTGAACATAAGAAGACAAGGACGAGAAAAAGAAGCAAGAGAAAGCCAGAGCCTAAAAAGCGTTTAGAGGCCGTGCTCGTCAAACCTGCAGAAGGTAATAGTTACGCCGATGTTCTCCGCGAACTTAAAAGATCTGTCAAACCAGAAGAAGCTGAAGTAACCGTAAGATCCGTTAGGAAGACTAAGGACGGCTCGCTTCTGCTGGAACTACTAGATGGAGGAAAGAAGAAACAATTCTGCGAAGCAATTAAAAAATCCCTAAAACAATCTGCGAGAGTGACGGAGCTAAAACCAAAGACTACCATCGAAATTAGGGATATGGACTCCCTTGTAGAACCAGAAGAGATAGCCTTGGCGATTAGAGAAGCGATTCAAAAAGACGATCCAGATATCACGGTGAGAGTCTCAAATAAGAATAGCAGAGAACAGTGCCGAGCATTTGTGACAATGGCAGATGACATAGCAAATGTCATACTCCGATCTCAGCACATAAAAATTGGCTGGACACGATGCAGAGTCAGACAAGCAAATGACATTAAACGCTGCTTCAGATGCTTTGGTGTGGGACATACACAAACGCTATGTAAAGGCCCCGACAGAAGCGGACAGGGTTTATGTATACGATGTGGAACCGCTGGCCACAAGATGAAAGAATGCAACAACACCCCGAAGTGTTGCATCTGCGTTGAAGAGCACTGCGACTCAACCGACCATGTACCTGGCTCGAACCGTTGCACTGCCTACAAAAGACTCAGCGGGAAACAATGATAAAGCTACTCCAAGCAAACCTGCATAGAAGTATAACCGCCAGTGCACTGCTACCGCAGATTATGCTTGAGCATAACACCGAGTGTGCAATCATCAGCGAACAACACAGCAAGTTAGCAAATGACCTTTGGTTCGAAGATACAACAAAAACAGCGGCGATATGGCTAACAAACAGCGAAAAATTTCATACGATAAGGCACGGCTCAGGCGACGGCTTTGTATGGGCAACTAGCAGGAACTACACTATAATCAGCTGTTACCTAACTCCAAGCGACCCCATAGATACTTTCCAAGCCAAACTAGACTGTATCGAGGACGCTGCCAGAGCGATAGGAGGAAAACTTATTATTGCAGGCGATTTTAACGCAAAAGCATCAGAGTGGGGTATGGGCACTACAAATTCGAGAGGTAGAAGAATTCTAGATATGGCTGCAAGGCTGGGTTTGGTGATCGCAAACCAAGGTACATCGGCTACCTATAGAAGAGCGGGATGCGAAGGCACAATCCCAGACATTACGCTCACATCAGAGTCTTTGATTAATAGCCTAAAAGAATGGAAGGTGCTGGAGGATTACACGGGGAGTGACCACCAATACCTCACATATCGCATCGCAGCTGATACATCTACCAATAGTTCTCACATCAGAAAGGGAACGCGAAAGTGGAATGTCTCGAAGCTTAAAACACCCGAGTTGTTAGCGGAGCTAGATTATGCATTCCCACTCCAACAACAAACAGCTGACGCTCGAAGTAAAGTAGACCGCACGATGGCGAGCATTACACGAGCCTGCGAAGCATCGATGCCAAGAATCGGAGGCAGATCTCGGAAAAAGGAGGCTTACTGGTGGTCTGAAGAAATAGGGGAACTCCGACGACTTTGTCTCTACCAGCGGAGATTGTATACTAGAGCAAGGCGAATCGGCCCAGCCATTGAACTCGCACAAGGATATAGAACTTCTAGGAAAAATCTTAAAATGGCCATTGCAACAAGCAAAAAACAGAAATGGGAAGAGCTCCGTACTGACATCAATCGCGATCCATGGGGCCTAGGCTACAAGCTCGTCATGAAAAAGCTTGGCGGGGTATCACCATCAGTGGACCTCCCAGCTCAAAGTTTGGAAAACGTGGTAAACACACTCTTCCCAACCCATGAACTGAGAACGGAAATCGTAACGACAACGCAGAGAAATGAACTGATGACACTGTTCACGGAAAGTGAATTAAAAGCCGCGGCAAAAACTCTAAGAAATCAAAAGGCTCCTGGCCCAGATGGAATCCCAGCGGAGGTGCTTAAAATAATTGCAATTGAACGACCACAAATGATACTCGAAATGTATAACGAGTGTCTAAGGGAAGGCATTTTCCCAGAAGTTTGGAAAATACAGCACTTGGTATTAATTGGAAAGGGCAAAGGCGATCCCGAGTCGGCATCCTCGTACCGTCCACTCTGCATGTTAGACACAGCAGGTAAACTCCTCGAAAAGCTCATTAAGCCGCGCTTATTACAAGCAGTAACTGAATCTGGCGGACTTTCAGATAAGCAACATGGCTTTCGACAAGGCAGGTCTACAGTAGATGCTATTGCGGATGTGCTCAAAAGTGTAGAGATAGCGCAGAGTGGAAACCATTACTCCAGACGCATCGTCCTTTTGGCAACCCTAGATGTAAAAAATGCTTTCAATAGTGCGAGATGGACCGATATAATTAACGCATTGGAAGGTCGTTTCCAGGTCCCACAATACTTAATGAAAATGATCCGCAGCTATCTCGAAAATCGAATTCTAGTTTACGAGACAGAAAACGGGAAAGTACGAAAGCAGATCACAGCGGGGGCAGCGCAGGGCTCTATACTTGGACCGGACCTATGGAATGTCATGTACGATGAAATACTCTGCATTGACATGCCAGATGACTCGTACCTTGTTGGATACGCAGATGACATCGCCGCAGTGATAACCGCAAGGAACACAGAAGAAGCTCAGCGAAAGCTAAATCAGGTGATGATCAGGACGCAGGCATGGATGCTTGATCACGGTCTAAGCCTTGCCACGGAAAAAACCGAGCTCCTTATCCTCACAAAAAAACAAATACCAATCGAAATACCGATATATACAGTTGGTGGTATGCTTCAATCAAGCAAAACAGTAAAATATCTGGGTATCCATCTGGACTCCAAATTATCCTATTGGACTCAGATAAACTATGCAATAAAAAAAGCAGGCCAAGTCACGGTAGCCTTATCACGGCTAATGGCAAACACAGGTGGCCCGACTGCAAGTAAGCGAAAATTACTTTTGGCAACGGTGCAATCAGTTCTGCTCTACGGAAGTGAAGTGTGGGCTGATTCGTTGAAAGCAGAGTACCGCAGGAAGGCTTTAGGCTCAGCGCAAAGAACAGCAGCCTTGAGGGCAGCGTCAGCCTATAGAACGGTTTCAGAGGCGGCCGTACTTGTCATTAGTAGCACGATCCCTATTGGCTTACTAGCTGCAGAACGCAAGAAGAGATGGGAACAAAAACTCAGCAACGAAAGTCGACTGACAGTAGGAGAATTAAGAGCACAGAGCATTGAACAGTGGCAGCAGAAGTGGCAAAATGAAAGGCATGGCCGATGGACAGCGAAACTCATCCCAAATTTAGCAAGCTGGGTGAATAGGAGTTTCGGAGACGTAAATTATTACCTCACACAACTACTTTCCGGACATGGTTATTTCCGAAAATACTTGCATCAAATGGAGAAATGCAGCGGCCCAAGCTGCATATATGGCGATTCAGATGTTGATGATGCTGAGCATACCTTTTTCAACTGCTATAAATGGAGGGAAGAAAGGATCAGCATTGAAATAAATTGCGGCCCACTAACAGCCCAAACTGTTACGGAGATCATGCTGAAAAGTGAAGAGAGCTGGAATCGTATTGCGAATTTTGCTGAACGCACTCTCCGAAAGAAGAAAATAGACCTGGACGCTTACCAGGATGGAAGCGGCTGAACAAAAACATATAAGCGGGCCCGACGGGGAAAACGCAAGCTAAGAGTGGCACATATAGCCCAAGAGAAGGGAGCCACACCGAAGTAATACGAAAGTAGTCCCGGTGTGGTTGATTCCCATGGCTGAAGGGTGGGGGGTTTTAGTTGGTAAACATCCGAGGAGTCCAACATACCCTGTCGTGAAGCGTGACGACCTGGCAGGGATGCGTAATGCATTTCCCCTCCCTGACCCGCAAAAAAAAAAAAAAAAAAAAAAAAAATTATTATTATTATTATTATTATTATTATTATTATTATTATTATTATTATTATTATTATTATTATTATTATTATTATTATTATTATTATTATTATTATTATTATTATTATTATTATTATTATTATTATTATTATTATTATTATTATTATTATTATTATTATTATTATTATTATTATTATTATTATTATTATTATTATTATTATTATTATTATTATTATTATTATTATTATTATTATTATTATTATTATTATTATTATTATTATTATTATTATTATTATTATTATTATTATTATTATTATTATTATTATTATTATTATTATTATTATTATTATTATTATTATTATTATTATTATTATTATTATTATTATTATTATTATTATTATTATTATTATTATTATTATTATTATTATTATTATTATTATTATTATTATTATTATTATTATTATTATTATTATTATTATTATTATTATTATTATTATTATTATTATTATTATTATTATTATTATTATTATTATTATTATTATTATTATTATTATTATTATTATTATTATTATTATTATTATTATTATTATTATTATTATTATTATTATTATTATTATTATTATTATTATTATTATTATTATTATTATAATTATTATTATTATTATTATTATTATTATTATTATTATTATTATTATTATTATTATAATTATTATTATTATTATTATTATTATTATTATTATTATTATTATTATTATTATTATTATTATTATTATTATTATTATTATTATTATTATTATTATTATTATTATTATTATTATTATTATTATTATTATTATTATTATTATTATTATTATTATTATTATTATTATTATTATTATTATTATTATTATTATTATTATTATTATTATTATTATTATTATTATTATTATTTTTTTTTTTTTTTTTATGAGGGTGTGGTGAGAATCTTCATCAGCTAGGAAGTTGGCCCAGCTGCCTGCTAGCAAATTTACATCCTAGCAGGAGACCCCGTCGAGCATCCGCACTCGGCGGGAGTGTCAGATTTTTACTGACTAAACTCACCCTCCCTATGTTCACCAGTCGGACGGGGACCGCGTTAGCATTACTTCCGTCCGACCGGCCTTTCTGTGTAGGTTACAAAGCCCCCTCTCAATCAGTCATCTCTCAGGCATCCATCCGCATTTTTACCCCTCAAAACGGTCTCGATAAAGGCCGCCAGAAGACCCCAGTGACTGTTATTTTGGAGCATCACGCCTATGATGTTGTCCGGCGTGATTGCTCCTACAACAGTCTCGATTTCCTGTCGGCGTCTTGTCCATCTGTCGCAGTCGAAAAACGTATGTTCCGCGTCGTCCCTGTCGTGTCCACAGTATGTGCAGTTCGGTGTCCGTACTCGTCTCAGTTTGTAGAGGTAATACCGGAAATAGCCATGTCTAGTCAGAAATTGAGTGGCGTAAAAGTTGACGTCCCCAAATTTCCGATCTGTCCAGGCTCTCATGTCCGTTATTAGCCTTTTCGTCCATCGTCCTTTGGTTGTGTTTGTCCAACGGTCTTCCCAGTCTCGTAGTGTCTGCTGTCTTTCCCTTTCTGCCGCATCCGCTCTTCCCGTCTCGGCACTAGATACATAGATCCTCCTCCGCTCCAGCGCAAGAAGGTCTATGGGGATTACCCCAGCCACAACAAGAACAGCCTCTTGCGAGACAGTTCTGTAGGCCGAGGCAACACGCAGTGCTCCCCGTCTCTGTACATTTGTCATCGCTTTGGCGTACTTCTTTACCCGGAGCGCCTCTGCCCAGATTTCGGATCCGTAAAGTAGTATCGAGTGGATGGTCGTCATTAGTAGTTTGCGTTTATTTGGTCGTGGTCCCCCGATGTTAGCCATGAGGCGACTCAGGCAGGTCGCTCGTTGCGACGCCTTTTTGACCGCTTTCTGTATGTGAGGCCAGAAGGTTAGTTTCGTATCAAGGTATAACCCAAGGTACTTGACTTCCCCTCTAGTCGCAATCGTTGCCGTTCCAACTTTCATCGGGAGAATCGTCTGTATCCGTTTTCTCGTTAGTATGATCAGTTCAGTCTTGTTTTCCGCGATATTAAGTCCGCGTTTCGTCATCCAGTCGTTTATCCGTCTCATGACCATATTTAGTTTCAGCTGTGCCAGGTCGGGATTACGTTCGACGATGATGACTGCCGCATCGTCAGCGTAAGCGACGATGTAGCAGCCATCTGGCAGCTCAATTCTAAGTAGGTCGTCGTACAGTGCGTTCCAAAAGTCCGGTCCAAGGATTGATCCCTGTGCGACACCAGCGGTGACTATCATGGTCTCTGTTCCGTCAGTCGTTTCAAATATGATCTGTCTGTTTCGTAAGTAGTCCTCGACAATCCGGACGAGGTAGCCAGGCACCCGAAAAGCCCCGTCAAGGGCCTCGAGAATGTCTACCCACCTCGCCGAGTTGAAAGCGTTTTTAATGTCCAGTAGCGCGAGGAGTACCAAAGGGCGTGCCTGGTCACATTTTTCTCGCGTTCTCTGGTATGCGTCGACAACTTCTTGTATCGCGCCTATAGTCGATCGTCCTTTTCTAAAACCGTACTGTCGGTCGGATAGGCCGCCGGATGCGTCTATCGCGTTAGTCAGTCGTGGTCTAAGTAGCAGTTCAAAAAGCTTTCCCGTCGTGTCTAGTAGGGCCAGCGGTCGGTAGGCCGAGGGAGAGTCCGGGTCTCCCTTGCCCTTGCTTAGGAGAACCAATCTCGCCTTCTTCCACCGGCCACAGAAGGTCCCACTTTTCAGGCAGGCGTTGAAAAGGTCCAGGAGGATGTCAGGTCTGTGGATAGCGGTGGATCTGACTATCTCTCCTGGAACGCCGTCTGGTCCGGGAGCCTTTCCCGGCTTCATAAGGGATGCAGCTTGTTTAAGCTCTGTAACCGTGAAGGGGGGAATGCTGTCCAAGTCAATGCGTCTTTCGACGTCTTGTCTCGTCGGGTGCGTCGGGAAAAGTCCGTCCACTATACGTCTTGTTGTTTCCACGTCTCTTATGTTGGGAGGAGAGCGAGCTCCCAGTTTCCCAGTGACAATTTTGTAACCGGTTCCCCAGGGGTCGCGCTCGACCTCATCGCAGAGGCGCTTCCAGCACTGTCTTTTACTATCTTTAATTTTGACTTTTAATCGTTTCCGTGCTGTTCTGTACTCTAGTCTAAGCGCTTCAACGCGAGGCCCACCAGCTTCCCGGGTAAGCTTTCACTTTTGAGCCAGGCACACCCTTCGCAAGTCGGCTATCTCTTCCGTCCACCAGTACTGTTGAGTTCGGCCGGGCGATACACCCTTATGGGGCATGGTGTCACGGCAAAACTTCTCCAGTAACTGGGCGGCCTCGTCCGCGAGTCTTTCAGTACGTTCATGACAAGTCAGGTCTTGAGGTAAACCGCTTTCCGGGGCCAAGGCCGCGCCTAGCATTTGCCTCAGTTTGTCATAGTCCAGTTTTTTCGTGTTCCACCGCTGGGGTAGGGGTCTGTTCGTTTGTCTGTTTGTCATGGCATCGCTTATCCCAAAGGCGATGTACTGGTGGTCACTAGAACTGTAGTCCTCCAGCACACGCCATTGTGTGATTCGCGGTGCCAGTCTATCTGATGCGAATGTCACGTCAGGTATAGAAAAACCGAATCCTGGTCGTCTGTATGTCATGGTACTCCCGATGTTCATGGTTACTAGGTCAAGCCTTGCGGCCATTTCTAGCAACAGTCGTCCACGTTTGTTCGTTGTTGTCATGCCCCACTCGATCGCTCTGGCGTTGAAATCTCCCGCCAATATTAGATCTCCCGTCATGTCCCGTAATCCGTCTTCTAGGAGTTCCAGCTTTGCATCGAGTTCCGAGGCAGTGCAATTTGGGGTCAGATAGACACTCACGATTACGCAGGAGCCGATTTTCACCCAGACGAAATCTTCGCCCGCCCCGCTTTTGGATACTCCACCTCGGCTGGCCCCCCTTATCCATAGAGCAGATGTTCCGCTCGCGTTGGAAAACCAGTATCTGTCAGTCTTGTTTCGTAGCTGTTCGGAGATGATCAGTACGTCAGCGTCGTATTCGTCTGCCATTCTTGGCAGAAGTAAGAGCGCAGTCTCACTCCTGTTCAAGTTGACTTGTAGTACGTTCGTCATTTTGTCTGTCTCGTCTTCTCCCTGTCCTTCCTTTCTTTTAGCGCTGCCCTGAACACTACGCACCCGCCGGAGCCAGCTACGTGAATAGTATCTTCGTACTTTGCTTCGGAACAAAGAAAGCATGAAGGTCGATTTTTACAGTCCCTGTTGGTGTGGTTAGAGGAACCACATTTCCAGCAGGCATTGCTTCGGTCTAGTCCCTTACAGTTTTTTTTTGTGTGTCCGTAACCCAGGCACTTGTAACATCTCGTTACTACTGTCCTGAGGCGGATGCGGCAATTAACCCACCCAACCCTAATTTTCCACTTTTCGAGAAGTGGCCCTGTCCTATTTCTGTCAACGTTGCAAGCTGCCATACACTGTCCGTATTTATTCGGTCCAAAAATGTGAACGTTTAGTCCGTCTTTTTGTCCAATCTCACGAGTCAGTGCCTGCTCGACTTCGGCGACGGTGGTGACGCAGTCCAGGTCCATAATCTCCAGCGCGATACTGGGGCTCATGTCCTTGACCTGTCCAGCCCCCCCAACCGCCTCCTGAAGTGAGCTCTGAAAGACACTGCTGTCTACGTCGTTCGTCTTCGCTTTGATCAGCAGTCCGCCGTCTTTTGTCTGCCGGTAGCCCTTGATCCTGACCTTGGAAGCCTCAGGGTCTACTTTTTCTCTCACCGTTCTTAAAATGTCAGCGTACGTCTGTCCTTCACTTGGTCGAATCAAGACCGTTGTACCTTTTCGAGGAGCCCTTTGCCTTGGTTTTTGCTTTTCGTCTGGCTTCCGAGACTTGTCTTGCTTTTTAATTTTTTTCTGCACCTTGACCCATGCCTCTGTGTTGGCTATTCGGGTTGAAGGTACAGCTTTCTTGGCAGCGTTCTGTTGATCAGGGGTCATTGTTTTTTCGCGTTTTCTTTTTGGCCTCTGTCGGTCCTCCACGACAACCGAACTGAGTGATTTCTGTCGCTCGTACTCACTCAGGGCGGCGTCCGTAGCCTCGGTACACTTGATGACGCCCTGCTTGATGACCATGCTGACATTGGTCTGCTTGGCCATCTGAGCGTTCATTTTCGCGAGCTCTTTAAGTACTTTTTGCAAGTTAAGAGTGACCAAGTCCGACGCGCCTTCGATTTCTGAGAGCTCGGTACCAGAAGTGTGACCTTGTTCGCTTAGGAAGCTGGAGGCACTCGAGGTCCTGGACCTCGAAATCCCTGGCAGTAAATGCGATCTAGCGTTCGTTGCTGCCGCGTTCGCGCTCGCGCAGTTCGCATCGCGTTGCGTTTTGTTCGGGTCTCTCATCTGCCCGTCCTTCCTTTTTTGCATCTGTTTAGATGCATCCTCCTTTCCACCTTTTGTTTTATTATTTAGATTATGCATTCGAATCCCACGAGTAGCTAGGGAATGGCGGTCGACCTCCACAGAGCCCCGCATGTGGAGGTAAGGCTACTTACTCGGGGGGGGCGCCTGGTACCCCCGAGGAACCGTTCGCGACACCTATCAACCCTGGTGCCAAGAGAGCCACCTGAGCACGGTATCTTAACACTACGTGGCTTAGGGTGGTTATTTTGCTCCAACTGTAAATATGGTTTGGATTGGGATAATCAGTTCGCTACACTACTTGACTTTGGCCTGCTTGACTTAGCTGACCCTGACTCAATAAAGCCGACAGTCTCATTGTAGCAAGCGTCTAAGCCCCCCGCCACGTCAAGGCTTATCCCTGGGGGGATTATTATTATTATTATTATTATTATTATTATTATTATTATTATTATTGTTATTATTATTATTATTATTATTATTATTATTATTATTATTATTATTATTATTATTATTATTATTATTATTATTATTATTATTATTATTATTATTATTATTATTATTATTATTATTATTATTATTATTATTATTATTATTATTATTATTATTATTATTATTATTATTATTATTATTATTATTATTATTATTATTATTATTATTATTATTATTATTATTATTATTATTATTATTATTATTATTATTATTATTATTATTATTATTATTATTATTATTATTATTATTATTATTATTATTATTATTATTATTATTATTATTATTATTATTATTATTATTATTATTATTATTATTATTATTATTATTATTATTATTATTATTATTATTATTATTATTATTATTATTATTATTATTATTATTATTATTATTATTATTATTATTATTATTATTATTATTATTATTATTATTATTATTATTATTATTATTATTATTATTATTATTATTATTATTATTATTATTATTATTATTATTATTATTATTATTATTATTATTATTATTATTATTATTATTATTATTATTATTATTATTATTATTATTATTATTATTATTATTATTATTATTATTATTATTATTATTATTATTATTATTATTATTATTATTATTATTATTATTATTATTATTATTATTATTATTATTATTATTATTATTATTATTATTATTATTATTATTATTATTATTATTATTATTATTATTATTATTATTATTATTATTATTATTATTATTATTATTATTATTATTATTATTATTATTATTATTATTATTATTATTATTATTATTATTATTATTATTATTATTATTATTATTATTATTATTATTATTATTATTATTATTATTATTATTATTATTATTATTATTATTATTATTATTATTATTATTATTATTATTATTATTATTATTATTATTATTATTATTATTATTATTATTATTATTATTATTATTATTATTATTATTATTATTATTATTATTATTATTATTATTATTATTATTATTATTATTATTATTATTATTATTATTATTATTATTATTATTATTATTATTATTATTATTATTATTATTATTATTATTATTATTATTATTATTATTATTATTATTATTATTATTATTATTATTATTATTATTATTATTATTATTATTATTATTATTATTATTATTATTATTATTATTATTATTATTATTATTATTATTATTATTATTATTATTATTATTATTATTATTATTATTATTATTATTATTATTATTATTATTATTATTATTATTATTATTATTATTATTATTATTATTATTATTATTATTATTATTATTATTATTATTATTATTATTATTATTATTATTATTATTATTATTATTATTATTATTATTATTATTATTATTATTATTATTATTATTATTATTATTATTATTATTATTATTATAATAACATAAACAAACACCAAACAAACAACAACAAAAGCAAACACAGAGCTCTGTAGAATACGCTGAAATCTTCAGAGGAAGCAGAAAGGTCAGTCAATCGCCAGTAGCAGCAGCTACGACTACAGGCGTAGCAAATCCGAGCGAACCGCCAAAAGAGTTAGCGAACGCTCTTAAACCCGCTCTTGCCGAAGATCCCACCCTTTGAAGTACCCAAGAAGTGCGATCAAGACAAGGAAATCATGCACGCGCCTGGAACTCCTACAAATGTAGACATCTCCCCACGGCAGCAGTTTATAGATAAGATGAGAACTGCAGAGCATGAGACTCTAAACAAATGTAAAGCAGTAATACAAAAAATGAAGGTGGCCATGGCAAGGCAAAAACACGTTAGCATGGACGTAAAAAATGGCATCTCCGAGCTTGACGAACTTTTTGACGTAATAGAGGATTATAGGCGGAACTGGATCACGTCAGAAAAACAGATTAGGCGCGAAAAGCCACCACTGGGTAACACAAAGCACAAACTAAACGCAGTAACAGTTGATACACAAGCAACTCCGAAAAACAAAAGGGTGGCAACTAGCCCTGCAGAAAAGATGGCGGAAAAGAAACAAGAAACGTGGTATACAGTCACTCGTAAAAAACCTCGAACACACGAAGCACAGGCAAATGAGAATCCCTCGAAAACGGTTCAACGACGAGAACCAAAAGAGAAACCGCCGCGTAACAAGGGAGAGCATACAGAAGCGGTCTTGGTAAGACCAGGAAATGGCCACAGTTACGCAGATGTGCTCAAAAACCTCCGACA